>CM016614.1:73248590-73848590 GCA_005393395.2 Gossypium australe | reverse complement strand
GAAGAAATCAGAGTGTTAGTTGGAATTCTTGAGCTGAAAGAGTTTGTTGTTTTATTTGACTGAGCTTGTAAGCCAAATAGCTTTGCAAAGAGAAAAGAAAAGCTAATTTTGAGGCTAAAGATTCTAGAAAGAGATTTCCGGGCAAGTCACATTAGTCAGTATTAAAGAAATTTATAGAAAATCATCCTCGTTCTACTGCTTCTACGGGAATTTCGATTAGAGACAGAGATTTGAGATATTTCAGTTCTAAACCTCAAGCGACATCCATTGCTAGTGTGGGAAGCGTTAGAAATGTTGGATCTGAATGTAAACATTGCAATAAGAAACATTATGTTGAATGTAGATTAGTGAAAGGAGCTTGCTTTAAATGTGGATCTCTTGATCATTATCTTTGGGTCTGTCCAGAAAAGTTTACAGTTGAAAGAGACCAGTGAAAGTAAGTAACATGACTACTAGAGGGAGACCACCCCGAAATACTAGAAATATGAGTGGTAATAGAGGTGCTATAAGAGATTCGACTGTGAGATCCGAGGCACGAGCACCTGCTAGAGCTTATGCTATTCGTGCACGGGAAGAGACATCATCGCCAGACATTATTAACGGTACTTTTTCTCCTTTTGATACTGATATAGTTGCGTTGATAGATCCTGGATCAACTCATTCATATATCTGTATGAACTTAGTATTTAAAAAGTGTTTACATGTCGAGTTTATAGAATTTGTAATTAAGGTATTGAACCCCTTAGGCAAGTCTGTTTTAGTTGATAAAATTTGTAATAATTGTCCTTTGGTGACTCAGGGTTACTGTTTTCAGGCTGACTTGATGCTTCTTGTAACACCTCTAACCCGAAACCGTCGCCAGAATAGGGTTAAGAGGCATTATCGAACAATCGACACATTTCGCATCCACTTCACGACACAAAGTCAATCATCAATTAAACATTTTCAAATACGAGCATATAGTCCCTTATCTAGGTCTACGAGACCTTAAACACGTATTGGAAAGAGGTCGGAACTAAACCAAACACTTATGAAAGTTTTCAGAAATTTCAACATTTTTCAATACTGTTGAGGTCACACGCCCGTACAGTCAGGCCGTGTGCCTCACACGACCACCAGACACACCCATGTGTCAAGGCCGTGCCAAAACAGAGCATGTATTGTGTGCTATGGCCTTGTACTTTTAGGCAATATACTGACTATTTCACACAGCTGCTAAGCACGTCCGTGTACCATGGCCGTGCACACTTGGGCTAGCTACTGACTTTATCCCACGGTTACTAGGCATTCCCGTGTGCCATAACCGTGTAGGAAAAACATGCCATTTGCAAGGCCAATTTGCCTTCCACAATAGGATCATCCTACAAGCATGAATACAATACCAATTTATGCTTTCAAATGCATTCAAACATACCATTTCATGCATTATTCAATCACCAACTAAACCATTTACTTCCATGTTTATTATCATCACAACTATAGCCATTCAAAGTGACAAATATACATCTCAAAACATATGTAACTCAAACATCATGCAATCCATATCAAGGTTCATCTACAAACCACATCTTTCTCAATCAACTAAGTCATAAAATATACCACATTCATAGCTCATTCATCAATTCTACATCATTCAACTTCCAAGCCAAATCACATGACAAGGATTAAACCTTCCAAAATATATCATAACATCTAGCCTATACATGCCATATTTCATTTATATACATCTTTCCAAAAGTACCAAAATAGATTAACGATAGTGTGATAAAGATGCTGACGATTCGCAGATCCGAGCTAGCTTTACTAACACTGTAAAACAGAGAAACAATCACACAGTAAGCTTTCAAAAGCTTAGTAAGTTCGTAACACAATACATTGTACAAAAACATGCCATCACATAGATTAATTTAAAATCACATATATCATACCATCCAAAACTATTATGATTAATTAACTCTTCCATAAACACATTCATAGTTTCATCAACCACATAGGTTCCGAGCATACCTTAGCCAACACTTAGTTGTCGATTACATATGCTATTCAATACTCACTATTTCACTCCGATCAACTATCGTCTTTTCTTCGATTCAATTGCACACTTAGTGTCCAAATAGTTAGCTGAAGCTTAATTAACTTCGCACACTTAGTGCATCTATATCAAACTGATCTTAAATTGGTATCACACACACAGTGCCAATCACAAAGCCGAAGCTTATATTATTTCGCACACACAGTGCTAATTATCTCGGTTACATTTTCGAATACGCACACTTAGTGCCACATAACTCGAGTCCTCACATAGTATTCACATTTCAATATTATCATACCATTCATTTCATAACATTTAAACATAGCTATATACACGTATTATGTCCAAACTTACCTCGGACGTCGAACTATCGAAACGGTCGATTAATCGAGCACTTTATCTTTGCCTCGATCTCGATCCGAACCTCTCCTTTCTTGGTCTATACACATTCAAATTTAATCTATTCAATCACCAATTCTTTTAATTTAGTCCACACATATTTATTTAGGGCATTTTACAAAATAGCCCTCACATTTTCACATTTAACACTTTAGTCCCTATTTCACAAAATCATCAAATTCACATAATTTCTTTCCACACAAGCCTAACCTAATTTCCCTTGTGTTCGTACAAGCCCACACATTTCATTTATTTCACAATTTAACCCCTCAAAATACTATTTCCTCAATTTAACCCTAATTAGTTAAATTCATAAAAATCCAAGAACAAAACATGTTCATTAAACACATATCTTCCATTTAACACTAATACTCATCACAAAGCTTATCATTTCATCAATGGCACATAAAAAAAACATCATCAATTCACAAAATTACAACATGGGTTAGCTAGAGCATGAAGCAACGATTACGAAAACATAAAAATTATCAAAAATTGACTCAAAACCATACCTCAATCAAGATGAACAAAGGCCGAATATCAGAAGCTATAAACCCTTCTTTTTCTTCTCTTATTTTTGGTTGAAGAAAAGATGATAACAATGGCTACTAAATGTTTTTGTTTTGTTTTATTATCATGAATACATCAATTACCTTATTACCCCTTTTATTATTAATCCATTTCCATTATCCATTGGTATTTTTGTCCATCCATCATCCACTAACTATAAAATGGTTTAATTTCCTCATAAGGCCTTCACATTAACAAGACAACTACACTTAGGCACTTATAAATCAGTACACAGCTTTTGCATCTCATGCGATTAGATCTTTTTTCTTAATTCAGCATACAGACAATAAAATGTTCACACAGAAATTTCACACAGGCTAAACCACATACTATTCACACAAAAAATAATATTAAATTATTATTTAAACCTCAGAATTGTGGTCTCGAAACCACTTTTCTGACTAGGGTCTAAATCGGCCTGTTACACTTCTATCGTTCGATGAGTTTGATGTAATTCTTGGAATGGACTGGTTGACTATGCACGATGCGATTGTAAATTGTAAATAGAATACTATCGAATTGAAATGTCAAAATGGTGTCATTCTTCAAATTAAGTCTGATGATTCGAATCAATTACCTACTGTGATATCGTCTATGTTAGCTCAGAAATATTTCAAAAAAGGCTGTGATGCATATTTTGCATACATATTGGATACAAAGGTGCCTGAATCAAAGTTTGAATTTGTACCTGTTGTTCGTGAGTTTTCAGATGTATTTTCAGAAGAATTACAGGGTTTGCCATCGATCAGAGAAGTTGAATTTGGTATTGAATTAATATCGTGAACAACGCCGATATCGATAGCTCTATACAGAATGGCTCCAACAGAATTAAAAGAATTGAAAGCTCAGTTGCAAGAATTGATAAAAAGAGGTTTTGCACGAACAAGTTATTCTCCCTAGGGTGTACCAGTATTATTCGTTAAAAAAGAAAGATGGCACGATGAGAATGTGTATCAACTACAAACAGCTGAATAAAGTGACTATAAAGAATAAATATCCTCTACCATGGATTGATGATTTATTTGATGAGTTGAAAGGGGCTACAGTATTTTCAAAGATTGATTTGAGATCGGGCTATTATTAGCTACGAGTTATAGAGTCGAATGTGCCGAAAATCGCATTCAGAACAAGGTATGGTCATTATGAATTCCTTGTTATGCCTTTCGATTTAGCTAATGCTCATGCCATTTTTATGGACTTGATGAATCGAATATTCAGACCGTATTTAGATAGATTTGTTGTTGTATTCATTGACGATATTCTAATTTATTCACGAGATGAATCTGAGCATAATGAGCACTTGAGAATTGTGTTACAAACTCTACGTGATAAACAATTATTTGCAAAATTCAGTAAATATGAGTTTTGGCTCAAAGAGGTTGAATTTTTGGGGCATATTATCTCAGCTGACGGTATTAGAGTTGACCCGAGTAAAATTTCTGCTATTGCTGATTGGAAAACTCCAAGAAATGTATCTAAAGTCCGTAGTTTTTTAGGCTTAGCGGGATATTACAGAAGATTCCTGAAAGGATTCTCGATGATTGTGACACCAAAGACACGACTGCTACAAAAAGATCTGAAGTTCGAATGGTAGAAAAATGTCAGTAGAGTTTTGAACAGTTGGAAGTACTATTAATTGAAGCACTAGTTTTGGTTCAACCGGAACCGGGGAAGGAATTTGTGATCTATAGCGATGCATCATTAAACGGTTTGGGATGTGTTCTGATGCAAGAAGGAAAGGTTATAGCTTATGCTTCCCTACAATTGAAATCGCATGAAAAGAACTATTGACGCATGATTTAGAGCTGGCTGTGATTGTATTTGCATTGAAGATTTGGTGACAATACTTACAGGTAAAAAATGCCACATTTATACGGATCATAAAAGCTTGAAATATTTGATGTCACTGAAAGACATGAACCTACGACAACGAAGATGGCTTGAGCTACTGAAGATTATGAATTTGTGATTGATTATCACCCAGGAAAAGCTAATGTTGTTGCTGATACCTTGAGCCAAAAATCTTTGTTTGCATTATGAGCAATGAACACCCAGTTGATGATTTGTAATGATGGGTCTATTTTAGCTGAATTAAAAGCTAAACCGATATTTCTTCAACAAATCTGTGAAGCTAGAAAAGATGACAGTGATTTACAAGCTAAACGAATTCAATGTGAGTCTAATTCTGATTCGAAATTTCATATTGGAACTGATGACTGTTTAATGTTCCGAAATAGAATTTGTGTACCGAGAAATTCAGAACTCATTCAACAGATTTTGCATGAAGCACACCATAACTACTTTTCTATTCATCCAGGTAGTACCAAGATGTATAATGATTTGAAACAGCTGTATTGGTGGTCGGGTATGAAACAGGATATATCGGAGTTTATATTGAAATGTCTGATTTATCAACAAGTAAAAGCTAAACATCAAGATGATTCATGAGTGGAAATGGAATAGAGTTACAATGGATTTTGTGTCAGGACTGCCCTTAACTCTGAAAAAGAAAGATGTTATTTGGGTTGTCATTGATCGACTAACAAAATCTACACATTTCATATCAGTACGTACAGATTACTCACTTGATAAATTAGTAGAACTATACATTTCTGAAATTGTTCGGTTACACAGAGTGCCACTATCTATTATTTCTGATAGAGTTCTGAGATTTACATTGCGATTTTGGAAGAAACTACAAGAAGCTCTGGGAACCAAGTTGAATTTCAGTACTGCTTTTCATCCTCAAATTGACGGTTAGACCGAGAGAGTTATTCAGATTCTCAAAGACATGTTGAGATGTTGTATTTTAGAGTTTGAGGGTAGTTGGGACAAATACTTATCGTTGATTGAATTCGCATATACCATCAGTTTCCAAACGGTACAAAAATGGCACCTACGAAGCTTTATATGGCGGCAAATGTCGAACTCCACTATATTGGATTGAATTGAGTGAGAAAAAGATTCATGGGGTTGAATTGATCAGAGAGACTGAAGAAAAAGTGAAAACAATTCGCGACAGTTTAAAAGTAGCTTCTGATCGACAGAAATCCTACGCGGATATTAAACATAGAGAAATTGAATTTCAAGTCAGGGATCAAGTGTTTCTAAAGGTGTCACCGTGGAAAAAGGTTCTTCGATTCGACCGTAAAGGAAAGTTGAGTCCGCGTTTCATCGGACCGTATGAAGATATTGTGTAACACCCCTAACCTGTATCCATCGTCGGACTAGGGTTAAGAAGCATTACCGGATATATCGGAGTACTATACTTTCATTTCACATTATCAATCATACTATAACATTTCATAATGATCCATATTCATAAAGTCCCTTTAGAAGGTTTACGAGACCTTAAACATGCTTTAGAGAAGATTCAGAACTAAACCGATCTCATACAAAAATTTTACGAAACTTAGAAAACTTTTCTTTCAAACCAGGGCACACGCCCATGTGGCTTGGCCGTGTGTCTCACATGGCCGTGCCTTAGACCGTGTCTCAGCCCGTGCACAAAACTGACTTGAATCACACGGCCTGTCACACGTCCATGTGTTTGGCCGAATGCAATGCTGACTTGGGTCACACGGCCTGTCACATGCCCATGTGTCTGGCCTGTGTGCAAGTTTGTCTAGCTTCCAATTAGGACAATGAAAGACATGGTTGGGACACACGCCCGTGTGCTCAACTGTGTGGGCAATTATAGGCCATATACAAGGCCAAATTTCCTCCCAAATTGAGTCTTACCTACAAGCATCAAAGAAGCATTAAATTATAAACCAAAACAACCAAAACATACCATATTTGACCATTTCATTTGGCCATTCATGAGCACAACAAAACATTTCAAATTTATACATCACATAGCATATACTACATTCACCTATAATCACATTCATGAACAAGCCATATTACATGGCTATATATATATATACATATTTCAAAACATAATCAAAGTTCTCTAGCCTATACATGCCATACTTCAATATGTACATATTCAAAAGGTACCAAAATATAGTTTGATAGTGTGGTGATAATCCTCGACGATCCCCGAGCTCCCAGTAGCTTCGATAGTCTATAAAACAATGCAAACACAAACAATGTAAGCTTTCAAAAGCTTAGTAAGCCATATACAAATAAACTTATCACATAGAACATTTATAAACCATTTCATTCATATAACTATGGCATAACACAATAGCAATTTTCATATTTCTCATTTGGCTCAGTTGGTCTTAACTACTTGCTTACAAACATGTCACATATACTTACTTTTCATACTCAAACTTTGCATACATTTCAAACGTACCTGTATCAGATACACAATTCACATAATCAATCATTTCTCGGAGTGCCCGTTGAACTGTTCGGAATCAAATAAGATACTAGGATAACTCAGAAAACTCGTACAATGCCAACGTCCTAGACGTGGTCTTATATAACGCCCCAAATTTTTGGGCCTAGAAGAATCGGGCTTTGGGCTTTGGGTCTTAGAAAATTTTTAAGTGAGCGAGAAAGTGACAATTAGCATGTGGGCCTTAAGGGTTAATGAACTTGGAGTGTCTAGGGGTGTTGGAGAAGTGCTGGGTTCGAACTTTGATGAGAAGGAATTTTTAATTAATTATTAAAGGAACCAGGGAAGTGAGTAGTTGGGCTTTTAAATAAAAATAGGGAAAAATGGCATCGAAGAGCCTTGTGGTGGAGTGGCTAAGTGATGCCACTTACGGTATAGGAAGGTGGCGTTATGGGCTAGCAAAGAGATCCTAGGTTCGAATCCTAGGTTAGTATTTTTTTAGGAGTTTAATTTTGGCCTTCTAGAAGGTTGGAAGTGGTGTGATGATGGACTCTAAGGAGAGTGATCAGTAGAGAAAATTTAGGAAAAGGATTGGGGAGTTATCGTGGAGAAGCTGAATTGGGAATTTGGGGATAGGAAATTCGGCTATAGGCTATAAATAGGTGTCGATTTTGGGGTTCTAGGCTAATGCCAATATTGTTTTTCCCTTTAGCTAAATTCCTCATTTTTGAGTTGCCAAAACACTTTTTCTCTCTATGTACTCAAAAGCCGAATTCCTGCTTTTCTTGCTGATCTTCCATACTTTTTCTTCTCAAATTCTCTTTTGATACACCCTTGGTTTTAGCCGATTCATTCTTCCCTCTTTTTTCCTATTTGAGCCGAATAACCCCTTTCACTATACTAATCTCAAAAGCCGAATACCTTTTGGGCCGATTGCTTCTTCGGTAAGTATTCTCAATTATGGTTTAGGTGTTAGCCGAATGGTCATAGATAGGGAAAGGGGGACTTGTGTTGGATACAAGTCACCTATTATTCTGTTTTTAATGATTAAGAATGGTGCAGATTTAGGAGATACGCGTGATTAGTGATCAAAGAAGGGCTAATACGGCTTGGTTTCACGTAAGGTTAAGGTGAGACTTTGGCTTTTGGTAAAGTATTTGATAAATATTTGTGATTAATCTTTGAGTGATATCGTTTGTAGGATCGTGGCTAAGGAGATCACAGTGCGTTTTGTTATCAGGGGTGTACATACACTACACACACATTAGATTAGCAAATCTCAAAATGCCGAAAAGCCAAAAATTTTGGCTACGGTAGTCTTGCGAGTACGGGAACACTCGTAAGGGAAAATCGATACATTATCAGATGCCCCATGAGCAGTCTCATGGACTTGGGCCATGTTTTGGCCAACCGGGCCAGAATGGGCAAAATGGGCCTAATGGGCCATAGGCTCAAAATAGCTGAATTTGATGGTTTGGTAATAAGTGATGAACTAGTCATGCTAATTACATGGCTTGGAATTGATTTGGGCCAGATGGGCCCTATGAATGTGTTTGGGCCAGATGGGCCATATGATTGTGATTGGGGCCTAGTGGGCCATACGAATGAGATTGGGCCTGGTGGGCTATATGAACGTATGTGAATTTGTTTGGGCTTTGTAAGGGGTCTTGGACTTAGTATTTGGTAAATTGATTAACCTTACATAAAACTTTAATAGTTTATTAAGTGCGACTATGAACAAGTCATAAGGTTTAGGTGTGGCAACAGGCATATGCATGTTTAGGATTGGATCTAGGGAGAGCTTGGTACTTAAGCGGTCTTAATAACCCACCTACATTTCATTGGAATCCTACATGGTGCGTAGTATCTGTTCACTTTAGTCGCGAGGACTTGTTGACGGGCCAGGGTTCGTAATTAAGACGATATTGTTAAGAATTACTGAAATACCCTTGATGTGTGAAATGACTAAAATACCCCTATGTGTTGAAGGTAAGATTTATGGATGTTACATATACATTTGCTGCATTCATATGATATTCTGTTTAGGATGCATATGGATAGGAATTATGGAATGGAGGAAGTATATGAGGATCACATGGTTGCTTGATAACTGTGGATCCACCGATGGCTTTTTAAGCCCATTATATGATTAGCAGCTTTGCTGCAACGTTTGGTAGTACCGCAATCGGGCTACCCTTGATGTGTATCGGATGGGTGGGTCGATTTAGAAATCCCCACAGATATGTTTCGACAGGACGGAGATGATGTGTACAGGATGGATTATTTGGGGAGGGTTTGCACAGCATTGCATGTATGATATTGTTATGTTAATAATATGATATGTATGCTATTTGTTTGATGAGGGTCGTACATACTGAGTTTTCAAAAACTCACTCTCTCTTTTATTTTTCTCAAGTGATCCTTAGTAGGCGGTTCAACGGATGGAGGACTCAAAGGTGACCAACTAGCAAGACGATTAGACTTGCTTTTCTTAATATCTAAATTCTAGATTTTAAGTTATTTTATTTCAGATTGTAATTATTCCATTACTTACACTATGCATTGTAATTTTGAAACGGAACTTGGATTTATTTCTTTTAAGCGAATTTCAAGTTTTTTTGAAAATAATTGTGTTTTAAGAACGAGCTTCCGCTGTCAAAGGAAATTTGTTTTTACATAGTAACAAGGAAATGGTTCTTGGCTATACCTCGTTTTGAAAGCAAAATGGATTTTACTTAGCTTTTCTCTAGAAGGGTTTTCAATGAAAACAAGGTTTTCACTAAAACACTTCAATATGACACGCCGGATTCGAGCCTAACTTTTAGGCTAGGTCTGGGGTATTACATTTAGTGGTATCAGAGCCCGATTGCAAAGCTCGAGCTGTGAAAATGGGCTTTATTATTGATTTTAAATATTTTTAGTAGAATACTTTGGAAATTCTTGCTGGATGGCACACCGAGTCTCCGGCATCGAACCAAGTAAGTTCTCTTGATACTTAGTTATTTTGAATTGTTATTTTGTAGATAGTGGGCTACTTTTAGAATATGCCTAGAGTAAAACTAAAGCCCATAGGAAACTAAAACTATAGAGGATTTATGACTGCGAAAACAATGCTTTACTTAACACTCTCATAAGACATCAGCGTAAATACTGGAACTAACTAAAACTTCATAAAATTTTTAATACAAATAATGAGAGCTAGAAGAGGTGCAAGGGGCCGCGGCTGAGGTCGCAGAAGTGTTAGGTCTGAGTCGTTGGCATCGGGCCATATGTTCAATGTTGAAGTAGGAGATGCTCCGGCCTCACCTGTGGCTGAAACGGGGCCGAATGATCAGGTTGTTGGATAAGAAGCATTGTCACAAGAAATGCTGACGGTTTTGGAAAGGGTCGCTGGGCCCAATAATGGTACTAGAAATCGGGGGGGCAATTCCAGAGCGACTTCAATTAATGGGGCTGAGGTCTTTAAGGGTATTGCTGGCGTGGCTCCTAATGTGGCCAAATACTGGATGGAGGCCATAGAGAGGATAATGGATGACTTGGACTGCACACCGGAGCAAAAGTTGAAAGGGGCAGTGTCACTGCTTAGGGAAGAAGCCTATCAGTGGTGGTTGACGGGCACCCAACTTGAGCAGATTACTTGGGAGTTTTTCAAAGCTTCGTTTCAAGGGAAGTACGTAGGTGCAAGCTATGTTAATGCTAGGAGGAAGGAGTTTCTGAACTTGATCTAGGGAAACAAATCTGTGGCGGAGTATGAGGCGGAATTTCTATGCCTTAGTAGGTATGTAAGAGTTATGGTGACAACGGACTATGAGCTTTGCGTAAGGTTTGAGGATGGTCTTAGGGATAGTCTCAGGGTGTTGATAGCTCCTCAGAGAGAGTGAGTTTTCTTAGAGTTGGTTGAAAAAGCAAAGGTATCAGAGGAGGTGAAGTGCACTGAGCGCCTGGATAGAAAGAGAAAGGCAAGAATAAAAGGGAGGCTGAGTCTTCTGGTACGGGGCAAAGGCCTAGAGCTAAGGCCAGAGTTGATGGGCCAGTTGGAGCGAGGGCCCCTGCTGCTAATCCAAGGGTGCCACCTTGTGCTGATTGTGGAAAAGGTCATTTAGGCGAGTGTTGGAGGAGGATAGGAGCTTGTCTAGCTTGCAGATCTATGGAGCATAGGATCAGGAATTGCCCTAGAGAATCGACTCAGGTGCCAGCCGTGGGCCGGGGTAATGTTCAGCCACCAAGGGATGATCAGCTGCCGCCAAGGGGTCGTGGGCAGGCCAGGGGCGATAATGGTAATGGACGTGAACGTGGAGCACCGGCTGAAGGTACAGGTCGTACTGAAGCGAGGCAGCCAGCTTTGGTTTATGCTGCTCGTCGCCGGGAAGACGGGGATGCGCAAATGTGATAACGGGTATGTTTTGTGTTGATGCGATATTTTGGGTATAGAAATTGTATGCATGCAATGTTTATTTGCTCCAGTGGGTAGGTTTTGGTAAGTGTAAGAGGGTTCAGTTAGAATTAAAGTGTGTTAATGTTATTAAGATCAGGGTGCGCAGCGAAAGCATAGAGGTGTGACTTGAGCGGTGCGGTCAATAGTTAGTTGGAAATTTCGAGGACAAAATTTCTTTAAGAAAGGTAGAATTTTAACACCCCAAATTTGGGCCTAGTAGAATTGGGCCTATTGGGCTTTGGGTCTTAAAAAATTTTTAAGTGAGCGAGAAAATGTCAATTGGCATGTGGGCTTTGAGGGTTAATGAATTTGGAGTGTCTAGGGGTGTTGGAGATGTCCAGGGATCAAGTAAGGGTATAGGAAAAATTTTGGTTTAAGCCCCAAGGAATCTGTGACTTCAGTTAGTAGGCCTTTTAAATAAATAAAGAAGAAAAAAGACACAAAAGAGCTTGTGGTGTAGTGGCAAAGTGGCGCCACTTTGGGAGCAGAGAGGTGGCGTCATTAGCAGGCAAGGGAGTCCAAGGTTCGAGTAGTGGCATGGTATTTTATTGGAGTGTTTATTGTGCAGATTGGACGGCCAGAGTTTGTGTTGGATTTGACCTCTTGCATTAGAGAGTTTGAATTAGTCTTGTGAGATGGTTGTGGAGGAAATTTAGGATGAGATTGATGAGTTATCAGGGAGAAAAGTTAGCAACTGAGAAGTGTGAAGAGTTGGTACCGAATGGGACTTTGGGGGAAGGTAGTTTTGGCTTTTGGCTATAAAAGGGGGTGTCGAATTCCTTTGAGAGATTCCTTGGGTTTTCCATTACATTTTTTTTCTCCCCATCATTCTGTTTCTTCCGTTGCCGAATAGGCTACATAAACATGATTGGGCTTAATGGGCTATATAGACATGATTGGGCTTAGTGGGCCTTATGGGATTTTAGAAATGCATGCTAGGGTTTTAATGGACTCTAGGCCTAGTTCTGATAAATTCTTAAATAGCATAAAACTTAATTTAATAATAAAACATGTCTATGGACAAGTTGCTAGGTCAGAGTATGGCAATGGACATATGCATGTCTAGGATTGGATCTAGGGAGAGCTTGGTACTTAAGCGGTCCTAGTGACCCACCTCCTCTTCTCTAGGATCCTACCTGGTGCATAGTGTCTGTTCACTTTAGCCGCAAGGACTTGTTGATGTGCCAAAGTTCATAACTAAAACCTGAGATGAAAGAAATTACGAAAATAACCCTATAGGGTAGGATTACGAAAATACCCCTTAGGGTGGAATTATGAAAATACCCCTATAGGGTAGATTTACAAAAATACCCCTGGGTAGTGAAATGACTAAAATACCCCTAGGTGCTTAATGTGTGAAAATGTGTATGTTGCATTCATGAGATATATGTTGCATTTGGGTGGGTTTGATGATACGGAGGAAGATATGTGAGGATCGCATAGTCGCTTGACGACCATGGATCCACCAGTGGCTTTAAGCCCATTATATGCTTAACAGCCTTGCTGCAACGTTTGAGTAGTCCCGCTATTGGTGCTACCTTTGGAGTGTAGGGATGGGTGGGTTGATATTTATATCCCCACAGGAGTGTAGGGTTGGAAGGGAAATGGAGTGCAGGGTTGGATTTGGGATGGGAGCATTGCATTCGTGTGATACTGATGTGATATGAGGTCATTGTGGGCTAAGGCCCAAGACCACCAATTTTGATAGGGCTTAGGCCTAATGTGATAATCGCATGTTGGTTGGATTACCAAGGGTCATACACACTGAGTTTCGAAACCCACACCCTTTTATTTAATGTTTCATGTGACTCTCAGTAGACAGCTCGACGTGGAAGAGGACTCAGAAGTGGCCACACTGCAAGCTACTTAGAAGTTCTTAATTAGTATTGAATGACTTTAATTTAATTACTTTATTATCATTGGGATGTAATAAGGCCTTCTATCTCCAATTTGAATTTACATTTGGGTTTTATTATTGTTTCGAAATAACTATAACATATGGACGTTTTTTAAAACATGGGCTTTCATCACAACTTCACAAGCTGCAAGAATTTTGGGTTTCTAAATCTTAAACTTAAGTTTTTAACTATGCAAATTTCCTACGGAACATAAATTTAACTAAACAAAGTAATTTTGGAATTATCCCTTTGATGTGACATCACCGGATTCAGCCATAACGTCTGGGCCGGGTCTGGGAGTGTTACTTAGCAAGACGATTAGACTTGCTTTTCTTAATATCTAAATTCTAGATTTTAAGTTATTTTATTTCGGATTGTAATTATTCCATTACTTCCACTATGCATTGTAATTTTGAAACAGAACCTGAATTTATTTCTTTTAAGAGAATTTCAAGTTTTTTTGAAAATAATTGTGTTTTAAGAACGAGCTTCTGCTGTCAAAGGAAATTTGTTTTTACATAGTAACAAGGAAATGGTTCTTGGCTGCACCTCGTTCTGAAAGCAAAATGAATTTTACTTAACTTTTCTCTAGAATGGTTTTCAATGAAAACAAGGTTTTCGCTAAAACACTTCAATGTGACACGCCAGGTTCGGGCCTAACTTTTAGGCTGGATCTGGAGTGTTACATTTAGTGGTATCAGAGTCCGATTGTAAAGCTCAGGCTGTGAAAATGGGCCTTATTATTGATTTTAAATTTTTTAGTAGAATACTTTGGAAATTCTTGCTGGATGGCACACTGAGTCTCCGACGTCGAACCAAGTAAGTTCTCTTGATACTTAGTTATTTTGAACTGCTATACTGTAGATAGTGGGTTACTTTTAGAATATGCCTAGAGTAAAACTAAAGCCCATAGGGAACAAAAACTGTAAAGGATTTACGACTGCGAAAACAATGCTTTACTAAACAACTCTCATAAGACATCAGCGTAAATACTGGAACTAACTAAAACTTTATAAAAATTTAATATAGAAAATGAGCGCTAGAAGAGGTGAAAGGGGCTGCGGCTGAGGTCGCGGAAGTGTTAAGGCTGAGTCGTTGGCATCAGGCCATATGTTCAATGTTGAAGTAGGAGAGGCTCCAGCTTCACATGTGGCTGAAATGGGGCCAAATGATCGGGCTATTGGAGAAGAAGCATTGTCACAAGAAATGCTGAGGATTTTGGAAAGGGTCGTTGGGCCCAATAATGGTACCGAAAATCAGGGGGCAACTCCGGAGCGACTTCGATCTAATGGGGCTGAGGTCTTTAAGGGTATTGCTGGCGTGGCTCCTAACGTGGCCGAATACTGGATGGAGGCCATAGAGAGGATAATGGATGACTTGCACTGCACACCGGAGCAAAAATTGAAAGGGGCAGCGTCACTGCTTAGGGAAGAAGCCTATCAGTGGTGGTTCACAGTGAAGGAGGGCACCCAACCTAAGTACATTACTTGGGAGTTTTTCAAAACTTTGTTTCAAGGGAAGTACGTAGGTGCAAGCTATGTTGATGCTAGGAGGAAGGAGTTTTTGAACTTGATTCAGGGGAACAAATCTGTGGCGGAGTATGAGGCGAAATTTCTACGCCTTAGTAGGTATGCAAGAGTTATGGTGACAACGGACTATGAGCGTTCGTAAGGTTTGAGGATGGTCTTAAGGATAGTCTCAGGGTGTTGATAGCTCCTAAGGGACAGCAAGTTTTCTCAGAGTTGGTTGAAAAAGCAAAGGTATCAGAGGAGGTGAAGCGCACTGAGCGCCTGGATAGAAAGAGAAAGGCAAGAATAAAAGGGAGGCCGAGTTTTCTGGTACGGGGCAAAGGCCTAGAGCTAAGGCCAGAATTGATGGGCCAGTTGGAACGGGGGCCCCTACTGCTAATCCAATGGTGCCACCTTATGCTGATTGTGGAAAAGGTCATTCAGGCGAGTGTTAGAGGAGGATAGGAGCTTATCTAGCTTGCGGATCTATGGAGCATAGGATCAGGAATTGCCCTAGAGTACCGACTCAGGTGCCAGCTGTGGGCCGGGGTAATGTTTAGCCACCAAGGGATGATCAACTGCCACTAAGGGGCCATGGACAGGCCAGGGGTGATAATGGTAATGGACGTGGACGTGGAGCACCAGGCAGAGATGCAGGTCGTATTGAAGTGAGGCAGCCATCTTTGGTTTATGTTGCTCGTTGCCGGAAAGATGGGGATGCCCAAATGTAATAACGGTTATGTTTTGTGTGGATGTGAAATTTGCGATATAGAAACTGTATGCATGCAATGTTTATCTGCTCCAGTGGGTAGGTTTTGGTAAGTGTAAGAGGGTTCAATTGGAGTTAAAGTGTGTTAATGTTATTAAGATCAGGGTGCACAGCGAAAGCATAATGGTGTGACTTGAGCGGTGCGGTAAATAGTTAGTTGGAAATTTCGAGGATGAAATTTCTTTAAGAGGGTAAAGTTGTAGCGCCCTAAATTTTTGGGCATAGAAGAATTGGGCTTTGGGCTTTGGGCTTTGGGCTTTGGGTCTCAGAAAATTTTTAAGTGAGCGAGAAAGTGACAATTGGCATGTAGGCCTTGAGGGTTAATGAACTTAGAGTGTCTAGGGGTGTTGGAGAAGTGCTGGGTTCGAACTTTGAGGAGAAGGAATTTTTAATTAATTATTAAAGGAACTATGGCGGTGAGTAGTTGGATTTTTAAATAAAAATAGGGAAAAATGGCATCGAAGAGCCTTGTGGTGGAGTGGCTAAGTGATGCCACTTAGGGTATAGAAAGGTGGCATTATGGGCTAGCAAGGAGATCCTAGGTTCGAATCCTAGCTTAGTATTTTTTTTAGGAGTTTAATTTTGGCCTTCTAGATGGTTGGAAGTGGTGTGATGATGGACTCTAAGGAGAGTGACCAGAAGAGAAAATTTAGGAAAAGGATTGGGGAGTTATTGTGGAGAAAAATTAGGAGATGAGATGTGTGGAAGAGGTTGAGCCGAATTGGGAATTTGGGGATAGGAAATTTGGCTATAGGCTATAAATAGGTGTCGATTTTGGGGTTCTAGGCTAATGCCAAAATTGTTTTTCCCTTTAGCCGAATTCCTCATTTTTGAGTTGCCGAAACACTTTTTCTCTCTAAGTACTCAGAAGCCGAATTCTTGCTTTGCTTGTCGATCTTCCATACTTTTTCTTCTCAAATTCTCTTTTGATACACCCTTAGTTTTAGCCGATTCCTTCTTCTCTCCTTCTTCCTATTTGAGCCGAATAACCCCTTTCACTATACTAATCTCAAAAGCCGAATACCTCTCAGGCCGATTACTTCTTGGGTAAGTATTCTCAATTATGGTTTAGGTGTTGGCCGAATGGTCATAGATAGGGAAAGGGGGACTTGTGTTGGATACAAGTCACCTATTATTCTGTTTTTAATGATTAAGAATGGTGCAGATTTAGGAGATACGTGTGATTAGTGATCAAAGAAGGGCTAATAAGGCTTGGTGTTTCAGGTAAGGTTAAGGTGAGACTTCAGCTTTTGGTACAATATTCGATAAGTATTTGTGATTAATCTCTGAGTAGTATCATTTGGAGGATCGTGGCTAAGGAGATCGCAGCGTGTTTTGTTATCAGGTGTGTACATACACTACACACACATTAGATCAGCAAATCCCAAAATGCCGAAAAGTCGAAATGCCGAAAAGCCAAAAATTTTGGCTACGGTAGTCTTGCGAGTGCACGAACACTCGTAAGGGAAAATTGATACGTTATTAGAGGCCCTATGAGCGATCTCATTGACTTGGGTCGTGTTTTGGCCAATCGGGCCAAAATGGGCAAAATGGGCCGATGGGTCGTAGGCTCAAAATAGGTGAATTTGATGGTTTGGTAATAAGTGATGAACTAGTCATGTTGGTTACATGGCTTGGATTTGATTTGGGCCAGATGGGCCCTCTGAATGTGATTGGGCCAGATAGGCCATATAATCGTGATTTGGGCCTAGTAGGCCATACGAATGAGATTGGGCCTTGTGGGCCATATAAACGTATTTGAATTTGTTTCAGCTTTGTAAGGGGTCTTGGGCTTAGTATTTGGTAAATTGCTTAACCTTACATACAACTTTAATAATTTATTAAGTGCGACTGTGAACAAGTCATGCGGTTTAGGTGTGGCAACGGGCATATGCATGTCTAGGATTGGATCTAGGGAGAGCTTGGTACTTAAGCGGTCTTAATGACCTATCTCATCTTCTCTGGAATCCTACCTGGTGCGTAGTGTCTATTCACTTTAGCCGCCTCTATTCACTTTAGCCGCGAGGACTTGTTAACGGGCCAAGGTTCGTAATTAAGACCCGTACTGTTAAGAATTATTGAAATACCCTTGATGTGTGAAACGACTAAAATACCCCTATGTGTTGAAGTTAAGATCTATGGATGTTACATGTACATTTGCTGCATTCATATGATATTTTGTTTAGGATGCATATGGGTGGGAATTATGGAACGGAGGAAGTATATGAGGATCGTATGGTTGCTTGACAACTGTGGATCCAACGATTGCTTTTTAAGCCCATTATATGATTAGCAGCTTTGTTGCAACGTTTGGTAGTACCGCAACCGGGCTACCCTTGATGTGTATCGTATGGGTGGGTCGATTTAGAAATACCCACAGATGTGTTTCGGTGGGACGGAGATGATGTGTACCGAATGGATTATTTGGGGAGGGTTTGCATAGCATTGCATGTATAATATTGTTATGTTAATAATATGATATGTATGCTATTTGTTTGACGAGGGTCGTACACACTGAGTTTTCGAAAACTCACTCCCTCTTTTATTTTTCTTAGGTGATCCTCAGTAGGCGGTTCGACGGATGGAGGGACTCAGAGGTGACCAACTAGCAAGACGATTAGACTTGCTTTTCTTAATATCTAAATTCTAGATTTTAAGTTATTTTATTTTGGATTGTAATTATTCCATTACTTCCATTATGCATTGTAATTTTGAAACGGAACCTGGATTTATTTCTTTTAAGCGAATTTCAAGTTTTTTGAAAATAATTGTGTTTTAAGAACGAGCTTCCGCAGTCAAAGGAAATTTGTTTTTACATAGTAACAAGGAAATGGTTCTTGGCTACACCTCGTTTTGAAAGCAAAATGGATTTTACTTAGCTTTTCTCTAGAAGGGTTTTCAATGAAAACAAGGTTTTCGACTAAAACACATCAATGTGACACTCCGGATTCGGGCCTAACTTCTAGGCTGAGTCTAGGGTGTTACATCTTACATGTAATTAGTATCTATGCCATTGTCCCAGACAGGGTCTTACACGAAATCATATACGATGCCAATGTCCCAGACATGGTCTTACACGTAAATCACAAATCGATGCCAATGTCCTAGACGTGGTCTTACACGATAACACATATCAGAATTCTATGTCATGACATATGTATCCTAACTACTTACTAAGGTTCGTATGGGACTTTTTGGATGTCGTCACATTATCATAACTTTTTCGCAATTCAGATATTTAGCTCAATCAGCCAATATATCACAATTCATTCTCATATAAACAATAATAATTCAATTTAACACATTTATTTGTATATTGACTTACCTCGTACGGATACGAACGGTTGGAAACGACTACTCAACCACTTTCGATTTTCCCCGATCTAATTTTGTTTTCTTTTGTTCTTGATCTAATCACATTCAAATTTAACTCATTCATTCACCAAATCAATCAATTCAATCCATGAACACATATTTAGGGCATTTTACAAATTAGCCCTAACATTTTCACATTTTAATATTTTAGTCCTTATTTCATAAAATCACCAAATACACATAATTTCATCTTACTCATGCTAAGCTGAATGTTACTACACTTCATATAAGCCCGTATATTTCATTTATTTCACATTTTAGTCCTTCAATTTCTCATTTTCACAATTAAGCCCAAAATAATCAAATTCATCAAAAATTCAAAGACAAAACATATTAATCTATCACATATCTTTCATATTTCAACAACTATCATCACAAAGCTTACAAAATCATCAATGGCATAACTCATAATCTTCATCAAATTCAGAAATTGGGACATGGGCTTAAGAGAACACAAAGCAACGATCACAAAAACGTAGAAATTATCAAAAACTGAAAGAAAAACATACCTTAATTAAGACTCAAAGGTGTCGAACCTAGCTTGCTTTCTTTTCTTTCTTTTTCTTGTTATTTTAGGCCAAGGATGAACATAATGGCCTATTTCATGCTTTTGTTTTATTTAATATATCACTTATTAACTAATTACATTATTAATAACTAATTACATTATTAACCTTATTAATAAACATATAAAATTTCATAATGGATGTCCATTACCGTCCATACCATCATATAGTGGCCTATTTTCATTTTAAGGCCTCCACATTAGAAGAACATAGCAATTTAGCACTTTAACAATTAGCAAGTCACTTTTGCATTTTTCACAATTAAGTCCTTCTTGCAAATTAAGCACACAAACAATCAAATTAATTCACGGAACTTTCACACATATCAAATCACAAATTATAAGCACGAAAAATAATATTAAAATATTTTTCTAACTTAGATTTGTGGTCTCGAAACCACTATTCCGACTAGGGTCTAAATTGGATTGTTACATATTGAACGAATAGGGCCAGTGGCATATCTACTAGCTTTACTGTCAGTACTTGAAAAGATCCATAATGTATTTCATGTTTCTATGCTACGTCGATACAGATCCGATTCATCACATGTGATTTCTCGAGTATATGTTGAGATACAAGCTGATTTGACATATAGCGAAGAACCGATCAGGAATTTGGCTCGTGAAATCAAAGAGTTAAGAAATAAACGCATAGCCCTAGTAAAAGTTCTCTGGCATAAACACGGGATAGAGGAAGCTACATGGGAACCTTAGGAAGCTATGCGAAAACAATGCCCTAACCTATTTACCGGTAAGATTTTTGGGGACGAAAATCCCTAAGGGGAGAGTTGTAACAACCCGTTTTTGAGTCAAATCAGAACAGTGGTTTTGGGACCACAAATTCAAGGTTAAAATATTTATTTATTATTTTATTATTTCTTACAACATGATAGAATTATTATGTGAAAGTTTCGTAAAGAAATTTTACCGTTTAAATGCTTAATTTGGTAAAAAGGATTAAATTGCATAAAGCGTAAAACTTGTGTGCCAATAGTTTAATGTGCCTTGTAGCTTTGGTTTATTAAATTAGAGGTCCTTATAATGTTATTATGTCATTAATAAGGCTAATGGACATTAATGGCCTTATATTTGTTGATTAAATAGCTTAATAACCAAGGGTAAAATGGTAAATTATGTATTAATGTATTAATAATAAAACAAAACATAAAATTAGTGTTATTTTTCATCTTTCTCACCGAAAATCAAAGGAAGAAAGACCATTTGAAGCATTTTAAGGTTCGACCCATTGTAGTCTTGATTGAGGTATGTTTTGATTTCGGTATTTGATAATTTCTACATTTTTGTGATCGTTGCTTCGTATTCTAGCTAGCCTGTACCTTAATTTTTGAATTTATTCATGATTTTGTGAAGTGCCATTGATGATTATTTGAGTTCTTAGATGTTTGATGATGAAATATGAAAATTTGATGATAGATTTTGATGTTTTGTAAAGTGATTTTTGACAAAAATGTCAAAAAGGGATTAAATTGTAAAATTGTAAAATGTGGTGGTTAAAAGTGTGAAATAATGAAAGATATGGGCTGCTAGTGATAGGTGGTAAATTCGGCTAGGCATGGGTTGGTATTAAATTGCATGAAATTGCAATTTTATATGATAAGGACTAAATGGTAAAAAAATTGAAAAGTATAGGGGCAAATGTGTAAATTTGACAAAATATGAATTATGAACTAAATTGAATAGATTGAATACTGAATGTACTGAATTTGATAATATATAGATCAAGATAAGTCAAGATCGAGTTTAGATTGGGGAAAAGGAAAGATTGACGAATAGCTGATAGTTTTTATCCGAGCAATACGAGGTAAGTTCGTATAATTAGAATCAAGCTTTTAAATATTTGTATTTATTTGAAATGTATGTATATGTTTGAGGAATTGATATACTTGGAATACAAATGTCTAATAGATATATATATTGATGGTTACCGACTGTAACAGCCCCATTTAGACCCTAGTCGGAATAGTGGTTTCGAGACCACAAATTCGAGGTCGGAAAAACATTTTAATATTATTTTTGGTGTTTATGATATGTGATTGAGCATGTGTGAAAATTTGGTGTGAAAATTTTATCGATTGCGTGCTTAATTAGAAAAAAGGACTTAATCGCATAAAATGCAAAAGCTGTGTGTTGATTGTTAAAGTGCTTAATTGCTATGATTTATTAATTGTAAAGTCCTTAAAATGAAATTAGTCCACTGTTAAGGCTAGTTGACGGTAATGGACTTAAAATATGTGATGTTATAATGTTTTTACAAAGGTTAATTTTGTAAATTGGAATGTTAAGTTAATATAAAAATAAAAACAAAAGAAATGAAAGCCATTTAGTCATTCATCTTCCACCGAATATTGAAGAAAGAATTGGGGTTTAAAGCTTTTGTATTTTCGGCACTTATCAAGCTTGATTCAAGGTTAGTTTTTTATCGGTTTTTGATAATTTCTACGTTTTTGTAATCGTTGCTTTGTGCTTTACAAAACCCATGCTTAAATTTTGTGAATTGATTATGAACTTGAGATATTCCATTGATGAATATGTGAGCTTTGTGTAACACCCCAAACCTGCCCTAAACGTTACGACCGGATCTGATATGTCACATGGAAAGGTTGTTTTAAAGAACTTTGAAAATTTAAAGAAAAAGAATCCTTCGCGTTGTGTTAACATTTTGAAAATCAAATTCAGTTTTAAGGTTTCCTTGCAAAAATTTTATGAATAATCTTAACAGTCGAAAATAGGTTTTGTGATACGAAAAACCGAAAACTAGTGGTATTTCGAAACGTAACATTTTGAAAACAGTGTTTAGTTTTAAGTAATTTTCTGAATTTAATTATTTGCTTGCTTATTAACCGAGTGTCATTATTAAAAGAAATGTTTTCTTTCATTTTGTTTAGAAAACTCCCAATTTAACGTTTCATATAATATAATTACAGTAATAAGTTGAAAACCGGATTATAAAATCCCGGAGGCCTTATTACATAAGAAAATCCCAAATTTAAAATAAGTTCAAATAGAGAAAACGGAGATTACGAAAGAAGTAATGCATGGCCACCTCAAAGTCCGCCTCGGTTCCAAATCCTCAACTAGGGGTTACTTGCAAAATTAAGCAGAGGGGTGAGTCACCAAGACTCAGGGTGTAATTCCCCTTGCGAACTCAATCTAAGCCTATGCCCATAGAAGCACATTGGGCCTTAGCCCTCACAATATGGCATATTAAAAAGTGTATGCAATGCAACGCAGCCCAACCTAGTATTCCATCCTTTACATCACCTGAACTAGCCAAACACCTGTGGCACCAAGCCACTGTGGTACCAAACCATTGTGACAGAGTCACGATATATATAAATGTGGTACCAACCCACTGTGGTTCCAGACACTAAAATAATGTGACATAATCACTGATGTATGTATATGTGGTACCAAACCACTGTGACAGAGTCACTGAATTACAATTCCCCTTTCAATCAGATCCCAAAGCCCATGCAACATATTATCATATTGTGATGAATGCAACCATATTTCCAATGTGCAACAAATAATCAAATCATACATATATTTAGGCTATGTTATTCAAAAGACAGAATCATAAAGATACTTACCTGGTGTCTCCAACCTTACCCACAAGGGTATCTCAACTGTCTATACAGTCGTTTCGGCTTTCAGCCAACACAGTCATTAATGAAAAATAATAAAAGAAGGTGTGAACATTACACACCTGATTACACAAAGAACTAAACACTCTAGATCATCGACACTCTCACTAGCAGGAATAACAGCAATTTGTCTATCCCAAATAGATGTCGATTCTCTACCACAACCGGGCAGAAAGTCTCGAACCGCCGACACAGCATGTCTTTTAAACTTAGGGGCAGAGACTACAAGTCCACTCCCCTCCTTAGTTTGACTGGCACTCGCATCCATGAAGAGAATCTTTGATCAGGAGATTAGGTTAAGGCAACGAAAAAGAAAAAGGAATAGGTAAACCAAAATCAAGAGAACCTTCTTACCTTGGTCAAAGAATGAACCAAACACAGATAGACTTGGCTAAAGATTCTAATCCGACGCGAACATGCCACGTTAAGAGGAGAAAAGAAGAGATTAGCCGTGAACTAACACCAGAAAAAAATAGCCATTCGGCTATGACCACACAGAACCGAAAAAAATAGAAAAAGAATCGAAAGAGTCTCCCTTACCTTGCACAAACAGAAATCTATTGAAGAGGAAACCTTCGGCGACCAACTAGCCCTTTGGTTCTTAGGGTTCGGCTAAATAACAAATGATGAAATTAACGGGTTATAAGAGATGGAGTAACCAACTTCAGAAGAGAAACCAATTCAGTTTATGATCAATGAATGTAACACCCCAAACCCGGACAAAACACCACGTCCGAATCTGGTATGTTACGGGGGAAACGTTTTTGAGGGGTTAGGATTTTCCATTTAAAAACTGGATGAAAACATAGTGTATTTGAAGAAAATTCGAGTAGACTTGTTTGAAATCAGATGGTGTATTTAGAAAACCCATAAATTTTGAAAAAACTTACCCAAAGGGTGTAGTGAAAAACGAGTTTAGTTCATTCCATTATTCAAGTGGTTTTTTTAGTGTTACTTAAGACATTTTAACTTGGTAGAAAATCGAGTTTGATTTGAAAATCATTTGAGTTTCTAAGGCAAAGTCATAGTGAGATACCCGATGGTATAGTTTAAAACACATTGCGTTATAGTTTTGAAAACGTTGTCTTCCCAAGTTTTAGTAAAATTCATACCCAATTGTTTTGTTCAAGCATATTGAAATCTATTTAAAACATAAACGTCATAAAACATAATTTAAAGGCCTTTTACAATCCAAAATAAAACCCAAATAAAAGTAATTAAACTATAGTACCCAAATGATAGAGTCTGAGTAAAACTTTTATTAAAGCATGGCATGTGCACCCCGAGTCCATCCCGGCTCCATGTCCGCGTCTAAGAGTCACCTGAAATGTCAAAGGAGAGGGTGAGTCGAATGACTCAGTGCATAAATCCCGCTCCCGATAGAACAACATGCTAACACACATCATACATAGCAACATAATTAATGCAACCCGATCCTAACCATCCGTATCTCCTTTTCTACCCCGTGTGGTACCAAACCACTGGTGGTGCCAAACCACTGGTGACATGTAGTCACAATGTGTTACCAAAACACTGGTGTCCCAAAGACACAATATCCGTCAACGTGGTGCCAAACCACTGGTGTCCCAAAGACACGATTGTGATACCAAATCACTGGTGACCGAAGTCACAAATCAATGGATGGGGCCAACCCATCGTGTGATACCAAATCACTAGCAGACGATCCCATATCTCAAGTGGGGCCAACCCACGGTGGTGTCAAACCACAGGGACGAGTCGTAATGAGGTGCCCAACCTCTGGTGTCCCAAAGACACAAATGTGGTACCAAACCACTGGTGACCGTAGTCACAATAATCGAGTGATGGGGCCAACCCATCGTGTGATACCCAATCACTAGCAGACGATCCCATATCTCATGTGGGGCCAACCCACGGTGGTGTCAAACCACAGGGACGAGTCGCAATGAGGTGCCAAACCTCTGGTGACCCAAAGTCACAAAGTGTGTTACCAAAACACTGGTGCTCGTCAGCACAAAATATCACTGCCCCCTCCACTCATATCACCCATCATCATACCAACTCATGTATCATGCATATCATACAAATCATACATATCATGCTAATATGTTTAACATCATATCCCATATCATACATCCATAATCATGGTATCATATAGATCATCAGTAAACTTATAATAGTAGTACTGACTTACCCGAGTCCAAGATCATACCCAATAGGGTATCATATCAATCATTGCTGCTTCATTAATTATCACACAGGTTATCAATCACATTACTAAATAGAAGTGTGTTAGTTTACACACCTGGTAAATACGAGTCTAGAATCCCAACGAAAACGATCTAAGTCCCTCGATTACTAGCTCCTTAATACTTGTTTTGGTTTCCTACCAAAACTCGAATCAAGCAGTGATTCCCCTTTAGCAATCGGCCACCACCTTGAAAAGAATAACAGTTAATCCTTAATCATACATGACTTAATCGAAACCAGAAGATTAAACTAACAACAACCAATCACTTACCCCTTACTTACCAATTGATTAACAAAGGGGAAAGGCTCCAACTCACTGCTTTGAAATCTTTGATTGCCTTAAGATGAGATATTAAAACGAATGACTAATCCTCTTCCATAAACCAAAACAACATAACAATTGAGAGATAAGGGGAATGGCCATTCGGCCAATAGCTTACCAACACCCAAAATTCGGCTAAAAGAGGACTTCTAGGAGAGAAGATAAATTCGGCTATCACCTTTAACATAGAGAAAAGATTCGGCCATAGAGTTTAACACACACCCAAATTCGGTTTCGAGTGAAAGGATATAAAGAAAATGTTGATAAAAGTATAAGTTCGGCACAAAAGAAATAAAAGAACAATTGGAGAAATCGGCTAAGGGTTTTTGGAAAAAGAAGAAACACAAGATGGATAGAAGGTAGGAACTTTCGGTTTTGAACAAGAAAAGAAAAGATGAAGGTGCTTGAGAAGGTGAATGTTTCGGCTAACAAGGGGTTAAGAGAAGAAAAGAAGAAGGTGGGATGCTAGGTTCGGATTAGCTCCAATGAGAAAGAAAAAGAAAGGAAGATGCTTGAGGACTTTCGGCCACACCAACTCAAAAGGCAAAAAATAATTTCGGCAAGTGAGAGCTTGACTTTCGGTTTCTTTTTTCCAAGAAGAAAAGAATGAGAAACCTTCTTGAAATTCGGTTGTTTTTGACAAAAGAGAACTTTGTTAGACACCAAAAAGTGACCGAAAAATGCACCAAAAATGCAAAGGTACATTCGGCCTCCCCCTATCCCACACTAAGCCGTCACTTCCCCACTCCCCACTCCCTCAAATTCGGCCATAATCCCCAAACACACTCACCACCACTCATTTCAAATGAGTTTACCAAGTCTTCCTCCACTATTTGCTCTCCACCATCCAAGTCACCACTTGACCAAGTCCAAGGAGGAATTTGAACTTCATCCAACTCCTCCCTCCTATGCCGTCCAAAATGAGTGACAAAAATAGGGGATCCTGCAGCTTGAACTCAGGACCTCACCCCTTGTCAAAGGCGTCACACCCAAGCTCCATGTGGCGTCCCCCTTGCCACTTTGCTAGCTCCTCATTTGTGCAATAAAACACCAAAGAAAACTCTTATACTCCAGTTCCAACAGCTCCCCTGACTTAACACCCAAAAACCAAAATTTTCCTACCTACTCAGGCACACTCCTAGCCTACAATTAAGCCCCAACACTACACAAACAGCAACACAGCACACCAAACACATGCAATATCATGCAACAACAAAATAGCCCCCTAACCCGGGATATTACAGTTCTACCCCCCTTAAAAATAATTTCGACCTCGAAATTACCTGATCAGAAGAGTTGCGGGTATTGCTGTCTCATCATATCCTCGGGTTCCCACGTAGCTTCTTCCACGCCATGATTCCGCCAAAGTACCTTAACCAAAGGCACAGACTTCTTGCGCAGAACCTTCACATCCCGATCAAGAATCTGCACAGGTTCTTCTTCCACGGTCAAATCTGGATTCACCTCGATCTCTTCCACTGCTACCACATGTGACGGATCTGAACGATAACGCTGAAGCATCGATACGTGGAAAACGTCGTGAATCTGACTTAGCTCCGCTGGCAACTCAAGCTGATACGCCACTGATCCGACTCGCCTCAATACCTTATACGGCCCAATAAACCTCGGACTTAGCTTGCCTTTCCTTCCGAATCTCAACACCTTCTTCCAAGGCGAGACCTTCAGGAAAACTCGATCCCCCACAGCAAACTCTATGTCTCTTCGCTTAAGATCGGCATAAGACTTCTGCCGGTCCGAAGCTTCCTTCAATCGAGCCTGAATCAACTTAATCTTGTCTTCGGTCTCAGCAACCAACTCGGGTCCCAAAAACTGACGTTCACCTAACTCCGTCCAACACGTAGGTGAGCGACACTTCCTACCATACAACGCCTCATACGGTGCCATCTTGATGCTCGCTTGGTAACTATTGTTGTAGGCAAACTCAGCTAATGGTAGAAACTCCTCCCAACTACCTCTGAAATCCAGAACACAACCTCTCAGCATGTCCTCTAAGATCTGAATAACCCTTTCTGATTGACCGTCAGACTGCGGGTGAAATGCCGTGCTGAAATCCAAACGAGTACCCAGTGCCTGATGCAACGCTTTCCAGAACCTTAACGTAAATCTAGGATCCCTATCCGAGATTATCGAAACTGGCACGCCATGCAACCTCACTATCTCTGACACATACAGCTTCGCTAGCTTCTGAAGTGAGTAGTCAACCCTCACCGGAATAAAGTGAGCTGATTTAGTCAGACGATCCACCACTACCCAAACTGAATCCTTCTTGCTTGGCGTAAGCGGTAACCCACTGACGAAATCCATGGTTATCCTTTCCCACTTCCACTGAGGAATCTTCACAGGCTGAAGCAAACCCGACGGTAACTGATGCTCAGCCTTGACCTGCTGACAAGTTAGACACTTCCCAACAAACTCTGTCACCTCTTTCTTCAAGCCAGGCCACCAAAACTGCTCTCTAAGATCCCTATACATCTTGCTACCTCCAGGATGCATAGCATAAGGACTGCTATGTGCGTCCTGAAGAATCTTTTGCCTCAGCTCAACATCTTTAGGCATACAAACCTTACCTTGGAAACACAGAACCTCATCACTAGACAAGCTGTAACCCTCCAAACCACCATCCTGCACTTGTAACCTTCGCGCACTGAGAACCTCATCATCTAACTGTTTCTCTCTGATCTGCTCAACCCAAGTAGGCTTAACTTGTAGCTCTGCCAGAATACTCCCGTCATCGTACAAGCTCAAATGGGCAAACAAAGCTCTTAAGTCTGAAACAACCTTACGGCTCAACGCGTCTGCCACCACGTTAGCCTTGCCCGAATGATACTCAATCGAACAGTCGTAATCTTTCAGCAACTCAACCCATCTGCGCTGCCTTAAATTCAAATCCTTCTGAGTCAGTAGATACTTCAGACTCTTGTGATCCGTATAGACTATCGATCTCTCTCCGTACAAGTAGTGCCTCCAAATCTTCAGCGCGAAGACAACAGCCGCTAACTCCAAATCGTGCGTCGGATAGTTGACCTCATGTGGCCTCAGCTGTCGAGAAGCGTAAGCCACAACCTTTCCTTCTTGCATCAGCACACAACCCAAGCCCGTATATGATGCGTCACAATAGACTGTGAATTCCTTACTAGCCTCAGGTTGAATTAAAACCGGAGCCTCAGTCAAAATCTTCTTTAACTTATCGAAGCTTTCCTGCTGCTTCTCAGTCCATACAAACGGAACCTCTTTCCTTAACAACTTAGTCATTGGCGCCGCTATCAACGAGAAACCCTCAACAAACCTTCGGTAGTATCCGGCCAAACCCAGAAAACTCCGAATCTCAGCCACTGACCTAGGCGGCTTCCAATCCAAAACTGCCTCAATCTTACGAGGATCTACCCGAATCCCCTCAGCCGACACTACATGACCCAAGAAAGTCACTTCTCTAAGCCAGAACTCGCACTTACTGAACTTAGCATAGAGCTGCTTTTCCCTCAAAATCTGCAGCACAACTCGCAAATGCGCATCATGCTCCTCCTCTGTTCTCGAATACACCAAGATGTCGTCTATGAAAACCACGATGAACTGATTCAGATACCGCTGAAACACTCTATTCATCATATCCATAAACGTTGTCGGTGCGTTAGTCAGCCCGAACGGCATTACCAGAAATTCGTAGTGCCCATACCGAGTCCGAAACGCTGTTTTATGGATATCAGCCTCCTTAACCTTCAACTGGTGATACCCAGACCTCAAGTCGATCTTTGAAAATACCGCAGCACCCTTCAGCTGATCAAACAAATCATCTATCCGTGGCAACGGATACTTGTTCTTAATCGTCAGCTTGTTCAACTGGCGGTAATCTATACACATCCGCATCGTACCATCTTTCTTCTTAACAAAGAGTACCGGCGCACCCCACGGCGAAACACTTGGCCTAATAAAACCCCGATCCAATAACTCCTGGATCTGAGCCTTAAGCTCCACCAATTCCTTTGGCGCCATCCTATACGGAGCAATAGACACTGGCGCAGTCCCGGGTAACAGATCTATCCCAAACTCTACCTCGCGATCCGGCGGTAAACCCGGAAGCTCCTCAGGAAACACATCAGCAAATTCCTTAACAGTACGAACCTTCTCTACAGCAGACTCTTTAGCCTCCAAGGCATACACATGAACTACATACGCTTCACAGCCTTTCCTGACCATCTTCTCAGCTTTCAGAGCAGATACCACATTTGATAAGTAATCTCTCCTATTACCTATCATAGCCACCTCATCACCCCCAATTGTCTTAAGAACCATGCGCTTAGCCACGCAATCCAACCTCGCCTGGTACTTGACCAACCAGTCCATCCCAAGAATCAGATCGAACTCCCCAAACGGCAGTTCCATCAGATCAGCAGCAAACACTACCCCTTGGAGTTCTAGGGGTACATCTCTAAACAGTTTATCTACTACTACAGAGTGACCTAGAGGGCTAATTACAGTCATCTGCCTAGAAGATATCTCAGAGTCTAAATCCATGGTCTCTACTATACTACTAGCAACATAAGAGTGCGTCGAACCCACATCAATCAAAGCAGTATAAGGAGAACCAAAGATCAAGAACGTACCGGTTATGACGTCCGGTGCGTCGCCCTCCTCTCGGCGCCTCGCAGCATACACTAATCCAGGCTGTCTGGCATCAGAACCACCCGCACCTCTGCCCGGTGCTCCACGGCCCCGACCAGAACCATTACCACCTCTGCCATTACCACGGCCCCTCTGCTGTGGCGGTCCACTACTCCTGAACTGATTACGGCCTTGGCTCTCAGACTGAATCCTAGCCAACCTACGCGGACAGTCCCTCACGCGATGATCCAGAGAACCACACTCAAAGCAACCTTTTCCTCCGGTCCAGCAGCCACCCCAATGAGATTTCCCACACTGATTACACTGTGGCGGTCCCTGCCTAGCAGCAACAAACCTAGCAGGCTGATTCGGCCCATTCGGTCTAGCCCTCTTCTGCGGATTACTCGATGACACAGAAGACCCAAAGCTCCTCTTATGCCTGTTTCTGTCCATGCCCTGCCTCACTGACTCCTTAACACCCTCGGCTACCTTAGCCTTCTCAACTAAGACAGCAAACTCGCGCTCCTGCTGAGGAGCAATCAGCAGCCTCCACTCGTCTCGCAGACCATCCTCGAAACGAACACACCTCTCATGCTCAGTGGCCACAATGCCCCTGGCATACCTACTCAGCTTCAAGAACTCAGCCTCGTACTCAGAAACAGATTTACTCCCCTGAACAAGCCTCAGAAATGCCTTTTGCTGAGAGTCAATATAACTAGTTCCGATGTACTTCTTTTGATATGCAGCCCTGAAGTAATCCCATGTCAGATCCTCTGCTGCCACACTGTCCCGAACCGTGAGCCACCACTGATATGACTCATCCCGGAGAAGTGATACGATGCCCTTCAGCTTCTCTTCAGCAGTCAAGTCCAGATCATCCATGATCCGCTCAGTTGCCTCCAGCTAATATTCAGCAGTGCTGGGAGCAACACCAGAAACACCTCGAAAGAATTTGGCCCCATTTGCCCGAAGTCGCTCAGGCACAGATTTCCTAACTCCTGCACCACCGCCTACTCCAGCTACCCTTTCCAACACTCGCAGCATCGCCTGTGACACTGCGTCATCCCCGGTCTGATCTTGGAACTCACCACCTCCAGCAGGTGGCGGAACCGGTATCTCATTTTCTGACCCCTGACCAGATCCTACGGGTTCAGAAACTGTCATCCTACCCCTACCTCTACCACGAGTATTACGACCACGTCCGCCTCGAGTGCTCATGTCTAATATCTCTACGTATCTGATTTAAGAGTTTTATGCATCAGTATTTATTCCACTGTTTTAAGGCAAGTCTTATGGATATTAAAGAGGATTTGTTCTCACGAGTTCACAGAGTCCTATCAGTTTCAATCTCTAAAGTAGTATACTATTGCTAATCATCAAATCTCATCCAACCAAATCACAAGCAATAGTACGGGGTACTTACCTGGGCGAACTGGTGCCGGAGACTCGGTGCCATGCCTTACAAACCATATATTTAAACCCAAAACACTTAAGACAACTTTTTGAAAACATTTTGGGCCTCAGGCCCACAGCCGAGATTTTGAACTTAGCTCTGATACCACAATTGTAACACCCCAAACTCGGACAAAACACCACGTCCAAATCTGGTATGTTACGGGGGAAACGTTTTTGAGGGGTTAGGATTTTCCGTTTAAAAACTGGATGAAAACATAGTGTATTTGAAGAAAATTCGAGTAGACTTGTTTGAAATCAGATGGTGTATTTAGAAAACCCAGAAATTTTGAAAAAACTTACCCAAAGGGTGTAGTGAAAAACGAGTTTAGTTCATTCCATTATTCAAGTGGTTTTTTTAGTGTTACTTAAGACATTTTAACTTGGTAGAAAATCGAGTTTGATTTGAAAATCATTTGAGTTTCTAAGGCAAAGTCATAGTGAGATACCCGACGGTATAGTTTAAAACACATTGCGTTATAGTTTTGAAAACGTTATCTTCCCAAGTTTTAGTAAAATTCATACGCAATTGTTTTGTTCAAGCATATTGAAATCTATTTAAAACATAAACGTCATAAAACATAATTTAAAGGCCTTTTACAATCCAAAATAAAACCCAAATAAAAGTAATTAAACTATAGTACCCAAATGATAGAGTCTGAGTAAAACTTTTATTAAAGCATGGCATGTGCACCCCGAGTCCATCCCGGCTCCATGTCCGCGTCTAAGAGTCACCTGAAATGTCAAAGGAGACGGTGAGTCGAATGACTCAGTGCATAAATCCCGCTCCCGATAGAACAACATGCTAACACACATCATACATAGCAACATAATTAATGCAACCCGATCCTAACCATCCGTAACTCCTTTTCTACCCCGTGTGGTACCAAACCACTGGTGGTGCCAAACCACTGGTGACATGTAGTCACAATGTGTTACCAAAACACTGGTGTCCCAAAGACACAATATCCGTCAATGTGGTGCCAAACCACTGGTGTCCCAAAGACACGATTGTGATACCAAATCAATGGTGACCGAAGTCACAAATCAATGGATGGGGCCAACCCATCGTGTGATACCAAATCACTAGCAGACGATCCCATATCTCAAGTGAGGCCAACCCACGGTGGTGTCAAACCACAGGGACGAGTCGCAATGAGGTGCCCAACCTCTGGTGTCCCAAAGACACAAATGTGGTACCAAACCACTGGTGACCGTAGTCACAATAATCGAGTGATGGGGCCAACCCATCGTGTGATACCCAATCACTAGCAGGCGATCCCATATCTCATGTGGGGCCAACCCACGGTGGTGTCAAACCACAGGGACGAGTCGCAATGAGGTGCCAAACCTCTGGTGACCCAAAGTCACAAAGTGTGTTACCAAAACACTGGTGCTCGTCAGCACAAAATATCACTGCCCCCTCCACTCATATCACCCATCATCATACCAACTCATGTATCATGCATATCATACAAATCATACATATCATGCTAATATGTTTAACATCATATCCCATATCATACATCCATAATCATGGTATCATATAGATCATCAGTAAACTTATAATAGTAGTACTGACTTACCCGAGTCCAAGATCATACCCAATAGGGTATCATATCAATCATTGCTGCTTCATTAATTATCACACAGGTTATCAATCACATTACTAAATAGAAGTGTGTTAGTTTACACACCTGGTAAATACGAGTCTAGAATCCCAACGAAAACGATCTAAGTCCCTCGATTACTAGCTCCTTAATACTTGTTTTGGTTTCCTACCAAAACTCGAATCAAGCAGTGATTCCCTTTAGCAATCGGCCACCACCTTGAAAAGAATAACAGTTAATCCTTAATCATACATGACTTAATCGAAACCAGAAGATTAAACTAACAACAACCAATCACTTACCCCTTACTTACCAATTGATTAACAAAGGGGAAAGGCTCCAACTCACTGCTTTGAAATCTTTGATTGCCCTAAGATGAGATATTAAAACGAATGACTAATCCTCTTCCATAAACCAAAACAACATAACAATTGAGAGATAAGGGGAATGGCCATTCGGCCAATAGCTTACCAACACCCAAAATTCGGCTAAAAGAGGACTTCTAGGAGAGAAGATAAATTCGGCTATCACCTTTAACATAGAGAAAAGATTCGGCCACAGAGTTTAACACACACCCAAATTCGGTTTCGAGTGAAAGGATATAAAGAAAATGTTGATAAAAGTATAAGTTCGGCACAAAAGAAATAAAAGAACAATTGGAGAAATCGGCTAAGGGTTTTTGGAAAAAGAAGAAACACAAGATGGATAGAAGGTAGGAACTTTCGGTTTTGAACAAGAAAAGAAAAGATGAAGGTGCTTGAGAAGGTGAATGTTTCGGCTAACAAGGGGTTAAGAGAAGAAAAGAAGAAGGTGGGATGCTAGGTTCGAATTAGCTCCAATGAGAAAGAAAAAGAAAGGAAGATGCTTGAGGACTTTCGGCCACACCAACTCAAAAGGCAAAAAATAATTTCGGCAAGTGAGAGCTTGACTTTCGGTTTCTTTTTTCCAAGAAGAAAAGAATGAGAAACCTTCTTGAAATTCGGTTGTTTTTGACAAAAGAGAACTTTGTTAGACACCAAAAAGTGACCGAAAAATGCACCAAAAATGCAAAGGTACATTCGGCCTCCCCCTATCCCACACTAAGCCGTCACTTCCCCACTCCCCACTCCCTCAAATTCGGCCATAATCCCCAAACACACTCACCACCACTTATTTCAAATGAGTTTACCAAGTCTTCCTCCACTATTTGCTCTCCACCATCCAAGTCACCACTTGACCAAGTCCAAGGAGGAATTTGAACTTCATCCAACTCCTCCCTCCTATGCCGTCCAAAATGAGTGACAAAAATAGGGGATCCTGCAGCTTGAACTCAGGACCTCACCCATTGTCAAAGGCGTCACACCCAAGCTCCATGTGGCGTCCCCCTTGCCACTTTGCTGGCTCCTCATTTGTGCAATAAAACACCAAAGAAAACTCTTATACTCCAGTTCCAACAGCTCCCCTGACTTAACACCCAAAAACCAAAATTTTCCTACCTACTCAGGCACACTCCTAGCCTACAATTAAGCCCCAACACTACACAAACAGCAACACAGCACACCAAACACATGCAATATCATGCAACAACAAAATAGCCCCCTAACCCGGGATATTACAATGAATAAGTGGTCGGTTTCCCTAGAAGAAGTAAGGAGATAATAAGAATAAAGGAAATGTTCTTTACCTTCAATAAAGAGAAGCCGAATGGAGTCCAAGAAGATTTGGCACAAGCAGCAAATGTTAACAAGGTTTCGACTCAAGAGAAGAACAACGGGGACGAAAAGAAAAGTGAAGAAAATAGAAGCAGTGCAGAAGAGAAAGAGAGTTTCGGTTTAATGAAGAATGTAGAGAAATGAAGGATTAAAGTTTCGATTATGGTGAAGAAACAATCTGTAGGAGATGAAAGAGTGGTTCCGCTAATACCAAAAACAAGAAGAGAAAGAAGAGAGAAAATGTGCTACAGTTTTGCTAAAAAAAGTGAATGACAACTCCAATGCAAAAGAAAGAAAAAGCTTCTAATTGAGTTTCTGTTTTTACTATTTCCCAAATGGAAAAAATGGCACACCCCCTTCCCTTATGACCAAAAGTTGAAAACAAAAATGCCTAAAGGAACCAAAAGAAAGAATGGCACACCTCCCACACTAGCTCAAAATCGAAACACTCTCACAAAAGACCCCTTTCATGACCGAAATTCTCCCTTCAAAGACCCCTACATTCGGCCAACACCTCCATCAACTTGAGTCCCACGATCCACTCCTTATTTTACTCCACAATTTGCTCCCTATCACCTATTCAAACCAATTTGACCACTTCAACTCCTCAAGCACCTCTCATCCATCCATTTCAAATGATTTGACTCATTCAAACTCCTCCTAGATTAATAAACATGCGATTAATCTTATCGGATGATGAGTAGTTATTAACTATGTTAGAAACTAAATTGAAGTTTGTTCAGCGAATTTGTGAAGCTAAGAAATGTGTCAGTGAATTGCAAGTTAAAAATGAGTTCAACGTAAATTGACTTCAGATTCAGAATTTCAGATGTAGAACCGATGATTGTTTATTGCTTTGAGATAGAATTTGTATACCGAGAAGTTCAGATATTGTACAACAATTGTTACGTGTAACCCACAATGGTAACTTGTCTGTTCTTACGGGAGTAACAAGATGTATAATGATCTAAAACAGTTATATTAGTGAATGAGCATGGAACGTGATACTTCTAATTTTATATTCAAATGTTTGATCTGCCAGCAAGTTAAAGCCGATCATCTAGCGTCTTCATGACTATTATAGTATGTGTTGATAACTAAGCGGAAATGGGATAGAATTACGATAGATTATGTATCGAAATTAATTTTATCACCAAAAAAAGATAGATGTTACCTGAATTATTGTTGAATGTTTGAAGAAGTCTGCATATTATATCTCCTTACGCACGGATTTCTCTCTTGATAGACTTGTTGAGTTACATTATTGAAATTGATAATTTATACAGGGTGCCAGTCTTCATTATTACTGATAGAAATCCAAAATTATATTGTGATTCTGGGAGAAACTACAGTAAGTTTTGGGTATGAGATAGTATTGTAATATCGTTATTCATCCTTTCACAGTTAGTTAAACAGAAAACATGATTTGTATTCTTGGAAGTAAGTTTTGTCACTGTGTTTTAGAGTTTGAAAGCAATTGAGAATGTAACACCCCTAACCCGTAACCATCGCCGGACTAGGGTTAAGAGGCGTTACTAAACATTTCTGAACATTTCAAAATATCTCACATCCATTTCTCAACACATAGTTAATCATCAATCAAACATATTCAATTATAATCATATAGTCCCTTATTGAGGTCTATGAGACCTTAAACACGTGTTAGAAAGAGGTCGAAACTAAGCCGAACACATACGAAAATTCTCAAAAATTTAAAACATTTTCAAAGTTAAAGAGGTCACATGCCTGTGCGGTTAGGCCGCATGCCTCACACGGCTACCAGACAGGCCCAAGTGTCCAGGCCGTGCCAAAACAGGGCATACATACTGACTTGTCCACACGGCCACCAGACACGCCCCTGTGCCATGGCTGTGTGAAATTAAGCTAGCTCCTGACTTGGTCACATGACCACCAGGCACGCCCGTGTGCCATGGCCGTGTAACCTGCCTAGGCACACTTCGAAGTGACCCTTGAGCCACACGGCAAAGACACATGCCCGTGTCCCTTGGCCGTCTACGCAAAATAAGCCATTTGCAAGGCCAGAATGCCACCCCTACTTGGGTCATACCTATAAGCACATACAAGCCTATTTTCAGACATAATTTGGCAACCAAATACATGTCAAATGATCAACATATCATCCCATTTCTAATAATGTCAACTTATATACCAAATTGCAGAACTAAAACACATGCATAACCAAGCATGATTCATCCACAATATCACTATATCACTATGGCATCAATCCATCACTAAGCTTACCATTCATAAGACTATTTCATTGCCATCAAACCATTCCAAAATATACTTCATATACCATAATCACTCATGCATAAAACCAACATTTATCTAGCCACATCTCATGGCTATATATACACATCTCACGCATGTTTCAAAACAACTAGCCTATACATGCCATATTCAAATATACACATCTTCAAAAATACCAAAATAGATTGCCGATAGTGTGATAGAGATGCTGACGATTCCCGGATCCGAGCTAGCTTTACTGACACTGTAAAACAGAGAGACAAATCACACAGTAAGCTTTCAAAGCTTAGTAAGTTCGTAATATAACACATAATACTCAATCAGACATTCACCATATACAAATATAATTCATCACATAGATCGACTTAAAAATACACATATACCATGTCATCCATAAATAATATGCTTACTCAACTATCCATAATCCGTTCACGATTTCATCAACCACATAGGTTCCGTACGTACCTTAGGCAACACTTAGATAATGATCACACATGCTACTCAAAGCTCAATACTTTTGACTAAACTTCATTATCTCCTCGATTCAATCGCACACACAGTGCCCAATCATAGCAGAAGCTTAATTAACATCGCACACTTAGTGCTTGGATACAAAACTGAACTTAATTCGGCATCGCACACACAGTGTCAGTTAAGCCGAAACTTTCATTACTTCGCACACTCAGTGCTATTCAACTCTGTCTCGGTTTCAATTACGCACACTTAGTGCCTCATTTCTCAATCTCATATACAACATTTCTAGTTCTTTAACTATCATAAAAATTACATCACATAGATATAAATTAACAAATTGTACTATATCCGAACTTACCTCAGACGTCAAAATATCAAAACGGTTGATTAATCGAGCACTTTCTCTTTGCCTCGATCTTGACCCGAACCTCTCCTTTCTTGGTCTATATACATTCAAATTGAACCCATTCAATGACCAATTCATTCAATTTAATCCAAACACACATATTTAGGGCATTTTACAAAATAGCCCTTACATTTTCACATTTCGACACTTTACTCCCTATTTCATAAATTTATCAAATACACACAATTTCATAGCACCCATGCTTAGCCGAATATTCACTATGATCAAAAAAGTCCACACATTTTACTTATTTCTTATTTTAGTCCCTCAATTTACACTTTTCTAAATTTAGCCCAAATTACTCAAATTCACCAAAATTTCACAGACAAAATATGTTAATCTATCACATATCTTTCATATTTCATCATCAACTATCAAAGAGCTCAAGCATTCATAATGGCATATCTCAAAATCACCATGAAATTCTAAAATTAAAGCATGGGCTAGCTAGAGCACAAAGTAACGATCGCAAAAACGTAAAAATTATCAAAAACCGAGCTTGAAGCATACCTCAATCAAGGAGAACAGTGGTCGAACCCTAGTGTAGTCTTCTTCTTTTCTTTTTTCTTATGATTTTCGGCAAAGATGGATAAAAGATGAGCAAAATTTTGGTTTTATTTTATTTAATATTAACTTATCAGGCTTTTTACCATTTTACCCTTAATGAAAATTAATAATAACACCTTATGCTATGCTATCATCTCCCACTAACTATAAAATGGGGCAATTGCAATATAAATCCTCCAAATTATAAAGACAACCACAATTAAGCACTTATCAATCAACACACAGCATTTTACACTTTATGCGATTAAGTCCTTTTTGCTAATTAAGCATAGAATCGATAAAAATCTTCACACAGAAATTTCACATAGGCTAATTCACATACTGTAAATACAGAAAATAATATTAAAATATTTTTATGACCTCAGATGTGTGGTCACGAAACCACTGTTTCAACTAGGGTCCAAACCGGGCTGCTACAACTCTCCCCCCTTAGAGATTTTCGTCTCCGAAAATCTTACTAGTGAATAGGTGTGGATATTGCTCTTTCGTAATGTTCTTAGGCTCCCACGTAGCCTCTTCAACTCTGTGTTTGTGCCACAACACTTTCACTAAAGACATTATTTTGTTTTTCAACTCTTTGATCTCTTGTGCCAAAATTCAAATCGGTTCCTCACTGTACGATAAGTCTGACTGAATCTCAACTTCAGTAGGAGCAATTACATGAGACAGATTAGATCTGTAACGTCGAAGCATCGAAACATGAAACACATTATGAATCTTTTCCAATTCGGGTGGCAACATCAATCTATAAGCAACCGGCCCAACTCTTCAATGATCTCATACGGCCCGATGAATCTTGGACTCAGCTTGCCTTTTCGGCCAAATTGAAGTATTTTCTTCCACGGATACACTTTTAAAAACACTTTGTCACCAACTTCGAATTTGATATCCTTCCGTTTCAAGTCTGCATAAGACTTTTGATGATCTGAGGCTGCTTTCAAACTATCACGAATCACTTTCACTTTCTGCTCAGTCTCTTTTATAAGATCAACCTTGTGAATCTCATTCTCACTCAGCTCAGTCCAATACAATGGAGTTCGGCATTTTCGACCATAAAGAGCCTCATATAGTGCCATTTTGATACTAGATTGAAAGCTGTTGTTGTACGCAAACTCAATCAACGGTAAATGCTTTTCCCACGTACTTTCGAACTCAAGTATACAACACCTCAACATATCTTCGAGAACCTGATTGATCCGCTCAAATTGTCCATCCGTTTGAGATGAAATGTAGTGCTGAAATGCAATTTTGTGCCTAAAGCCTCTTGCATTTTCTTCCAAAATCGTGAGGTAAATCTCAGATCTTTGTCAGACACAATAGATAGTGGCAACCCGTGCAATCTCCCAATCTCAGCAATATATAATTCAGCCAATCTATCGAGTGAATAATCTATTTTCACCGAAATGAAATGAGCTAATTTCGTCAATCTGTCAACTATTACCCAATCTTTCTTTCCCAGAGATAAAGGCAATCCCGACACAAAGTCCATCGTAATTCTCTCCCATTTCCACTCAGGAATCATTATCGGCTGTAACAAACCAGATGGAACCTGATGTTCAGCTTTAACTTGCTGACAAACTAAACACTTCGACACAAAGTCAGAGATGTCTCTTTTCATACCATGCTACCAATAAAACTGTTTCAAATCATTTTACATTTTCGTACTCCCCGGGTGAACAGTCAAACGGCTATTGTGAGCTTTGTTCAAAATCAACTGAATTAACTCTGAATTATTTGGAACACAAATCCTACTTTTGAATCTCAAACAATCATCACTATCGACTCGAAATTCTGAATCGAAATTCAAATCACATTGAGCTCACTTAGTCATCATCTCAACATTACTCTTCTGGGCATCACAAATCTGACGTGTAAACATCGGCCTCACCTTCAACTCAGCCAAAAACGAACCATCATCACATAGATCTATCTGAGTATTCATAGCTCGCAAAGCACATAAAGACTTTTGACTTTAAGCATCAACAACAATATTAGCTTTGCCCGGATGATAATCAATCACAAGTTCATAATCTTTCAACAATTCTAGCCATCTTCTCTGTCGCAAATTTAATTCTTTCTGAGTCATCAAGTACTTCATACTCTTGTGATCGGTATAAATATGACATTTCTCACCGAATAGGTAGTGACGCCAAATCTTCAATGCAAATACAATCGCGACTAATTCAAGGTTGTGCGTCGGACAGTTCTTTTCATGCGACTTTAACTATCTTGAAGCATAAGCGATGACTTTGCTTTCTTGCATCAGCAAATAGCTCAAACCATTCAATGATGCATCACTGTAAACTATGAATTCTTTGCCCGATTCATGTTGAACTGGTGCTTCTGTCAACAATACTTTCAACTGCTCAAAACTCTTTTGACACCTTTCTGACCACTTGAATTTAACATCTAACTGAAGCAACTTCGTCAATGGAGTCGCAATCATTGAGAAGCCTTTCACAAACCGTCTATAGTATCATGTTAGTCCCAGAAAACTACGGATTAGACACATTTCTCGGAGGCTTCCATTCTAAAATAGCTGAGATCTTACTTTGGTCAACTCGTATTCTCCCAGCTGATACAATATGCCCTAGAAATCCAACCTCACGAAACCAAAAATCACATTTGCTAAACTTAGCATACAATTGTTTCTCGCACAAAGTCTGTAACACAACTCTCAAATGCTCGGCATGTTGTGTCTCAACACATGAATAAATTAGAATGTCATCAATAAACAGCACAACAAAATGATCCAAATACGGTCTGAATATTCGATTCATCAGATCCATAAACACTACAAGAGCATTCGTTAGTCCAAAAGGCATAACTAAGAATTCATAATGTTCATACCTCGTTCTGAAAGCAATTTTCGGTACATCTGATTCTTTGACTCGTAGCTGGTAGTAGCCTAATCTTAAATCTATCTTAGAAAACATTGTAGCTCCTTTCAACTAATCAAACAAATCATCAATACGGGGTAACGAATATTTATTCTTTACCATCACTTTGTTCAACTGCCTATAATCGATACACATCCTCATAGTACCGTCTTTCTTTTTCACGAACAACACAGGAGCACGCCAGGGCGAGAAACTCGGTCGTGCAAATCCTCTATTAGTCAACTATTGCAACTGAGACTTTAACTCTTTCAATTCTGTTGGTGCCATTCTAGACGGAGCTATTAAGATAGAAGTAGTCTCGGCACTAATTCAATACCGAATTCAACTTCTCGTATTGGAGGTAATCCCGATAACTCTTCAAGAAACACATCTGGAAACTCACAAACCACAGGTACCGATTCAACTTTCTTTTCTGACACCTTTATATCAATTAGATATGCCAGATAAACTTCACAACCCTTTCTCACATAGTTCAAAGCTTTCATCGAAGATACAACAGCTGGTAACCCTTTCATATTATTGGATTCAATTTGAACTATCTCACTATTCTGTCTTCTCAATTCAATACTCTTTCGTTTACAATTCATAATGGCATTATGCAAAGTGAGCCAATCCATACCCAGAATTATATCAAATTCATCGAATGGTAGCAACATCAAGTTAGCCAGAAAACAAACATCCCAAAACATCAATGGATAATTCTTGCACACTTTATCCACCAAGACACACTTGCCTAAAGGGTTTGATACTCTAATCACAAATTCAGTAGACTCAACAGGTAGAGTCTTACTTGATACTAGATTCACACACCCATAGGAATGAGTAGAACCTAGATCTATCAATGCAATCACATCAGTATCAAATAGAGTAAAAGTACCAATAATGACGTCTGGAGATGACGCTTCCTCTCGTGTACGAATAGCATAGGCTCGGGCAGGTGCTTTCGCCTTCGATCTCACAGCTGTATTGGTAGTCCTTCTTTGACTTCCACTTACATTCCTGGCGTTTCTGGATGGTCTACCCCTAGCCATGATATTACTTGGTTTCACATTGTGATCATTTTCTTCCTCAGGTAACTTTGGGCAATCTCGAATAAAGTGATCTCGTGATCTACACTTATAGCAAGTTCGATTGTTATACTTGCCCCAGCATTCTACCACATGTCGCCTTCCACACTGTCTACACTCAGGCTTGCTGCTTTTAACACTGCCAACACTTGATTCAATTGGAGCTTGAGCTTTTGAACCAACGCTCTGTCTCGGACGATCTCTTGTATATTTAAATCTCTTTGTCGAAGGTTGAGAAAACTTACTCATCGATCTTTTTCTTTCATCAGGAGCTTCAGAATCAGCTTTCCTCTTTTCTTTACTGAACTCCTTGGCTTTACAAGCTCTTTCAACTAACACAACAAATTCATTTATGTCAAGTATCCCAACCAACAACTTAATATCCTCGTTCAGCCTTTCAATGAAGCATTTACACATAGTGGCATCAGTCGAAACACATTCTCGTGCATATTGGCTCAATTTTACAAACTCCTGTTCAGACTCAGTAACAGACATACAGCCCTGTTTCAGCTCCAAAAACTCTTTACGTTTTTTATCTATGAATCGTTGACTAATATATTTCTTCCTGAATTCAGCTTGAAAGAAATCCTAGGTGATTCTCTCCCTTGAAACCACTGAAATCAACATTTTCCACCAATTATAAGCCGTATCCCTCAACAAAGAAACTGCACATTTTATAAATTCGTTAGTAGTCAACGACATCTCGTCAAATACTCGAATGGTATTCTCGAGCCAAAACTCAGCTTGCTCAGCATCATCATCAGCTGTGGCTCTAAACTCTTCGGCCCCATACTTACGGATCTTATCCACAGGAGGTTTATTAAGTCAGATCAGATCTATCACTTGTGGCACAACAGGTACTTATGGGGGTGGAGGTTGTGGAGCAGCCGAATTCAATTGAACGAACTCTGAAAACAACTCACTCATCATTCAGAAGAAGGCTTGCTTAGCCTCTCCTCCCTCACCATTATCATTAGGCCTAGATGTGGTCGGAGCTGTCCCTTGAGCGGGAGCAGGCGCGTTACTCTCAACATCGTCAGGAACTGCTCGATCGGGACCCATTACTATATGAAAACACATTTTCAACTGTCAGGATTCACCACACTATCGCAATTATATATATGGCATGTATAGCTAAACTCACATGCACTACGTTAGTCCAAGAATCGACTAAACCGTAGCTCTGATACCAATAAAATATAACACCCCTAACCCGTAACCATCGCCGGACTAGGGTTAAGAGGCGTTACTATACATTTCTGAACATTTCAAAATATCTCACATCCATTTCTCAACACATAGTTAATCATCAATCAAACATATTCAATTATAATCATATAGTCCCTTATTAAGGTCTATAAGACCTGAAACATGTGTTAGAAAGAGGAAAAAAAACTAAGCCAAACACATATGAAAATTCTTGGAAATTTAAAACTTTTTCAAAGTTACAGAGGTCACATGCTAGTGCGGTCAGGTCGTGTGACTCACACGGCTACCAGACACGCCCATGTGTCCAGGCTGTACCAAAACAGGGCATACATACTGACTTGTCCACACGGCCACCAGACACGCCCGTGTGCCATGGCCGTGTGAAATTAAGCTAGCTACTGACTTGGTCACACGACCACCAGGCACGCCCGTCTGCCATGGCCGTGTAACCTGCCTAGGCACACTTCGAAATGACCCTTGAGCCACACAGCAAAGACACACGCCCTTGTCCTTTGACCGTGTATGCAAAATAGGTCATTTGCAAGGCCAAAATGCCACCCATACTTGGATCACACATACAAGCACATACAAGCCTATTTTCACACACAATTTGGCAACCAAATACATGTCAAATGATCAACATATCATCCCATTTCTAATCATGTCAACTTATATGCCAAATTGCACAATTAAAACACATTCATAACCAAGCATGATTCATCCACAATATCACTATATCACCATGGCATCAATCCATTACTAAGCTTACCATTCATAAGACTATTTCATTACCATCAAATCATTCCAAAATATATTTCATATACCATAATCACTCATGCATAAAACCAACATTTATCTAGCCACATCTCATGGCTATATGTACACATCTCATGCATGTTTCAAAACAACTAGCCTATACATTCCATATTCAAATATACACATCGTCAAAAATACCAAAATAGATTGTGGATAGTGTGATAGAGATGCTGACGATTCCCGGATCCGAGCTAGCTTTACTGACACTGTAAAAGAGAGAGACAAATCACACAGTAAGCTTTCAAAGCTTAGTAAGTTCGTAATATAACACATAATACTCAATCATACATTCACCATATACAAATATAATCCATCACATGGATCGACTTACAAATACACATATACCATGTCATCCATAACTAATATGCTTACTCAACTATCCATAATTCGTTCACGATTTCGTCAACCACATAGGTTCTGTACGTACCTTAGGCAACACTTAGATAACGATCACACATGCTACTCAAAGCTTAATACTTCATTTCGACTAAACTTCGTTATCTCCTCAATTCAATCGCACACGCAGTGCCCAATCATAGCCGAAGCTTGATTAACATTGCACACTTAGTCCTAGATACAAAATCGAACTTAATTCGGCATCGCACACACAGTGCCAATTAGTTAAGCCGATGCTTTCATTACTTCGCACACTCAGTGCTATTCAACTCTGTCTCGGTTTCAATTACGCACACTTAGTGCCTCATTTCTCAATCTCATATAAAACATTTCTAGTTCTTTAACTATCATACAAATTACATCACATAGATATAAATTAACAAATTATACTATATCTGAACTTACCTCGGACGTCGAAATATCGAAACGGTCGATTAATCGAGCACTTTGTCTTTGCCTCGATCTCGATCCAAACCTCTCATTTCTTGGTCTATATACATTCAAATTCAGCCCATTCAATCATCAATTCATTCAATTTAATCCGAACACACATATTTAGGGCATTTTACAAAACAGCCCTTACATTTTCACATTTCAACACTTTAGTCCCTATTTCATAAATTCATCAAATACACACAATTTCATATCACCCATGCTTAGCCGAATATTCACTATGATCAAACAAGTCCACACAATTCATTTATTTCACGTTTTAGTCCCTCAATTTACACTTTTCTCAATTTAGCCCAAATTACTCAAATTCACCAAAATTTCAAAGACAAGATATGTTAATCTATCACATATCTTTCATATTTTATCATCAACTATCAAAAAGCTCAAGTATTCATCAATGGTATATCTCAAAATCACCATGAAATTCTAAAATTAAAGCATGGGCTAGCTCGAGCACAAAGCAATGATCACAAAAACGTAAAAATTATCAAAAATCGAGCTTGAAGCATACCTCAATCAAGGACAACAATGGCCGAACCCTAGTGTAGTCTTCTTCTTTTCTTTTTCTTATGATTTTTGGCAAAGATGGAGAAAAGATAAGCAAAATTTTGGTTTTGTTTTATTTAATATTAACTTATTAGGCTTTTTACCATTTTACCCTTAATGAAAATTAATAATAACACCTTATGCTATGCTATCATCTCCCACTAACTATAAAATGGGCTAATTGCAATATAAATCCTCCAAATTATAAAGACAACCACAATTAAGCACTTATCAATCAGCACACAACATTTTACACTTTATGCGATTAAATCCTTTTTGCTAATTAAGCATACAATCGATAAAAATCTTCACACAGAAATTTCACACAGGCTAATTCACATACTGTAAATATAGAAAATAATATTAAAATATTTTTACGACCTTGGATGTGTGGTCTCGAAACCACTGTTCCGACTAGGGTCTAAACCGGGCTGTTATAGAGAAAGACTATTATTATTGATTGAGTTTGAGCATATTAATAATTATCATGTGAGTATAAAGATAGCAATGTATAAGGTATTGTATTGTTGTAGTTACCAAGCTTTGTTGTCACTTGGTCGAACTTTGTGAAAGAAAGATTCACGGGATTGATTTCCTCAGAGAAATTGAAGAGAAAGTGAAGTAATATATGACATTTGGAAAGTAGTTTCAAATCATCAGAAATTGTTTACAGACTTGAAATGTAAAGATATTGAAGTTTAGATTAGTGATATAGTGTTTCTGAAAGCATCTTCGTGAAAGAAGATTCTTCGTTTTGGAAACTAAAGTAAAATGAGTCTGCGATTGTTTAGGATGTATGAGATTATTGAGAGAATTAAGCCAGTGGCTTATTCAACTTATATTTCCATCAGAACTGGAGAAGATTTATAACGTGTTTCTTATATCAAGGATGCAAAGATTCAGATAAGACCTTGGGTTTATAGTTCCTACAACTGAGATTGAGTAACAAACCAATACGTCGTAGAGTAAGTATAGATCAGAATCTTAATTTGAAAGGTTAAGGAATTATGAAATTCAGGACTATGTGAGAATTTGAAAGTACTATTTGAAAGCAATTCTTTAATCTATTTTCTGATAAGATTTTTGGGGACGAAAATCCCTAAGGGGAGAGTTGTAACAGCCTGATTTATGGGTCTAGTCGAAACAGTGGTTTCGGGACCACAAATCTGAAGTCAAAAAAATTATTCTATTATCATTTTAATATCTACAGTATGAGATTATGATTGTGTAAAAATTTCGTGAAGAAATTTTATCAATTGGGTGCTTAATTTGAGAAAAAGGACTAAATCGCGTAAAGTTTGAAAGTTGTGTTTTATATGGTAAAGGTGTCCAATAGCTATAGAATTTTAAATTGAAGGTCCTTATGTGATAAATAACCCATTATTGAGATATTTGATGTTAGTGGAGTGGCGTTTGGAGTAGTTATTAAGGTTATTAAAGGTTACATAAGTAAAAAGGCATTATATGTTCAATTAAATAGAACAAATTGTAACACCCCTAACCCGTAACCATCGCCGGTCTAGGGTTAAAGGCATTACTGGACAAAACGGAACCTTTTACGGACATTTCATAATATAATTCAACGAATCAAATCAAAGTGACCCTTAATTAGGTCTACGAGACCTTAAACATGCTTTGAAAAGGGGTCGGGACTAAACCGAACACATACAGAAATTTTCAGAAATTTAAAAAATTTTCAAAGTTATAGAGGTCACACGCCTGTGTAGGCAGGCCGTGTGCCTCCCACGACCTCAACACGCCCGTGTGTCTAAGCCGTGTGAAAAATAGGGCATACATACTGACTTGTTCACACGGCCGTAGACACGCCCGTGTGCCTCATCCGTGGTCGCTACTGACTTGCACCACACGGCCAATCACACGCCCGTGTGTCCAGCCTGTGGTCGAGTCTGACTTGTTTTTGAAATACAATCGCGAAGGACACGGTTGAGCCACACGCCCGTGTGCTCAACCGTGTGGGCAATTATAGGCTATTTGCAATGCCAAAATGCCACCCATAGTTTGGGTCATTCCTACAAGCACCTACAAGCATTATTCCAAACACAATTGGCATCCAAAAACATACCAAATGGTCATCTTTTCAACTTATTCAAGTACAGTTCAAACATACCAACTTATATGCCATTTAGCTCAACTTATTCACAAGCATTTCTAAACATAAATCATCCACAACTTACCACTACAACATGACATCTACTCATAAATAATATACCAACTTTGCATCAATAAGCTTACCTTTACTTTAACCATTTCATTAGTCATTAAACCATACCAAACAAAGCATCATATACATGACTACTCATTCATACCACAACCATTTATCTAGCCATATCACATGGCTATATCCATATCTCAAACATAGTTCAAAGTGACTAGCCTATACATGCCATACTTAATATTTACATGATCATAAAGTACAAAAATGTGATTGGATAGTGTAATGATGATCAACGAAGATCCTCTAGCCTCTCATAGCTTTAACGATCTATAAAAAAAGCAAACACACACACAAAGTAAGCTTTTAGAAGCTTAGTAAGCCATATACCAATAAACTTAACATAAAATACACATAATCATATTAATACAATATCATTTATGTTTCTCAATTGCAAATTCATAACACTTTCTTTGGCTCATTTGTTAGCTATTTCTCACTAGCAACTCATCTCCATATACAACAATAGATCATTTTTTTTTTCATACATATATCCCATTTTGTATCCACAATCTATGCACATATCTCACTTAGGTAAATTTGTATATATACTTACCTTCCATACACATACATGGCGTACATCTCAAACGTACCTGAAACGATTATACATTTCACATCGTCCTTAGTTTCTCGGAATTCCCCGTTGAACCATTCGGAATCAAATAGGATACTCGGACTACTCAGAATAGTCATTCAATGCCAACGTCCCAGACGTGGCCTTACATGTAACCAAATATCTATGCCACTGTCCCAGACAAGGTTTTACACAAATCAATACGATGCCAATGTCCCAGACATGGTCTTACACGTAAATCTCAAATCGATGCCAACATCCTAGATGTGGTCTTACACGATATCACATATCAGAAACATATGTCATGACATTTAAAATCCTATCTATTTTTAGGTTCTTACGGGGACTTTTCAGACTTTGACACCTTGTCGATACTTCCTCGGATTTCATATACAAATCATCTCGAACATATTCATCACAATCCAAATTTCTTAGATGCATAAATAAAGCAATTCTAATGCATTTATTTGTATATCGACTTACCTCAGATTCGGAATAAACTAGCGATTTCGACTATACGATCAATTTAGATTTCCCTCGATCTAATTCCGTTTTCTTTGGTTCTTGATCTATACATATTCAAATTTAACCCTCTTATTCACCAAATCATTCAATTCAATCCAAAAACACATATTTAGGGCAATTTACAATTTAGCCTTCATATTTTCACAGTTTGACATTTTAGTCCTTATTTCAGAAAATCACAAAATACACAAAATTTGCACACACCATGCTTAGGCCGAATATTAACCATGCTCATACAAGACCATACATTTCATTTATTTCACATTTTAGTCCCTCAAAATGCTATTTTCACAATTTAGTTCGAATTACTCAAATTCATCAAAAATCCAAAGAAAACTATGTTAATCTAACACACATATTTCATATTTCATCACCAAACATCACAAAACTCATGAGTTCATCAATGGCACATTTCAAAATCATCATCAGTTCACAAAATTTAAGCATGGGTTTTGTAGTTTTCATAGCAACGATCTTAAAAACGTAAAAATTATCAAAAATCGAAACCAAAACATACCTTAATTTTGCTTAGTCATGGCCGAATATTTCAAAAGCTTCAAAACCTATTTTCTTGCTTCCACATTCGGTGGATGAACACATAATGATTTAGGGTATATTTTTGAGATTAGAATGTTAAAATAAATTCTGTCTAGGAGATTGGAACTTAAGCGGGACTGCTTGTGACCCCTCCAATCTTTCATATGAATTGGTTTTAATATAATCTTTTGAGAAATCATTCCTTAAATGGTAAAATAAATTTTTAGTTTTTCAAATAAAAGGGGTCAATTTTGATCCGAGTTTCAATTGCAGCCCAATTCTCAAATTTTCTTTTAAGTTTAGGTACTTAATTGGATTATTTGCAAAATTTGATTACTCTTTCTATAAATATTGAAATTAGTTGTCTCTTTTTGTAAATATCTTTAAAAACAGCTAAAATAAAAGTTTTTAATTTAATTTTTATTAAATAAGATGATAATAACTAATATATAATTATATTTTATATTAATTATTATCAACTTTACATAGGATTAGAATTGCTTTAATATTTTATTTAAGAGTTTTTATTTCAATAAATAAATTAATAGCAAATAATATATTAATATACCTTATATTATTTATTAATTGTTATTAACTTTATATGACATTAGGACTTATAATAATTTATTATTATTTTGTTCTAAGAATTTGAGTTGAACTCCCTCATACTCACACTTTAAATACAACCTTTCCATGCCCCTTTTCTTCTATCACTCTAAAAACCATCCAACCTCCAAGCTATCTAGTGTCGCAGCTCCCATCGGCAACTATCGAAAGCACCAGTAGCAGCTGTACACGCCCAGTAGGCACCATCGCGTGCACCTCGCCAACTACTACCTTGCGCACATCGCTAGCCAACCTGTGCACATCCTTGCCCGCATGCAAACAAGTCGACCACCAGTAGCTCATGCTTGGCCCTGCTTGCGCACCAGCTCTGCTCGCACCTTGCTGCCCACGAACCTGCTTCATGGCGCATCTGCCCCTGCTCACGCCCACGCACCAGCCCCTGCTCGTGTGCAGCTACTGATCCTATAAGCCGCTGCTACTCACTCCCTTAGCCATCGCACATTGATGTTTCCAGTTGCTAGCCACAGCCCCTTATCTCCTTAGCACCACTACTATCGCAACTAGCCACCAACCAATTACCCTCCAACCTACCCTAAACCAAATCTATTAGCTCCATATTAATTTCATTTTTGAGTTTCTAATTTTTATACAAATTTGGTAAGAAAATTTTCCTCCTAAATTTCAATTTTATTTAATTACTTAATTTTCAATTTATTTAATTATTAATATTTTATACTAATTGAATTTTTGAGAAAATATTTGTTTCCATCTTATGTTCAGGTTAATCATGCCTTTGTCCAAGTTGAAGAATCAAAAAACAAATTCCACTATGAAGAAGCCAAAGCGAGATACAATAGCATTTTCAAAAATCAACAAATGCTCCCAGAAAAAGGCTTTACACTAAAAGAAAGCAACTATACTAATTTTATGGAAAGCATTAGAAAAGTTGCTGAAGCTTTAAATTGGGAAGTGTTTTGTGAGAAAAGACCAAGTGCTGATAAAGGGTTAGTTCGTGAATTTTATGCAAATTTGACCTCAAGAGAATTAACAGAAGTCTCTGTCTGAGGAATTAAAGTACCAATAAATTCAAGCACTATTAATGAATTCTTTAATTTACCTGATTTTGAAGACGACAAATAATCTTCCTTAATAGAAAATATTGAGGCCGAAAAATAGCAAAAAAATTCTCAAGGAACTTACAATTCCGGGTTCTAAGTGGACTATGTTAAAGCATGGAACTCACACTTGTCGTAGAGAATATTTGATACCACTAGCGAAGGTATGGTTTTATTTCATTCAGTTCAGACTTATGCCTATTTCACACGGGACCACAATTTCATTAGAGCGAATGGTCATCTTATACTCGATATTAACGGCAAAGACCATTGATACGGGAAAAATCATTCTAAGGGAAATTCAGAAATGTGCCGCTAGACATTCTGTCCCAACATACCTTCCCTTTACGATAACATTTTTGTGCTTGAAAGCTAAAATTCTTGCAAACATAAAATAGACAGGTTATATTCAGGGCACAATCACAGATTGAGACCTTTATCGAGTAGCTAGAGATTTTATTCTGCAGCAATGAGTTGAACTAAGCAAGGTTCCCAAACAACAAGAAGAAGATCCCACAGAGATCGAACCAATATAGTCAACTAAAGTCCCTGATAAAGCAACACCAATTGAACCAATGACTGAACCTGGCATCGTGACCCCAACATTTAGAACTCATTCGCCTCAACCAGATATTTGTGATGAGATATCAAAGTTGATGGACCTAATGCGACAAATGAAGTGGCAACAACAAGCTTACTTGAGATATTAAAAAATACGGGATGACTCAATGAGAAGCGCTTTCACGAAAATATTTCATGACCGATTTATTTTGGTGCCTAAGTTTCTAGATTTTATATTTGAACCATGGAATCTAATATCGAAGAGGGAACGAAGCGATTCATGAAAAAACAAAGACGATGGAGCAAAAGATGAGTCAGATTCTGAGAGATCTGCAAATAAATAAAAAGGGGGATCTTTACTTTATATTATTTTCTTTTTTATGATATTTAAAGTTTTTAGGATTAGGTTCTATTAGGATTTTTATTTCTCACATAATAAAATAACAAGTGGAAATCATCAATAAAATTGAACAAATTTCACAATAAGAAGTGTGGCAATAGATATGTACATGTCTAGGATTGGATTTGCTTTGGAAAAGCAGTCAACTTTACATAGGATTAGAATTGCTTTAATATTTTGTTTAAGAGTTTTTATTTCAATAAATAAAGTAATAGTAAATAATATATTAATATACCTTATATTATTTATTAATTATTATTATTATTTATTAATTTTTATTAACTTTATGACATTAGGACTTATAATAATTTATTATTATTTTGTTCTAAGAATTTGAGTTAATCTCCCCCATACTTACACTTTAAATACCATATGTCCATGCACCTTCTCTTCCATCACTCTTAAAACCATCCAACCTCCAAGCTATCTAGTGTCGTAGCTCCCATCGGCAACTGTTGAAGGCACCACTAGCAGCTGTACACGCCCAGTAGCCACCATCGCGCACACCTTGCCAACTGTTCCCTTGCGCACGTCGCTAGCCAACCTACACATATCCTTTCCCGCACGCAAACAAGCCGACCACCAGCAGTTCACACCTGGTCCTACTTGCACACAAGCTTTGCTCGTGCCTTGCTGCCGACACACCTGCTTCCTGGCACACCTGCCCCTACTCGTGCCCTTTTTGACATGCACCAGCCCCTGCTTGCGTGCTTTTGCTTCTAACCCCACAAGTTGCTGCTATTCACGGCCCTAGCTATCGCACATTGTTGTTTCCACTTGCTAGCCACACGCCCCTTGTCTCCTTAGCACTATACTACTATCACAACTAGCCACCAACCAATTGCCCTCCAAACTACCCTAAACAAACTCTGTTAGCTCCATATTAATTTCATTTCTGAGTTTCTAATTTTTATACAAAGGTGGGGTAAGAAAATTTTCCTCCTAAATTTCAATTTTTTTAATTATTTAATTTTTCAATTTATTGAATTATTAATATTTTATGCTAATTGAATATTTGAGAAAATATTTGTTTCGATCTTATGTTCAAGTTAATCATGCCTCACAAAAGAACTCATTCCTTTGTCCAAGTTGAAGAATCACAAAACAAATTCCACCGTGAAGAAGCCAAAGCAAGATACAATAGCATTTTCAAAAATCAACAAATGCTCCTAGAAAAAGGCTTTACACTGAAAGAAAGCAACTATATTGATTTCAAGGCGACATTAGAAATGTAAGGCCCCAAAAATCCCGAAACCCCAAGTTCTATGCACTGAAGTTAGTATGTATGTGCAGCACTTAGAATATTAATTTTAAGGTATTATCGAGATTATTTGTAGCCTTGGAGATAGGGGAGACCATAGGAAAAAAAATTATTTTTCTTGTTTCAGTGGACCCTAGTCACAGGCATTAGGCCTCTTAAGTAGATAAGGAGAAAATAGGACACAAATGGGCTTGTGGTCTAGTGGCAAGTGGCGTCACTTGGGAGCTATGAGGTGGCGTGGTTGTAAGATGAAGAGCTCCAAGGTTCGAGTAGTGGTAAGGTGTTTTGGAGTGTTATTTTGCATAATGGACGGCTAGAGTTGTGGGGAATTAGAACTCTTTCGTTGGAGTGTTTGACTTGGTCTTGTGAGCTGATAGAGGAGGAAATTTCAGATGAGATTGAGGGATTATCAGAGAGAAAAGTTAGAAGATGAGGAGTGTGGAAGTGATGGTGCCGAATGGGACTTTGGGGGAAGGGAATTTCGACTGTTGGCTATAAGAGTAGGGTGCCAAATCCCTTTGTGAGGTTCTTGGAATTTTGTTTTCTCCCCCTTAGCCGAATTCTTCCAATTGCCGAAAAAAAACCCCATCATCCCTTTGCCAAAATTTTGGTTTCCTCTCAAGCCGAATTCCCCATACCTTTTCTTCTTAAATTCCTTTTCTTGTTCACCTTTAATTCTAGCCGATCACTTCTCCTCTTCCTCTCCCTAGTGGTGCCGAATCGTCTCTGTCACCATACTAATCTCAAAAGCTGAATTTAAGCCGCAGGATCAAAGGAGGATTTCGATAAGTGCTTAGTTGATATTTTTAGTGAGTTTTGTTAAAAGCTGAAGGGCTATCTAACCCCTCCTTATCATTAACTTTGTATTAACAAGGGTAAGGCTCAACAATCACAAGCGTGGTAGGTAAGGATCGTTAGCAAGGTGGTAATTGTTCTCGACTCAGTTATGGTTTAGTGGATGGCCGAATGTAATATGGCTTATAGGGGTGGCTTATGTGGAATACGAGTCACTTGATTTTGACGATATACGTTTGGGTGCAGATCTAGAGAATATTCGTAAATAGTAGCAAAGGAAGGGCTACTAGAACGTGTGGCACACGGTAAGGGTACGGTGAGGTTTCAGTTTTTGATAAGTATGCGTTAAGCCTTGGTTAATCACTAGTGATGTCGATTGTAGGTTCGTGATTAAGGGGTTTGCAGCATGCGAGTTACCAGGTGTGTACAAACACTATGCACACATGAAATCAACAATGCAGAAAAGCCAAAAAGCCGAAAGTGGCTAAATGGGCCCGGTGGGCCCTGAGGCTAAGTTTGATGAAATGGATTAATTTGATTATATGAATTGGGTTAGGCATGCATGATACATGATCTGAATTTGGTTTAGGCCTAATGGGTCATATGATTGAGATTTGGGCCTAGTGGGTTGTAAAAATGTGATGTGGTCATTTTGGGTTATATGAACGTGAGATGGGTTGATGGGCTTTATGGGGGACGTAGACTAGTATGCTAGGGTTTTATGGACTTTAGACTTAGTATTGAACAAATCTTAAACCGCATAAGACTTTATAATAATTAAACATTGTCTGTGGACAAGTTGCTAGGTTAGAGTGTGGTAACGGGCATGTGCATGTCTAGGATTGGATCTAGGGAGAGCTTGGTACTTAAGCGGCCCTAGCGGCCTACCTCCTCTTCTCTAGAATCCTACCTGGTGCGTAGTATCTGTTCACTTTGACCGTAAGGACTTGTTAATGGGCCGAAGTTCATAACTAAAATCCGAGAGGGACTAAAACACCCCTGATCTGTGAAATACCAAAATACCCTTAGATTTGTAAAATTACTAAAATACCCCTAATTTGAAAATAACCAAAATACCCTTAGGTTGCAGAATTACCAAAACATCCCTGATTTACAAAATTCCCAAAGTACCTCTATTTTGCAAAATTATCTAAATACCCCTATAGAGTAGATTTACGAAAATACCCTTGGGTTGTGAAATGACGAAAATACCCCTACGTGATGAGTATGAGTTTTGTGGATGTTACTCATGTGCCTGTTGCATTCATATGATATTCTGATTAGGATGCATATAGGTGGGAATTATGGTACGGAGGAAGATTTGAGGATTACATAGTCGCTTGACGACCACGGATCCACCGGTGGCTTTAAGCCCATTATATGATTAGCAGCTTTGCTGCAATGTTAAGTAGTGTCACTGTGAGTGCTAACTTTGGTGTGTAGAGGATGGGTGGGTCGATTTAGAAATCCCCACAGCTGTGTAGGGTTGGAAGGGAAATGGTGTGTAGTGGATGGATTTTTGGGGAGGGTTTTGCATTATCTTATTTTGCATATGATACGATATGATATGATGTGTTATGAGGACATTGTGGACCAAGGCCCAAGACCATCGATTTTGATAGGGCTTAGGCCCAATGTGAATATTTGTATGATGATTTGATTACCAGGGGTTGTACACACTGAGTTTCTAAACTCACACCCTTTACTTAATGTTTCAAGTGATCCTCAATAGGCGGCTCGACGTGGGAAAGGACTCGGAGATGGCCACACTACGAGATGTCTAAATTGTGTTTTTTTTTCTTTTGTTTTCTTTAAAAAAAACATGGTTTTAATTGCTCTATTTTAGTTGGAGTAATAAGGCCTTGTACTCCGATTTGATTTTAGATATTGGGTTTGTTGTTTTCAACTGTTTACCTAAGTATTAAACCTAAGTAAATTCCATATGTTTAAACTGGGTTTCTGAAATGCTTAAAATAATAAATGAACGGCCTTTTGTCATTTCTTAACAAGACTCAAGGATTTTGGGCTTTTGGGCCTTAAATGGTTAATTAGAAAAATCGTTTTGAAGTGTGCCTTTAATGTGACATTCTGGGTTCAGGCCTAACTTCTAGGCCGGGTTTGGGGTGTTACAAGAAAAGTTGTTGAAGCTTTAAATTGGGAAGTGTTTTGTAAGAAAAGACCAAGTGTAGATGATGAGTTAGTTCATGAATGTTATTCAAATTTCACCTCAAGCAAATTAACAAAAGTCTTTGTCTGAGGAATAAAGGTACCAATAAATTCATGCACTATTAATGAATTATTTCATTTACCTAATTTTGAAAACGATGAATACTCTTCCTTAATGAAAAATATTAACGCCGAAAAATTGCAAAAAATTCTCAAGGAACTTACAGTTTTCGGGTTCTAAGTGGACTGTGTCAAAGCATTGAACTCACACTTGTCGTTGAGAATATTTGACACCACTAGCGAAGGTATGGTTTTATTTCATTCAACTCAGCCTTATGCCTATTTCACATAGGACCAAAATTTCATTAGAGCAAATGGTTTTGTTATACTCGATTTTAACTGCAAAGACAATTGATGTGGGAACAATCATTCTAAGGGAAATTTGGAATTGTGCAGCTAGACGTTCTGGCCCAGCATACTTTTCCTTTACAATAACAATTTTGTGCTTGAAAGCTAATATTCTTGCAAAAGTAAAGATGACAGGTTATAACCAAGGCACAATCACAGATTGGGACCTCTACTGAGTAGCCAAAGATTCTGTTCTGCAGCAACGAGTTGAACTGAGCGATGATCCCGAAGAAGAAGAAGAAGATCCCATAAAGGTCGAACCAATGCAATCAGTTGAAGTCCCTAGTAAGGTAGAACTAATTGAACCAATGACTAAACCTAACATGGTGACCACAACATTTAGGACTCATTCGCCTCGACTAGATCTTCGTGATGAGCTATCAAAGTTGATGGACCTAATGGAGCATATGCAGTGGCAGTAGCAAGCTTACTGGAGATATTAAAAAATACGGGATGACTCAATGAGAAGCGCTTTTACGAAAATATTCCATGACCCATTTATTTTTGTGCCTGAGTTTCTAGATTTTTTATTTGAATCATGGAGTCCAATATCGAAGAGGGAACGAAGCAATTCATGCAAAAACAAAGACGATGGAGCAAAAGATAAGTAGGATTCTGAGGGATCTGCAAATAAATACAAAGGAGGGGATCTTTACTTTATATTATTTTCTTTCTTAGGATATTTAAAGTTTCTAGGATTAGGTTCTATTAGGATTTTTATTTCTCGCATAATAAAATAAGAGGTGGAAATCATCAATAAAATTGAACAAATTTCAAAATAAGAAGTGTGGAAATAGATATGTACATGTCTAGGATTGGATTTGCCTTGGAAAAGCTTAGTATTTAAGCAGACAATCTTGACTCACCACCTTTTCCTAGGGTCCTACTTGGTGTAAGGTATTTATTCACTTCTATATTTTCATTCTCTCTATTGTTTTTAACAATGTGGACATTGTTCATCTTAAGTAGGGGGACCAAAAAATGAAATTATTTTTTAAGATACATTATTCTTATAATTATGATTAAGTTATATTTTGTTCAAAAATTTGAATTTTTGTTAATCATGCTAACTTCTAAAAGAAAAAGAAAATCAATATTCACTTTCTTGTTTTCAAGAAAAACAAGAAACCAAATCTTGGTCCAATTTGTTGTTTCAGACAATTTCAAGAATCAATAAAATCAAGATTTCAAATCTTGGAAATCTTGGTCCAAGAAACTAAATCTTGCAGTCAAGGTGCATTGGATTTCATGTACGAGCTTGAACGAACCAATTTCGAGAGCAAATGGATCACATGACCAAGTTCTTAAAGAAATGGCCCATTAAGATTGTAACAGCCCGATTTAGGGGCTAGTCGGAACAGTGATTTCGGGGACACTAATCCAAGGTTAGAGAAAATCATTTTCATGTTATTTTATGAGTCGTAGCATGATTATATAAGTGCATGAAAATTTGGTGCTTTAATTTTGCGACTTCTTGCTTAATCGCGAAAAAAGACTAAATCGCATAAAGTGGAAAGTTCCATTTTATAAGCTAAAGGTGTTCAATAGCTAAAGAACATTAATTAGAGGTCTTTAAAGTGCAATTAGACCCCCAAGAAATAGAGTGGCCGACCATAGGAGACAAACATTGTCAAATTGGTCAAAGTTATTGATATTAGGTGGACTAAATTAGTGTTTTATATTAAAATAAAGAAAAAGAAGATAACATCTTTTTCTCTCTTATACTCCGCCAAAAATTGGCAGCAAACTAAGGGGTTTGAGAGCTCAAATTTTCAGCAAGCGTCGCTCCTTGCTAGTAAGTATTCTAGTGATCATTTCTTGATAAAAATTGTACTTTTGGGACCCCTAAAGCTTAAGCTTTCTAAAGAGGGGACTATCTTGCAGTATGGTGAAAAGTTTAGGGTTTTTCCATGAGAGCATTGATGTTGTTTGCTACATTTTTTTATGGAAGAAAATAAGTCATAGTTGTTAGATAAACAACTTTTGTAAGAGGTGTTATCATGAAAACACCTAAATGGACCTTGTTGTAAAGGTTATAAAGTTTGTAGTAAATGTGTGAAATGTTGAGTTTTGATGATAGTTATAAGAGAAATAGATGTTCACCTAGGCTTGTTGAAGGTAGAAATTTGATTAGAATTGATTTCCGAGCCTAGGGGTAAAATGGTCATTTTGCCAAAGTCTAAGGCCAAAATAGAAATTTTGCCAAAGCATGATTTTTAAAATGCTTTTATTAATGTGATGATTGAAACGAGCTAATTTGCTATTATAGAGCAAGAAGAACCAAGAACTAATCTCGATCGGGGAAAGAATAAAGTCTCGAACTAGGTCGATGATCTAGCTTATTTTGAAATCGAGGTCAGTTTGTATGTGATAAATTCAACATTTATGTTAGCACGTTTGAATAATTGGTATTATATTGATTCATGATGTTCTACTAAATTGAGTAGATGATGTTGAATGAGTAAGTTGAGATGTGGAAATCCTAATAGACTATACTGAATATGAAAATGCATCGAGACGTGAATGGATATGGGTCCCGTGTAAGACCATGTCTGGGACATGGCCTCGGCACCGAATTTAGATTCCGTATAAGACCATATCTGGGATATGGCTTCGGTAATGAATAGAGAATTGTATAAGATCGTATCCAGGATATGGCATCGATATTTGATGTGAGATTCCGTATAAGACCATATCTAGGATATGGCATCGGCACACAGAGGTGACCCCATGTAAGACCATATCTGGGATGTGGCTTTGGCTTTGTACTTATATTAATGACAGTGAATATGTGTCCTTGAGTATCCCTGGTGATTAATGGGATAAATAGATGAGCTTGGAAATATAAATGAGTTTAGTACTAAAGTTAAGTGAATGAGTGAATACAGGTACTCGTGAATGATTCACGAAGAAATATTTACAACATATGGCATGGTATGTGCTAAATAAGGGCAAGTATGAGTAAGTATGGCAAGAAGCCTATAACCTTGTGTACAGTTAATTAATGTCATAAATGGATCTTATTATGAGCTTATTATTGCTATTTATTTCCATGCAAACTTACTAAGCTTTATGCTTACCCCCTTTTTCTTGCCCTTTTTCCTTGTAGTATTGCAAAGTTAACTCGAGAAGTTGCGGAAGTCGGAGTTGGAGATCACACTATCGCCCACTTTTGGTATAGCCAAAATCAGTGTTATTTTGAATGTGACATGTATAGGACTTGAGTATTTTGTTATGTCATATTGGTAAGCCAAATGTGTTGGCTACAAAGGTTGTTCCAATTCATTTTGTAAACGGTCAATAAAGTTGGGCCAATACTTGGCTAATTCTTGTGTTCAATGAAGATGAATTTCATGAAGTGTATGCTTTTGTGGATGTCTTGATCCTTTTTGAGTTCTTTGAGGTATCATTTGGTCATCTTATACTGAAATTGTTTTGGCATGAGTGTGATTTCTTGATAGGGTGGCAAATGGCTTGGTAGATAGCCCTCTAATTGTCTATACGGGTAGACACACGGGTGTGTCTCTAGGCCGTGTGCTACACACGGTCAACCCCATGGGTGTGTTGATCGGCCGTGTGTCCCCTAGCATGCCAGGCTTACAAGTCAGTATGCTCAGTAGTAAACACACGGGCAGAGACACGACCGTGTGGCTCAGTCATGTGGGAGACACGGCCAAGGATATGGGCGTGTGCCCAAGCCGTGTGAAGTCTGCACTTTAAATGTGGAATTTAATTCGACACACGGTCTAAGGACACGGGTGTGTGCCTTGGCTATGTGACCATAGTGAGGTGGTGATGTCATAAACAGAATGCCAAGGTTTTGGCAGAAGGGCTGAAACACGGGCGTGTCAAGGTAGTGTGAGGGACACGGCGTGTGCTCGGCCATGTGAAATAAGTCATTGTCGACCACGGGTGAGGGACATGGGCGTGTGTGACCATACAGCTTGCCCACACGGGCGTGTCCCATTTCACACGGGCGTGTGGCCCGTGTTAAGGTAAAATTTTTCTAAGTGTGTAAAAGTTTCGATTCTTTTCTGAAACCTTCTGGAAGTATGTTTAGGGCCTTGTAGGCCTATTATAAGGAGGTTAGATATGAGAATGGGAAAGTTTAAATCGGAATTGATTTTGATAACCTAAAGTGGTATGATCATGTGAGTCAAGTACGGTAATGCCTCGAACTCGGTTCTGGCATAGAATACGGGTAAGGGGTGTTACTGTAACACCCCTAACCCGTAACTGTCGCCAGTCTAAGGTTAAGAGGCATTACCGGACAATTGGAAACTTTTACTGATATTTCATAGCAAAATCTGACAAATCACATCAAAGTGTCCCTTAAGTAGTTTTACGAGACATTAAACATGATTTAGAATAGGGTCGGGACTAAACCAAACACATCCAGAAATTCTCGAAAATTTAAAAATTTTTCAAAGTTACAGCGGTCACACGCCCGTGTGGGTAGGCCGTGTAAGGCACACGGCCTCAAACACGCCCGTGTGTCTAAGCCGTGTCAAAGCAGGGCATACATACTGACTTGTCCACACGGCCGTGGACTCGCCCGTGTGCCTCACCTGTGGTCGCTACTGACTTGATCCACACAGCCAGTCACACGCCAGTGTGTCTTGCCCGTGGTCGAGTCTAACTTGTTTAGAATTTCAGCCGAAATGCCACCCATACATTGGGTTATCCCTACACGCAGCATATCAATTCAATCCAAGCATTATAGGCAACCAAAACATACCAAAATGTTCATCATTTCTAACCACTTATGAGCTCCACAATCACACCAACTTATAAGCCATTTAGCTCAACTTATTCACAAACATTTCTAAACATATCTCATCCACAACTTACCATCAATAATATGCTAACTATGAATCCATAAGCTTACCATTATTATTACCATTATATTATCCACCAAAACATACCAAAACTAAGCATCATAAGACATGGCTACACATTTATAACTTAACCATTTATCTAGCTATATCACATGGCTATATACATGTCTCAAACATACTCCAAAACAACTAGCCTATACATGCCATACTTTAATATTTATATATTTTCAAAAGTTACCAAAATGTGATTTGAGTAGTGTGATGACAGTCCTCGACGATTCCCGAGCCTTTCGTAGCTTTGACGATCTGTAAAACAGAGTAAACGCACACAAAGTAAGCTTTCCAAAAGCTTAGTAACCCATATACAAATAAACTTATCATATAATTCACATTATCATATCAATACATGAATCATTAACATATCACAATATCAAATTCATAATTCTTCATTGGCTCATTATTTAGCCATTGCTTATCAATCATCATATCTCCATCCATATCATTTGCTCTTATCACATTCATTCATATATCGTATTTTAGCTCATTGCATCTATGTACGTATTTACTCACCTTTCATGCCTATTCAAAGCATATACATCAAACGTACCTGAAACGGATTTACAACTCACATAGTCATTCATTTCTTGGACTTTCCTATTGAACAGTTTGGAACTAAATAGGAAACTCAGAATGCTCGGAATAGTCGTACAATGCCAATGTCCCAGACATGGTCTTACATGTACTAAGATATCGATGCCACTGTCCTAGACAGGGTCTTACACGTGAATCTCATATCAATGCCAATGTCCCAGACGTGGTCTTACACGAAATCTCAAATCAACGCCAACGTCCCAGACGTGGTCTTACATGGTCTCACATATCAGAGCCTATGTCATGACATATGTAATCCTATCTATTCCTAGGTTCGTACGGGACTTCTCGAACTTTTTTATACCATCGATTCTTCTTCAGATTTCATGAACTCATCATCTCATATACATTCATCATGATAAATTTTCATATGAACATTTAAATATCAATGTAAATACATTTATTTGTATATAGACTTACCTCGGATTCGGTTAACGTACGGACTCGACTATTCGATCACTTTCAACTTTCCGTGATCTAAGTCTGTTTTCGTCGGTTCTTGATCTATACATATTCAAATTTAATCCATTTATTCACCAAACCATTCAATTCAATCCAAAAACACATATTTAGGGCAATTTACAAATTAACCCTCACATTTTCACATTTTGACATTTTAGTCCCTATTTCACAAAATCACAAAATACACAAAATCTCAATACACCCATGCTTAGCCGAATTCTCATGTAGTCCATACAAGTCCATACATTTCATTTATTTCACAATTTAGTCCCTCAAAATATTATTTTCTCAATTAAGTCCAAAATACTCAAAATCATCAAAACTTCAAAGACAAAACATGTTAATCTAACACATATATTTCATATTTCATCACAAATCTTCACAAAGCTCATGAATTCATCAATGACACATTTGAAATTCATCATCAATACACAAAATTGAAGCATGGGTTTTGAAGTACACTAAGCAACGATTACAAAAATGTAGAAATTATCAAAAATCGATCAAAACTCTTACCTTAATCAAGATGAACAAAGGCTGAACCTAGCTTTGTTTTCTTCTTTTCTTTCTCTTTTAATTCCGGCACTAAGATAGGATGAACATGCATGATTTTCATTTTATGTTTTATTTATTTCACATTAATAAACCTTTTACCAAATTTCCCTTTGTAATTTAATAAGAAAACTTCATAATAATAGTCCATTACCGTCCATGCCATGTTACAATAGCTAAATTAGAACATAAGGACTCCTTATTATTAAAGCTACATCAAATAGGTACCTTTACAAATAGCATGCTAATATTGCATTTAATGCAATTTAATCCTTTCTCAAATTAAGCATATAATTGATCAAATTAAATCACAGAAATTTCACACATGCTTAATCATATACTGCCGACACAGAAAATAATATTAAAATATTTTATGACTTGGATTTGTGGTCCCAAAACCACTATTCCGACTAGGGACTAAACCAGACTGTTACAATTCTCCCCCATTAGGGATTTTTATCCCCTAAAATCTTGCCGTTAAACAAGTTCGGATATTGTTCTCTTATTGAATCTTCAGGCTCCCACGTAGCCTCTTCAACCCCGTGTCAATGCCATAACACTTTCACTAACGAGATCTTCTTATTTTTCAATTCTTTCACTTCACGAGCTAAGATACGTATCGGTTCTTCTTCGTAAGTCATATCAGATCGAATTTTAATTTCAGACGAAAGAATCACATGTGATGGTTCAGATCTGTATCGACAAAGCATTGACACATGAAACACATTATGTATCTTTTCTAATTTTGGGGGCAACAACAATCTGTACGCAACAGGTCCAACATGCTCGATAATTTCATACGGTCTGATGAACCTCGGACTCAATTTTCCTTTATGTTCGAATCTGAGTACTTTCTTCCACGGAGATACTTTTAAAAATACTTTATCACCGATTTCGAATTCAATGTCTTTTCTTTTCAAGTCTGCATAGGACCTTTGACGATCGGATGCTGCTTTCAAACTATCACGGATTATTTTCACTTTCTGTTCTGTGTCTTTTATCAAATCTACCCCGTGTATCTTACTTTCACTAAGCTCATCCCAATACAGAGGTGTCCGACATTTGTGTCCATACAAAGCTTCATAAGGTGCCATTTTGATGCTCAACTGAAAACTGTTATTATATGCAAATTCAATCAATGGCAAATATTGTTCCCACGTACCATTAAACTCAAGAATGCAACATCTCAACATATCCTCGAGTATTTGAATAATTTGCTTAGACTGGCCATCTGTTTGCGGGTGAAAAGTTATACTGAAATGTAATTTCGTGCCTAAAGCTTCTTGCAATTTCTTCCAGAATTGTGATGTAAATCTTGAATCTCTATCTGACACAATAGACAGTGGCACCCCGTGTAATCTCACAATCTCAAAAATATACAGCTCAACTAATTTATCAACGGAGTAATCAGATCGTACCAAAATAAAATGGGCAGATTTCGTCAATCAATCAACTACGACCCAAATTACATCTTTCTTTCTCAGAGTTAAAGGTAACCCAGAAACAAAATCCATTGTCACTCTATCCCATTTCCATTAGGGAATCATTATCAGTTGTAGCAAACCAGATGGAACCTGATGTTTAGCTTTAACTTTATGATACACTAAGCATTTCGATACAAAATCGAAAATATCTCTTTTCATACCAGACCATCAATAGTGTTGCTTCAAATCATGATACATCTTTGTACTTCCCGGATGAATAGATAGACGACTATTATGAGCTTTATTCAAAATTAGCTAAATCAACTCTGAATTCCTCGGAACACAAATCCGATCTCGAAATCTCAAACAACCATCAACATCAATTTGAAATTTAGAGTCAAAGTTCGAATCACCCTGAGCTCGTTTTGCTATCACTTCATTATCAACTTTCTGAGCATCACATATCTATTGTAAAAACAACAGTTTCACTTTCAATTCCGCCAAAACTGAACCATCATCAAACAGGTCCAAATGAGCATTCATAGCACACAACGCAAACAGTGATTTCCGGCTCAGTGCATAGCAACAACATTTGCCTTACCCGGATGATAATCTATAACAAGCTCGTAATCTTTCAACAGTTCTAACCATCTTCTCTATCGCATATTCAAGTCTTTCTAAGTCATCAGGTACTTCAAACTTTTATGATCTGAAAACACGTGGCATTTTTCACTGAAAAGATAATGACGCCAAATCTTTAATGCAAAAACAATTGCAGCTAGTTCAAGATGGTGTGTCAGATAGTTCTTTTCATGCGGCTTCAATTGTCTCGAGGCATAAGATATAACTTTGCCTTCCTGCATCAGAACACATCCCAGTCCATTCAATGAAGCATCACTGTATATCACGAATTCTTTACCCGATTCTGGTTGTACCAAAACTGGAGCTTCAGTCAATAGAGTTTTCAGCTGATCAAAGCTTTTCTGACATTTACCAGACCATTCAAATCTCACATCTCTCTGAAGCAATCTAGTCAACAGAGTAGCTATCATCAAGAATCATTTTACAAACCGACGATAATAACCAACAAGTCCCAAAAATCTACGGACTTCGAACACATTCTTCGGAGGTTTCCATTCCAGGATAGCAGAAATTTTACACGGATCAACTCGTATTCCAGAGGCTGATACCATATGTCCCAAAAAACTAACTTCTCACAACCAGAATTCACATTTACTGAACTTTGCATACAATTGCTTATCCCGCAGAGTTTGAAAAACAATTCTCAGATGCTCAGGATGCTCAATCTCATTATGTGAATAAATCAAGATGTCGTTAATGAACATAACAACAAATCGATCTAAATATGGTCTGAAAATTCTGTTCATCAGATCCATAAAAACAGCAGAAGCATTGGTTAATTTGAAAGGCATAACTAAAAACTCATAATGCCCATACCTCGTTCTGAAAGCAGTTTTCAAAATATCTGAATCTTTTACTCGCAACTGATAATATCCCGATCTCAGATCTATCTTTAAAAACACAGTAGCTCCTTTTAGCTGATCAAACAAATCGTCGATTCTAGGCAGGGGATATTTATTCTTTATAGTCACCTTGTTCAACTGACGACAATCAATGCACATTCTCATCGTGCCATCTTTCTTTTTCACAAACAGAACAGGAGCACCCCAAGGTGAGAAACTCGGTATTGCGAATCCTCCATCAGTCAACTCTTGCAACTGTGACTTTAACTCTTTCGACTCTGTTGGTGCCATTCTATACGGAGCTATTGAAATAGGAGTCGTTCTCGGCAATAGATCAATACCAAATTCAACTTCACGTATCGGAGGTAATCCCGGCAATTCTTCAAGAAAAACATCAGGGAATTCACAGACAACTGGCACTGATTCAACTTTCTTTTCAGTTACTTTCGAGTCAATCACATAAGCAAAATAAGCTTTGCAACCCTTTCTCAAATAATTATGAGCTTTTAACACAGATATCATAGCAGGTAACCTAGTCAAATCATTAGACTCAATCCAAACTATTTCATCATTCTGACATCTCAAATCAATAATCTTTCTTTTACAATTCACAATAGCATCATGTAGTGTCAACCAATCCATACCCAAAATCATGTCAAACTCATCAAAGGGTAATAGCATCAGATCAGTCGAAAAATAAACATCTCGATACATTAACAAACAATTCTTACATACTTTATCAAACAGGACACTTTTACCTAAGGGGTTCGATATTTTATAACAAACTCAGTAGACTCTACAGGCAAAGTCTTATTGGATACTAAGTTCATGCATTTATACGAATGGGTAGAACCTGGGTCTATCAATGCAATCACAGAAGTATCATAAAGAGTAATTGTACCCGTTATAACATCCGAAGATGAAGCTTCCTCACGAGCTCGAATGGCATATGCTCTGGCAGGCGCTCTAACTTCAAATCTTGCAATTGAGTCTTTTGTAGCTCTCTGACCGCCGCTAACATTCCTTGTATTTCGGGAAGGTCTACCTCTAGCTGAAACATTATCCGATCTCAGATTCTGCATAATCTCTTGCTCAACAGAATCTGGGCACTCTCGGATGAAATGATCTAATGATCAGCATCTGAAACAGGCTCAATCATTCAACCTACAACTTCTCGGATGCCTTTTACCCCAATGCTTACATTTAGGTCGCTCAGATCGGACATTTCCAACATTGGCATATAAGTAGTGGGAGCTTTGAAATTCAACTGTGATCTAGCTCGATCTCTACTCGAATGTCCCACACTAGCCTTTGATCAACTTTGTTCATCCTTGAATTTATTTGAAGCAGACTGAAATGTTTTACTCGAAAATCTATTTTTCACATCTCTAGTTTCAAAGTCAGCTTTTCTTTTCTCTTTCTCAAGTGCCCCGGCTTTGCAAGCTCGTTCAACCAATACTACAAAATCTTTTATCTCAAGTATGCCTACCAATATTTAATATTCTCATTCAGACCATCTTCAAATCTTTTGCACATTATTGCCTCAGTTGATACATATTCCCAAGCATACTGACTTAATCTCATGAATTCTCTTTCATATTCGGTGACAAACATGCGACCCTATTTCAATTCCAGAAATTCTTTTCGTTTCTGATCAATAAATCTCTGACTGATGTATTTCTCCCGAAACTCAGTCTGAAAGAAATCCCACGTGACCCGTTCTTTCCGAATAACGAAAATCAAGGTCTTCCACCACTGATAGGTTGCGTATCGTAGCAAGGAAACAACACACTTTATACACTCTTCAGGACTCAACGACATCTCATCGAATACTCAAATATTGTTCTCTAACCAAAACTCGGCTTTCTCAGCATCATCATCACTATTGGCCCTGAATTCTTCAGCCCCATATTTACAAATTTTGTCGACTGGAGGTTTATTCAACAGATTCATACTCATAACCGAAGGCACAACTAAGGTCTGAGGGGGATTACGCGGGGGCAAAGGTTGTGAAATAGACGGATTGTTTCTTACAAACTGAGTGAACCACTCACTCATCATTTGGAAAAACTCTTGTTTAGCTTCTCCCTCTTGACTGCTAGTAGCCGGTATCGAATCAGATGGCGCTGTTCCTTGGGCGGGAGTAGGCGCTGTTCCTTGGGCGGAAGTAGGCGCGTTACTTTTTACATCATCAGCTACGGCTCTTTCGGGATCCATTACTATACGATAAACACATTTTAAACGTCAGGATTCATCACACTATCACATTTCATATGTAACACCCCTAACCCAAGACCGTCGCTGGAATAGGGTTAAGAGGCGTTACCGAATAATTACAATATTTCACATCCATTCCACGACACAAAGTCTATCATTAATCATACATACTCAAATACAAACATACAGTCCCTCATTTAGGTATACGAGACCTTAAACACGTGTTAGAAAGGGTGTTAGAAAGGGGTCTGGACTAAATCAAACACTAATGAAAGTTTTCAAAATTTTAAATATTTTTCAAAACTGTTGAGGTCACACGCCTGTGCAATCAGGCCATGTGCCTCACATGATCACCAGACACCCCCATGTGTCCAGGCCGTGCCAAAACAGAGCAAGTATTATGACTTCTCCACACGGCCACCAGGTACGCCGTGTGCTAAGGCCGTGTACTTTGAGGCAATATACTGACTTATTCACACGGCTACTAGGCACGTCCGTACACCCTGGCCGTGCATACTTGGGCTATCTACTGACTTCATCCCACGATCACTAGGCATGCCCGTGTGCCATAACCGTGTAGACAAAACAGGCCATTTGCAAGGCCAATTTGCCACCCACACAAGGGTTTACCAACAAGCTTCAATACAATGCCAATTCATGCTTCTATATGCAATCAAACTTACCACTCCATGCATTATTCAACCACCAACTATACCATCTACTTCCATGCTCATTATCATCACAACTAAGACCATTCAAAGTGACATTTATACATCTCAAAACATATCTAATTCAAGCATCATGTAATCCATATCAAAAATTCATTTTCAACCACATCTTTCATCAACTACATAATCATGAAATATACCAAACTCACAACTCATTTATAGTTTCAACATCATTCAACTTCCAAGCCAAATCACATGGCAAGGATATAAACATTTCCCAAAACATACCATAACTTCTAGCCTATACATGCCATATTTCATCTATATACATCTTTCCAAAAGTACCAAAATAGATTGTCGATAGTGTGATAGAGATGCTGATGATTCCCGGATCTGAGCTAGCTTTACTAACACTGTAAAACAGAGAAACAATCACACAGTATGCTTTCAATAGCTTAGTAAGTTCGTAACATAATACATTATTCAAAACATGCCATCACATAGATTAATTTACAATCACATATATCATACCATCCAAAACTATTATGTTCAATTAACTCTTCCATACACACATTCATAGTTTCATCAACCACATAGGTTCCGAGCGTACCTTAGCCAACCCTTAGTTGTCCATTACATATGCTATTCAATACTCACTATTTCATTCTGATCAACTATCGTCTTTTATTCGATTCAGCTGCACACTTAGTGCCCAAATAGTTAGCCGAAGCTCAATTAGCATCGCACACATTATGCATCCATATCAAACCGATCTTAAATCGATATCGCACACACAGTGCCAACCACAAAGCTGAAGCTTATATTGTTTCGCACACACAGTGCTAACCATTTCGGTCACATTTCCAAATGCACACACTTAGTGCCACATAACTCGAGCCCTCACATAGCATTCACATTTCAATATTATCATACCATTCATGTCACAATGTTAAACATAGCTAAATACACGTATTATGTCTGAACTTACCTTGGACGTCGAAATACCAAAATAGTTGATTAATCGAGCACTTTATCTTTGCCTCGATCTCGATCCGAACCTTTTTTCTCTTGGTCTATACACATTCAAATTCAATCCATTCAATCACCAAATCGTTCATTTTAGTTCAAACACACATATTTAGGGCATTTTATAAAATAGCCCCCACATTTTGACACTTTAGTCCCTAATTCATAAAATCATCAAATTCACATAATTTCTTTTCACATAAGCTTAGCCGAATTTCCCTTGTTTTCATACAAACCCTCACATTTCATTTATTTTACATTTTAGTCCTTATTAAGCCTAAAATGCTCAATTTCACTAAAAATCCCAATACAAACTATGTTAACTCAACACCAAGTTTTCATATTTCACTACCAACTAGCACATAGCTCAAGCATTCATCAATGGCTCATCACAAAAACATCATCAATTCACAAAATTACAACATGGGTTAGCTAGAGCACGAAGCAACAATTATGAAAACATAGAAATTATCAAAAACTGACTCAAAACCATACCTCAATCAAGATGAATAAGGGCCGATTATCACAAGCTATAAACCATTCTTTTTCTTCTCTTAATTTCGGTTGAGGAAAAGATGATAACCATGGCTACTAAATGTTTTTGTTTTGTTTTATTATCATAAATACATCAATTACCTTATTACCTCTTTTATTATTAATCCATTTCCACTATCCATTGGTATTTTTGTCCATCCACCATCCACTAACTATATAGTGGTTTAATTGCCTCATAAGGCCTTCATATTAACAAAACAACAACAATTAAACACTTAACAATCATCACACAACTTTTACATTTTACGCGATTAAGTCCTTTTTCTTAATTCGGCACACAGTCAATAAAATATTCACACAGAAATTTCACACAGGCTAAATCACAAACTATTCACACAGAAAATAATATTAAATTATTATTCCAACCTCAAAATTGTGGTCTCGAAATCGCTATTTCGACTAGGGTCTAAATCAGGCTATTACATCATACCTATTGCATGTATAGCTAGACTCTCACACGCTACGTTAGTTCGAGAATCGGCTAAATTGTAGCTCTAATACCAATCAAATGTAACACCACTAACCCGTAATCATCACTGGTCTAAGGTTAAGAGGCATTACCGGACAATCGAAAACTTTTACTGACATTTCATAGCAAAATCTGACAAATCACATCAAAGTGTCCCTTAAGTAGGTCTACGAGACCTTAAACAGGGTTTAGAATAGCGACGGGACTAAACCGAACACATACGGAAATTCTCAAAAATTTAAAATTTTTTCAAAGTTACAGAGGTCACACGCCCATGTGGGTAGGCCGTGTGCCTCACACGGCCTCAGACAAGCCCGTGTGTCTAAGCCGTGTCAAAGCAGGGCATACATACTGACTTGTCTACACGGCCGTGGACACGCCCGTGTTCCTCACCCGTGGTCGCTACTGACTTGCACCACACGGCCAGTCACACGCCCGTGTGTCCAGCCCGTGGTCGCTACTGACTTGATCCACACGGCCAGTCACACGCCCGTGTGTCTTGCCGGTGGTCGAGTCTGACTTGTTTGGAATTTTAACCACGAGAGACACTGTCGAGCCACACGCCCGTATGCTCAACCGTGTGGGCAATTATAAGCCATTTTTAAGGCCGAAATGCCACCCACACATTGGGTTATCCCTACAAGCAACATACCAATTCAATCCAAGCATTATAGGCAACCAAAACATACCGAAATGTTCATCATTTCTAACCACTTATGAGCTCAACAATCACACCAACTTATAAGCCATTTAGCTCAACTTATTCACAAACATTTCTAAATATAACTCATCCACAACTTACCATCAATAATATGCTAACTATGCATCCATAAGCTTAACATTATAATGACCATTTTATTATCCACCAAAACTAAGCATCATAAGACATGGCTACACATTCATAACTTAACCATTTATCTAGCCATATCACATGGCTATATACATGTCTCAAACATACTTCAAAATAACTAGCCTATACATGCCATACTTTAATATCTATACATTTTCAAAAGGTACCAAAATGTGATTTGAGTAGTGTGATGATAGCCCTCGACGATTCCCGAGCCTTTCATAGCTTTGACTATTTATAAAACAGAGTAAACACACACAAATTAAGCTTTCCAAAAGCTTAGTAAGCCATATAAAAATAAACTTATCATATAATTCACATTATCATATCAATACATGAATCATTAACATATCTCAATATCAAATTCATAATTCTTCATTGGCTCATTATTTAGCCATTTCTTATCAATCATCATATCTCCATCCATCTCATTTGCTTTTATCACATATATTGTATTTTAGCTCATTGCATCTATGTACGTATTTACTCACCTTTCATGCCTATTCAAAGCATATACATCAAACATACTTGAAATGGATTTACAACTCACATAGTCATTCATTTCTCGGACTTGCCCGGTTCGAAACTAAATAGGAAACTCAGAATGCTCGAAATAGTTGTACAATGCCAACGTCCCAGACGTGGTCTTACATGTACTAAGATATCGATCCCACTGTCCCAGACAGGGTCTTACACGAATCAAATACGATGCCACTGTCCTAGACACTGTCTTACACGTAAATCTCATATCAATGCCAATGTCCCAGACGTGGTCTTACACGAAATCTCGAATCAACACCAACGTCCCAGACGTGGTCTTACATGATCTCACATATCGGAGCCTATGTCATGACATATGTAATCCTATCTATTCCTAGGTTCGTACGGGACTTCTCGGACTTTTTTATACCATCGATTCTTCTTCAGATTTCATGAACTCATCATCTCATATACATTCATCATGAAAAATTACCATATGAACATTTAAATATCAATTTAAATACATTTATTTGTATATAGACTTACCTCGGATTCGGTTAATGTACGAACTCGACTATTCGATCACTTTCGACTTTCCACGATCTAAGTCCATTTTCTTCGATTCTTGATCTATACATATTCAAATTTAATCCATTTATTTACCAAACCATTCAATTCAATCCAAAAACACATATTTAGGGCAATTTACAAATTAGCCCTCACATTTTCACATTTTGACGTTTCAGTCCCTATTTCACAAAATCACAAAATACACAAAATCTCAATACACCCATGCTTAGCCGAATTCTCATGTAGTCCATACAAGTCCATACATTTCATTTATTTCACAATTTAGTCTCTCAAAATATTATTTTCTCAATTAAGTCTAAAATACTCAAAATCATCAAAACTTCAAAGACAAAACATGTTAATCTAACACATATATTTCATATTTCATCACAAAACATCACAAAGCTCATGAATTCATCCATGACACATTTCAAATTCATCATCAATTCACAAAATTGAAGCATGGATTTTGAAGTACACTAAGCAACGATTACAAAAACGTAGAAATTATCAAAAACCAATCAAAACTCTTACCTTAATCAAGATGAACAAGGGCCGAACCTAACTTTGTTTTCGTCTTTTCTTTCTCTTTTAATTTCGGTACTAAGATAGGATGAACATGCATGATTGTCATTTTATGTTTTATCTATTTCACATTAATAAACCTTTTACCAATTTGCCCTTTGTAATTTAATAAGAAAACTTCATAATAATAGTCCATTACCATCCATGCCATGTTACAATGGCTAAATTAGAACATAAGGACTCCTTATTATTAAAGCCACATCAAATAGGTACATTTACAAATAGCATGCTAATATTGCATTTAATGCAATTTAGTCCTTTTCTCAAATTAAGCACATAATTGATCAAATTAAATCACAAAAATTTCAAACATGCTTAATTATATACTACAGACACAAAAAATAATATTAAAATATTTTATAACTTCGGATTTGTGGTCCCGAAACCACTATTCCGGCTAGGGTCCAAACCGGACTGTTATAGTTACATTTAATAGTATCAGAGCTATGGTTTAGTCGATTCTAGGACTAACGTAGCGTAAATATGAGTCTAGTTACATTCCATACGTAAGAGTAATTGTGTAATGATAGTGTGACGACTCCTAACGATTTGAATTGTGTTTTTATATAGTAAATGGACCTTGATTCTGACCGAGCTGTAGCCGATGATGTTGCAAGTAATGCGTCGGCTCCCGCTCAAAGATCCGCGCCAGTAGAGAGTAGACCCGAGACAATGGGTCAGGGAGAAGAGGCTCGAGAAGCCTTTCTCCGTATGATGAGCAACTGGTATACTGAGTATACCTGAGCAACTCCTAATGCTCAACCCCCTCCACCCCCACCTATTCCTCAACCCGGTCCTGTAGTTCCTCAAGTGGTTGAGGTAGTAAGAAGAAAAAGACTTCCGGTTGATAAGATCTGGAAACAAGGAGTAGAGGAATTCCGAGCTAGTAAGGACGATGACCCAGAGAGGGCAGAATCCTGGTTGGAGAATACCATCAGGGTATTCGACGAGTTGTCATGCACACCTGAAAAGTGTGTGAAGTGTGTAGTGTCTCTCTTGAGAGATTCGGCCTATCAATGGTGGACTGCCCTGGTGTTAGTGGTACCAAGGGAGAGAGTTAGCTGGGGATTCTTCCAAAAGGAATTTCAGAAGAAGTATATCAGCCAAAGATTCATTCACCAGAAGAGGAAAAAGTTCTTGGAACTAAAGCAAGGCCAGATGACGGTGATTGAATACGGAGGTGAGTTCGTAAGGCTTAGTAAGTATGCCCAGAAGAGCATGTTTACCGAGGCCATCATGTGAAAAAGGTTCGAAGACGGGTTAAATGAAGATATCCAATTATATGTTGGAGTCCTCGAACTAAAAGAATTCGTAGTGTTCGTGGATAGAGCTTACAAAGTCGAAGAGTTGGCTAAAGAGAAAAGAAGAGCTGAGATTGAGTCCCATGACTCGATGAAAAGACAACTGAATAAGTCATTCAAATCCTCATTTAAGAAATGGAGGGATTTTTCTACTCGATCAGCCACTTCAGCCGGGTTTTCAAACTGAAGTAAGGGCAAATAGTTTTCGGGGTCTAAATCGCAGACCACATTAGTTGCTAGTGTCAGCAATGCCTGATTGAGTAGACCGTAGAGCCCGCAATGTGGTAGACGTAATTTCAATGAGTGTCAAGCAAGCGAGAAGTCTTGTTTCAAGTGTGGGTATCTAGACCATTTTATTAGAGATTGGCCCGAGGTGGGTGAGAAAGAAAAGTCTCAAAATGCAAGACCGGGAAGTATGGCTAGAGGAAGACCACAAAGAAACTTGAGAAATGAAATAGGTAGCAAGAATTTATCTAAAGAGCTGACTGCAATAGTTGAGGGTAGAGCACCAACGAGAACATATGTCATTCGTGCTCGTGAAGAGGCATCTTCCCCTGACATAATCACGGGTACCTTTTCTCTCTATGATACTTGTGTTATAGCTTTAATTGATCCGGGATCTACCCACTCATACATATGCATGAAATTAGTCTCTAGCATGAGTATGCCTATAGAGTCTACTGAATTTGTAATAAGAGTGTCTAATCCTCTAGGCAAGTATGTGTTGGTTGATAGAGTATGCAAAGGTTGTCCTTTGATGATTAGGGGTCATTGCTTTCCTGTTGATCTTATGTTATTGTCATTTGACGAGTTCGATGTCTTCCTTGGGATGGATTGGTTAGCTACTCATGGTGTGATAATAAATTGTGGGAGAAAGTTTATTAAGTTAAAATGTGAAAATGGGGATCTTATTCGTGTTGAATCAGATGAGCAAGATAGATTGCCAGCAGTGATATCTTCATTGTTGACTTAGAAGTATTTAAGAAAGGGGTACGAAGCTTACCTTGCCTTTGTGATGAATACTAAAGAGGCTGAGTTGAAAATTGAGTCGGTACCCATAGTATGCGAGTATCCAGATGTTTTCCAAGAAGAATTACCGGGTTACCTCCGATTAGAGAGATTGAATTCGTGATTGAGTTAGCTCTAGGTACTGCCCCCATTTCTATTGCTCCATATAGAATGGCTCCAATCGAGCTAAAAGAGTTGAAAGCGCAGTTGCAAGAACTAACAGATAAAGGTTTTGCAAGACGAAGTTATTCTCCGTGAGGTGCTCCCGTATTATTTGTGAAGAAGAAAGATGGTTCCATGATGTTATGCATAGATTATTGACAGCTCAATAATGTAATTGTGAAGAATAAGTACCCGTTGCCGAGAATCGATGATTTATTTGATCAATTGAGGGGAGCCACAGTGTTTTCCAATATAGACTTAAGGTCTGGTTACTATCAGTTGAGAGTCAAGGACTCAGATGTACTGAAAATCGCATTTAGGACTAGGTATGGCCACTATAAATTTTTGGTCATGCCTTTTGGTCTAATGAATGCCCCTGCTATTTTCATGGACCTGATGAACCGTATTTTTCAGCCATACTTGGATAAGTTTATAGTGGTCGTCATCGATGACATCCTGATCTACTCCCGAGATGAGAACGAACATGCTGAGCACTTGAGTATGGTTCTGTAAATTTTGAGAGAAAAACAATTGTATGCCAAGTTCAGCAAGAGTGAATTTTGGCTTAAGGAAGTAGGATTTTTGGGGCACATTGTCTCGGGAGATGGAATTTGAGTCGACCCGAGTAAGATTTCAGCAATTGTTGAGTGGAAACCACCGAGGAATGTAATCGAGGTTAGGAGTTTTCTGGGCCTAGCCAGTTACTATAGACGTTTTGTCAAGGGATTTTCCATGATAGCTACTCCGATGATGAGATTGCTACAGAAAGATGTGAAGTTTGAGTGGACAGAGAGATGCCAACAAAGTTTTGAGAAATTAAAGGCGTTGTTAACTGAGGCTCCCGTTTTGGTACAACCTGAACCAGGAAGAAAATTTGTGCTTTACAGTGATGCATCCCTGAATGGATTCGGTTGTGTACTCATGTAAGAGGGCAAGGTGATAGCATATGCCTCAAGACAGTTAAAGCCGCACGAGAAGAATTACCCGACTCGCGACTTGGAGTTAGCTACAATTGTATTTGTATTGAATATATGGAGACACCATTTATATGGTGAAAAGTGTCAGATTTTTACTGACCATAAAAGCCTAAAATATTTGATGACTCAAAAGGATTTGAATTTAAGGCAACGAATATGGATGGAGTTGATTAAGGATTATGAGTTAGTGATTAACTACCATCCAGGAAAGGCGAACGTAGTCACCGATGCTTTGAGCAGAAAATCATTGTTTGCACTGAGAGCCATGAATACTCAGATGGCTTTATTAAATGATGGTTCTATTCTAGCCGAGCTAAGGGTTAAACCATTATTTTTTCAAGAGATTTGTGAAGCTCAGAAAGAGGATGACAACTTTCAAGCTAAAAGAGTTCTTTGTGAGTCAAATGGTGAGTCAGATTTTCGGGTAAATCCTGATGGATGTTTGACTTTTCGAGATAGGGTCTGTGTACCTAGAAATGATGAACTTATTTAGAAGATTTTGCATGAAGCACATAGTGGATGTTTAACTGTACACCCAAGTAGCACGAAGATGTACAATGACTTGAGGAAGTGGTATTGGTGACCTAGTATGAAGAAGGACATTTCTGAGTTTGTATCGAGATGTCTGATTTGTCAACAAGTGAAGGCTGAACACCAAGTACCTTTTCTACTTCAGCCCATTATGGTTCTCGAGTGGAAGTGAGATTGTATTACCATGGACTTCGTGACAGGATTACCATTGTCACCCAAAAATAAAGATGTTGTGTGGGTCATAGTCGATAGGCTCACAAGTCGGCCTATTTCATACCAGTACAGGTTGACTATTCGCTTGATAAATTGGCAGATCTATATGTGGCAGAGATAGTGAGACTTCATGGGGTGCCATTCTCGATTATTTCGGATAGAGATCCGAGATTCACGTGACGATTTTGGAAAAAGCTACAAGAGGCCTTGGGCACAAAATTGAGTTTTAGTACAACCTTCCATCCACAAACCAGCGGGCAGTCGGAAAGAGTAATTCAGATACTCGAAGACATGCTTCAAGGTTGTGTTTTGGAATTTTAAGGTAATTGGGAGAAATACCTACCTTTTTGGAATTCGCCTACAATAACAATTTCCAGTCAAGTTTGAAAATGGCGCCTTATGAGGCATTGTATGGGTGCAAGTGCCGAACGCCCTTACATTGGACAAAACTCAGAGAGAAACAAATACATGGGGTCGATTTAATCAAGGAAACTAAATAGAAAGTAAAGGTGATACGCGAATGTCTGAAAGCAGCTTCAGATAGACGAAAGTCCTACTCGGGTTTAAAAAGGAAAGAGATTGAATTCCAAGTCGGTGATAAAGTGTTTCTGAGAGTATCACCATGGAGGAAGGTCCTCAGGTTTGGCCGGAAAGGCAAATTAAGTCTGCGTTTTATCGGACCTTATGAAGTTACCGAGAGGATAGGACCGACAGCTTATCGGTTGGCCTTGCCACCTGAGCTAGAAAAGATTCATGATGTCTTTCACGTATCCATGTTACGTCGATACCATTCAGACCCTTCACATGTAACAGTACCAACAGAGGTAGAAATCCAACCGGACTTGACTTATGGTGAAGAGTCGATTAAGATTTTAGCAGGAGAGGTCAAACAGTTAAGAAACAAAAGTATAGCTCTTGTTAAAGTTCTATGGCAGAGGCATGGAATAGAAGAGGCTACATGGGAGCCGAGGAGTTTATTAGAAACCAATATCCCAACCTTTTCACCGATAAGATTTTCGGGGACGAAAATCCTTAAGAGGGAGAATTGTAACAGCCCGATTTAGGGGCTAGTCGGAACAGTGATTTCGGGGTCACTAAGCCGAGGTTAGAGAAAATTATTTTCATGTTATTTTATGAGCCAGAGCATGATTATAGAAGTGCATGAAAATTTTGGTGCTTTAATTTTAGCAATTTCTTGCTTAATCGCGAAAAAGGACTAAATCGCATAAAGTGTGAAAGTTCCATTTTATAAGCTAAGGGTGTTCAATAGCTAAAGAACATTAATTGGAGGTCTTTAAAGTGTAATTACACCCCCAAGAAATAGAGTGGCTGGCCATAGGAGACAAACATTGTCAAATTGGTCAAAGTTGTTGATATTAGGTGGACTAAATTTGTGTTTTATATTAAAATAAAGAAAAAGAAGATATCATCTTTTTCTCTCTTATACTCCACCAAAAATTGGTAGCAAACTAAGGGGTTTGAGAGCTCAAATTTTCAGCAAGCTTCTCTCCTTGCTAGTAAGTATTCTAGTGATAATTTCTTGATAAAAATTGTACTTTTGGGACCCCTAAAGCTTAAGCTTTCTAAAAAGGGGACTATCTTGCAATATGGTGAAAAGTTTAGGGCTTTTCCATGAGAGCTTTTATGTTTTATGCTGCATTTTCTAATGGAAGAAAATAAGTCATAGTTTTTAGATAAACAACTTTTGTAAGAGGTGTTATCATGAAAACACCTAAATGGACCTTGTCGTAAAGGTTATAAAGTTTGTAGTAAATGTGTGAAATGTTGAGTTTTGATGATAGTTATAAGAGAAATAGATGTTCACCTAGGCTTGTTGATGGTAGAAATTTGATTAGAATTGATTTTCGAGCCTAGGGGTAAAATGGTCATTTTGCCAAAGTCTAAGGGCAAAATAGTAATTTTGCCAAAGCATGATTTTTAAAATGCTTTTATTAATGTGATGATTGAAATGAGCTAATTTGCTATTATAGAGCAAGAAGAACCAAGAACTAATCTCGATTGGGGAAAGAATAAAGTCTCGGACTACGTCGACGATCTAGCTTATTTTGAAATCGAGTTAAGTTTGTATGTGATAAATTCAACATTTATGTTAGCACGTTTGAGAATGTTTGGTATTATATTGATTCATGATGCTCTACTAAATTGAGTAGATGATGTTGAATTTGTAAGTTGAGATGTGGAAATCCTAGTAGACTATAATGAATATGAAAATGCTATCATCGAGACGTGAATGGATATGGGTCCCGTGTAAGACCATTTCTGGGATATGGCCTCGGCACCGAATTTAGATCCTGTATAAGACAATATCCGGGATATGGCTTCGGTATTGAATATGAGAATCGTATAAGACCGTATCCGGGATATGGCATCGATATTTGATGTGAGATTCTGTATAAGACCATATCTGGGATATGGCATCGGCATACAGAGGTGACCCTATGTAAGACCACATCCGGGATGTGGCTTTGGCTTTGTACTTATATTAATGACAGTGAATATGTGTCCTTGAGTATCCCTAGTGATTAATGGGATAAATAGATGAGCTTGGAAATAGAAATGAGATTAGTACTAAAGTTAGGTGAATGAATGAATACAGGTACTCATGAATGATTCATGAAGAAATATTTACGACATATGGCATGGTATGTGCTAAATAAGGGCAAGTATGAGTAAGTATGGCAAGAAGCTTATAACCTTGTGTATAGTTAATTAACATTATAAATGGATCTTATTATGAGCTTATTGTTGCTATTTATTTCCATGTAAACTTACTAAGCTTTATGCTTACCCCCTTTTATTGCCCTTTTCTCCTTGTAGTATTGCAAAGTTAACTCGAGAAGTTGCGGACGTCGAAGTTGGAGATCACACTATCGCGCACTTTTGGTATAGCCAAAATCAGTTTTATTTTGAATGTGGCATGCATAGGACTTGAGTATTTTGTTATGTCATATTGGTAAGCCAAATGTGTTGACTACAAAGGTTGTTCCAATTCATTTTGTAAACGGTCATTAAAGTTGGGCCAATACTTGGCTAATTCTTGTGTTCAATGAAGACGAATTTCATGAATTGTATGCTTTTGTGGATGTCTTGATCCTTTTTGAGATATTAGAGGTATCATTTGGTCATCCTATACTAAAATGTCTTGGTATGAGTGTGATTTCTTGATGGGGTGGCAAATGGCTTGGTAGATAGCCCTCTAATTGTCCACACGGGTAGACACACGGGCGTGTGTCTAGGCCGTGTACGACACACGGTCAGCCCCATGGGCGTGTTGATCGGCCGTGTGTCCCCTTGCATGCCAGGCTTACAAGTCAGTATGCTCAGTAGTAAACACATGGGTAGAGACACGACCGTGTGGCTCAGTCGTGTGGGAGGCACGGCCAAGGATATGGGCGTGTGCCCAGGCCATGTGAAGTCTGCACTTTAAATGTGGAATTTAATTCGACACGCGGTCTAAGGACATGGGCGTGTGCCTTGGCTGTGTGACCATAGTGAGGTGATGACGTCATAAACAGAATGCCAAGGTTTTGGCACAAGTGCTGAAACACGGGCGTGTCGAGGCCGTGTGAGGGACACGGGCGTGTGCTCGGCTGTGTGAAATAAGTCAGTGTCGACCATGGGTGAGGGACATGGGCGTGTGTGACCACACGGGCGTGTCCCATTTCACACGGGCGTGTGGCCTTTGTTTAGGTAAAATTTTTCTAAGTGTGTAAAAGTTCCGATTCTTTTCCGAAACCTTCCGGAAGTATGTTTAGGGCCTTGTAGGCCCATTATAAGGAGGTTAGATATGAGAATTGGAAAGTTTAATTTGGAATGGATTTTTATAACCTAAAGTGGTATGATCATGTGAGTCAAGTACGGTAACGCCTCGAACTCGGTTCCAGCATAGAATACGGGTAAGGGGTGTTACAAAGATGTCTACAAGCCCATCCTGAAGTTTGAAAAGTAATTTAATTCAATATCAGGTCAAATTATCAAAGTGGCCCAAATTGTAAAATATATAAACTATAGGTCCAATTTTATTTTAATAGGTGGATCATCATGTAAGAATTCAACCCAAAGAACCAATTTAATTCATTTGGCTGAATTCCAATTAAAAGTCCACACTTACAATTATTATTTTTTTATTTATTGAGTTGTCACGTTAGTTATTCCATTAGGGTTAGAAAAACTTATTTTGGGGCCCTAGACATTCACCCTTATACACACAGAATCGATTTATGTTTTTTTAGTTAATAATAATTCTATTTGACTTTTTCTTCAAGAATTGCTATTGAGTTTCTTTTAGAAGCTGTTTTAACAATATTTCAAGTTGTGGGAATCATCTTCAAGCTTTTTCTTCCCAAGATGTTTTTCTTGGAGAGCGAATTAGAGCCATTAAAAGGAGTTGTGGATTTTTTGATGTTTTCGTGGCTTCTTAGGATGTCATCTTCTCTTTTCTATCCTTAATTTATTGTTTCTTGCTTATTTAAGTTAGTTCTTATTGTTTTGGCTTGCTGATTTTATTGATTTTAATTCTAGGTTAAAGTTGCTTCAAGAAAGACATTCTCCTGTCTTGTTCATCAAGAAACATATCAAAATTTGGAGTTTTAATCTTTTCTTATTGTTTCAAACATTCTTGCACAAAACAATTTGCTTTTGTTTTTCCAGATCAGGTTAGGGCATTTTCTTGAGGTCCAATGACAGTTTCTTTCCATCCAAGAAACCCTAATTCATTCTCTTTTGGACTCTTTACTAGCCGGTTCATCTTTCTTTTGTTTTAATTTTGTTTGACTCGTTTCAGCTTGCGTTTGTCTAGAGATCTAGGATAAATTCACGACTTTGACAAACTTTACAATCCTCTTCTGCATTCATCCGTCTCATTCTTTATCATTTGGTATTAGATTTGGGCATTTTTGGTGTTAATGGTTGATTTTTAAACTGATTTTCATTGCAAAAGAACCTATAAGCAATTTTACCCAGAATATTTTTTGGAAAAAAAATATTTTTGAGTGGGTAAACGTTTTTCAGTTGATCTAAAATTTTATATACTGATTCTTGGCACTGTATTACAATATAAAAAATATTTTCCACAAAAAAAATGATAAAAACAAAAAAATATGAAAATAAAATAAAAAAATATTTTGTGGGTTGAATTTTGTGACGAAACTTTCCAGATTAGATCTACATTATTTCAGGAACACCTCGAACGAAGTTTGTCAAGTTGCTCCGCAATTTTTTGGGTTTCAGCAATTTTCATTGACTCTTAACCTTAGGTTTTCATTTTTTTTTGCTGTTTATTGTTCCTATACGCATTCTAAAACTTTATTGTTTCTTATGTTAGTAGGTTAAAGCAGATTGCACATTCCTTCCTCCATGCAACAAAAAAACCGTTGGCGTCTAGCCACTTTTGGATATTCGGTAACTAGATTCTTTAACATTCTAATTGATTGTCATAAATACTCCTAAAGGACTCACAAGATTCATTCTTACCTCATTAAGAATTTGATTTTTATTTCTGAATGCATAATAGTGAGGTTTGTTTAATTTTCTTTTCTTGAATGTTGTTTTCTTTTTCAGGCTTTCATAATGGTTCACGATACTATGATTGGGAAATTACAAAGGCAAATAGAGGAACTATTAGACAAAGGGAGATGGTTAAACGAAAAGAGGAGTACGATTGATCTCTCACTGTTTGAAATGTTATTAGTGTAGTTCAAAAGATCATGAGGGTTTATGATGTCCAATTAAATATCCAAATAGAGAGAATATGATTAAGCTATCACCTTTTGTGCAATGTTATTGGTGTAATTCAAAAGATTATAAGGGTTTCCAATTTTCAATTAAATATCTAACAATAGAAGAAAGTAAGTACATGTAACATCCGAGATTTGGGGGCTCTGTATTTATCTTGTTTCTGTGTGTTGGTATACTTTGTGTGTTGTTTGTATATGTTTGGGGGTCTCTGGGAAGGCCCGGGGTTAAGTAGGAACTTTGGACAAAATTTTAATTTTGGGCACTGTAGGGGGGAATCTGGTTGGAGGCAGGGCTTAAGGTCTATTGTTTGTGCTTATTGACACAAGAATTCAATTGGTAAAGTGGCAAGGAGGCGCCACTTAGGGTGCAAGTAGGTGACGCCTCAGGGGGAGCAGAGGGGAGCAGGTTCGATTCACGTTGTCAGCAAGGTGGCTTTTATTTTTTTGTTCATGTGTAAAGGGGGTGAAGGTGACTTGGTCAAAACTTTTGAATGGTTGGCCAAGAGTAAAAAGGGGGATTTGAAACATTCAAATTATTTTGAATCATTCAAATCTTTTCAAATGGGTGATCAGGAGTGAGGTTAGGATAAATGTAAGGGATTGTGAGAGGGGTGAAGGTGCTAGCCAAATTTTGCATGAAGGTTGGAAGGGGGGAGGTTCGGTTTTGAGCTAAGAGGGTGTGAGCCGAATTTTTAAGTTGGTAGCTCTAGGTCCCTCACCTAGTTGTGGTTCGATCGGGTTTATGAGTACCTTGCTTGTGCCGAAATTTCCCTTAGATTCATATAGTGCATAAGCTGGGAAAACTTAGGGTAAAACATCTTTTTCTTTCTTTTCATTCTTGGCATCTTTTCTTCATTCTTTTGGAAACCAAAACCGAAGCTCATATTTGCCTCTTCTCTTCACATATTTCTTCTTTGGTTGCCGCAACTTGCTTCACTTTCACTTGGCAAAGCCGAATCTTGTAGCATCCTTCTCGGCCTTCTCCTTTTCTTCTCTCTTCGTAGTACCACATTTTTTTTACCCATCTATTTCCCCAACACACTCTTCCTTTCTTCCTCTTTTTCATTTCTCTTTTGCTCATATCGTGATCACACCCCTAAACCCCCTTAGCCGAAACTTCTCAAACTCCACCACCACTCCATTATTTTGTCCCCTCAATTGTTCTTCATAGCCGAACCCATCTCTCAATACCCTTAACTAAAACCTTCCTTTTATTTGTCATTGAAGCCGAAACCTACTTCTCCTCTCAATCCTCTCAATCGGATTTTTCTTAGTAGTGTAGTGTTGTTCTCTTTTCTTTTAATTATCTCTTCTCTGTTAGTTGCTGACCAAAGGCGTTAATCCTATCCTTGGGTTTTGGCCGAATGTAGGGAGGGTTTAGTTTCGATTTTTCCTACTTTCGGTCAGTGCGTGAAGGGCTTCTGGGATCAATCGGGTTCGATCAATTAGGGTAAGTGGTGTATATCATTCGTTTGGCCGAAGGCCACTTTTTTTAACACCATATGGTGGAAGGATGGATCTTAATACGGAGTTATGCAGGGACATCAGGTGATTTATCAACCCAAGTGTAGAAACCTCCGGGTTCTGTCAATTTCGGTAAGAACCTCTTCGTTTAAAGCAACTATTTTCGCTATTACTTTATTCAACGGTTTAACTAGATCTTCTGACCAAGATCATTTTTATGGACTCAAGTACCAGTCAGGCAAAGGAAGGGGTTGGACCCATAAACCCAGCCCCTAAGTTTAAGAAACGTGCGGTATCTGCCGTCCGGGATTGGCCACCAGGTTGTGGACTGGCTTCAGAACAGAGTAGTAGGCAGATAGTAGTTGTTCCTGCTAGCGATAGTGTCGACATAGAGAGTGTTATTTTGCGTGTTATCAGGTGTGTAAACCTCATACACTTCATTTTTACGGTAATATTATTTGTATGGGTCGAAAAGCCGGAAAAGGCTGTGTAGACAGTCGTAATACCCTGGTGGGTAAGGCAAGGAATGCCAGGTACGTAACGATAGCATTTTTCTTGCGTGTACGGATGTATGTGGTAATCTTTTACGTTGCTGATAGCATGTTGCATTCATTATGACATGTATGTTATGCATGGGACATGGATATGATGTTTAAGGGGAAGTGCTTGATTATTTGGTCACATGGTGATCGGTGGCTAAGCCACGTTGGTTATTTTGGTCACTTATTGATCGGCATTATAACTGACAGCATGACTGTCAAAGCGGCGTGTAGCGGATGGAGGGTCGATTGTAGAAATCCCCACGGCGTGATGGGCTGGTACGGGATGGCGTGTAGAGGATGGAAAAACTAAGTTGGGCTGGGACATATTGCATTCATTTATTACTATGTCATCTTGAGTGGGCTAAGGCCCGATATGCGAATGTGGGCCTCGAGCCATTTATGTGTTAAAGGGGATTTACACACTGAGTCTCGGTGACTCACCCTTTTTGCTTATCCTTTCAGGTAATCAGTAGATCGTGGATATGGGAGCCGTGACGGACTCGTGGAGGCCATGAAAGACTTTACTTTTCGTAAACTTTTTCCTGCTTTCTTTAATTTCAATTGGGGATTTTATTTGTGTAATAAGGCCTTTCTAAATTAATGTTTGGGTTTTATTTTAATTATTTATTGTTTATTTAAAATTTGTCAATATGCCAACTTAATCACGAAATTGAAAAAAATGGGGATTTCAAAATACGAGTAACTCAAAACATACCTTATCTTTCAAGTATCACCAAGCTTAAACGAATATTTGATTAAGTAAAAGCTGAAATTTTTGCTACACTACCAAACCATTGTTTCCAAGACAACACCTTAATCGAGAAGTTTCTTTCTAATCTATGGTTTTACTAAATTTGATAGAAATTTCATTTTTACTTCACCCTGTAACATACCAGATCTGGTCGTAACGTTTAGGCCAGGTTTGGGGTGTTACAATTTTGGTATCAGAGCCTAGGTTGCAAAACCTGGGCTGTGAATGGGGTTCATCAATGTTTTAAAAAGTCAATTTAAATGATTTTTGAAGGAAATATTTTGATTGAAATATGGCATCCGAGTTTACCGGCACCCGATCCACACAGGTAAGTGTTCTAATTATGTGATGGTGTGTGCATGGAATGATTATTAGCATGAAGAAATATGATTGTTAGCTTTAGGAGATTCAAACTTTAGAGACTAAAACTTCTAGGTTGTGATGTGTTATGTGAAAACTACTCTCTGAAGCTATTTCTCATAAAATTTGTTCGGTATTAAACAGTGAAAGAAATATTAACTCATAAAATTCTTAATCAAATTAAGTCGCAACAATAGTCATGAGTGGTAGAGGACGCGGACGTCTTACACGCGGCCGTGGGGGAGGCCGGGGTACTGAGGTTGAACTCTCGGAAGCAAGAAATAAGCCTGAAGGCGAAGCGCCAGCATCACCTGTGGCGGAAGCGGGATCGCGAGGTAGAACTGGCGGAGATGATGCCCTGTCTCAGGCGATGTTACGTGTGCTGGAGAAAGTTGCTGGAGCAGGCATGGGTACAGGGGCTCAAAAATCTGTGTCGGAATGACTTCAAGCTAATGGAGCAGAAATTTTTAGGGGTATTTCTGGCGTAGCCCCTAATGCGGCTGAGTATTGGCTGGAGGCCGTTGAGCGTATAATGGATGATCTCGACTTCACGGAGGAGGAAAAGTTTAAAGGAGTTGTGTCTTTTCTGCGGAATGAGGCGTATCAATGGTGGCTGACAGTCAGGGATGGTTCAGTGGCTGACCGCATTACCTGGGATTTCTTCAAGTCGGCATTCCAAAGTAAGTACATCGGATTGAGTTATGTGGATGCGTAGCATAGGGCATTTCTGAATCTGGTTCAGGGGAACAAATCGGTGGCTGAGTATGAGGTGGAATTCTTACGCCTTAGTCGTTATGCCCGGTGGATAGTGGCCATAGACCATGAGCGTTGTGTTCGGTTTGAGGATGGTTTGAGGGATGATTTGCGAGTGCTGATAGCTCCACAACGAGAAAGGGAATTTGCTGTCTTAGTGGAAAAGGCTAAGATAGCCGAGGAAGTGAAGCGGTCCGAGAAGCAGAATCAGGATAGAGATAGAGGTAGAAATAAAAGGAATTTTGGATCGTCAAGGTCAACTGGGCGTTCTTAGAAAAGACCTAGGTTGGATGGGCCGAGTCGGCTTGTGAGATCTGTTGTTGATAGTCAGCCTCAGAGGTGTGTTCGATATGGTAAATTTCATTCGGGCGAATGTTGGACGAGTAACAGAAGATGTTTCAGGTGTAGGTCTATTGATCATTAGGTTAGAGACTGTCCACAGGAACGGGGTGGTGTAGGGCCGGTAGGTTAGGGTTGTGCTCAGCCGAGTAGAGGTGGTTAACAACCGCAGAGAGGTCGTGGTCCAGCCAGAGGAGGTAATGGTTTTGGTCGGGGCCGTGGAACACCAGGCAGAGGTGCAGGGAACATCGATGCAAGATAGCCGGGGTTAGTCTATGCAGCTAGACGCCGAGAGAAGGGTGATGCACCGGACGTCATAACCGGTACGTTTCTTATTTATGGGTTGCCTTATACTGCTTTGATTGATATTGGGTCGACACATTCTTATGTTGCTAGTGTGGTATCTAGAACTTTAAGCTTAGACTCTGAGATTGCTTCTAGGGAGATGACTGTAATTAGCCCGCTAGGACAATCTGTAGTGGTGAACAAACTTTATAGGGGTGTACCTTTAGAAGTTCAAGGGGTAGTTTTTTCGGCTGATCTGATGGTATTGCCGTTTGAGAAGTTCGATCTGATCTTGGGCATGGACTGGCTAGTAAAGTATCAGGCAAACTTGGATTGTGCAGCCAAGCGTATGGTGTTAAGAACTCTCGAGGGTGAAGAGGTGGCGATAATAGGAGAAAGGAGGAACTACTTGTCTAACGTAGTGTCCGCCCTAAAGGTTGAAAGAATGGTGAGGAAAGGTTGTAAGGCGTTTATAGCTTTCGTTTGTGCTCTGGAAGCCAAAGAATCAATTGTGGAGGATGCTCGAATAGTGAAGGAATTTTCTGATGTTTTCCCAGAAGAGCTTCCAGGATTACCTCCGGATCGCGAGGTGGAGTTTGGAATTGATCTTCTTCCGGGAACAGCGCCAGTGTCTATTGCCCCATATAGAATGGCGCCGAAGGAGCTAGTGGAACTGAAAGCTCAGATTTAGGAACTGTTAGATCGAGGTTTTATTCGACCGATTGTATCACCTTGAGGAGCGCCGATGCTATTCGTTAAGAAGAAGGATGGGTCAATGCGTATGTGCATTGACAACCGTCAGTTGAACAAGTTGGCGATCAAAAACAGATACCCGTTGCCGAGGATTGACGACTTGTTCGATCAATTGAGGGGGGCTTCAGTTTTCTCAAAGATAGATTTGAGGTCAGGATATCATCAACTTAAGGTCAAGAAAGCAGATATCTATAAGACGGCTTTCAGGACTCGCTGTGGTCATTTCAAATTCTTGGTGATGCCGTTTGGGTTGACCGATGCACCAGCAGCGTTTATGGACATGATGAACCGAGTATTCCAACCCTACCTGGACCAGTTTGTTGTGGTATTTATAGATGATATCTTGGTCTATTCAAGTTCGGAGGAGGAGCATGATTCGCATCTTCGGGTGGTTTTGCAAATTCTGAGGGAGAAGCAGTTATACGCCAAATTCAGTAAGTGCGAATTTTGGCTAAGGGAAGTTACTTTTCTGGGTCATGTTGTGTCAGTAGAAGGGATTAGAGTTGATCCCCGGAAAGTTAAAGCTGTGTTGGATTGGAAACCGCCTAAGCCTGTGGAAGAGATTCGGAGTTTCCTTGGTCTTGCTGGGTATTACCGAAGGTTCGTTGAAGGGTTCTCATTAATCGCAGCACCTTTAACCAAGCTATTGAGGAAAGGGGTACCTTTTGTTTGGGCTGGCAAGCAGCAAGAAAGTTTTGAGAAGCTGAAGAGGATTTTGACGGAGGCTCCGGTGTTGATTCAGCCGGAGGCTGGAAAGAAGTTCGTGGTTTATTGTGATGCTTCACACACGGGATTAGGGTGTGTGTTAATGCAAGAAGGAAAGGTTGTTGCATATGCGTCTCGGCAATTGAGACCGCATGAGTTAAATTATCCTACACATGATTTGGAATTGGCAGCAGTGGTTTTTGCTTTGAAGATTTGGAGACATTATCTGTATGGGGAGAAGTTCGTCATTTATACAGATCACAAGAGCTTAAAATACCTTCTCACCCAGAAGGAGTTGAATTTAAGGCAAAGGAGGTGGATTGAATTGTTAAAGGATTATGATTGCTCGATCGAATACCATCCGGGTAAACCTAACGTGGTGGCGGATGCATTAAGTCGTAGGGTGATCTCTGACTTGAGAGCAATGTTTGCTCACCTCAGTTTATACGATGATGGGAGTTTATTAGCTGAACTTCAAGTGAAACCTTCTTAGGTCAGTCAGATTAAAGAGAAGCAATGGGCTGATGAGTTGTTAAAGTCAAAGTTTCAGTTAGGATCAGATGAAGGGACAACGGAGTTCAGCGTGAATAGTGATGGGGTATTATGTTTTCGAGGGAATACTTGCATGCCAAAGGATCCTGAGTTGAGGAGTAAGATTTTTCAGGAAGCGCATAGCAGTCCATATGCTATGCACCCTGGGGGAAGTAAGATGTATCGAGATCTGCGAGAACAATTTTGGTGGCCGGGTCTGAAGCGAGAAGTAACCAAATTTGTGAGTAAGTGCTTGACATGTCAGCAGGTAAAAGCAGAGCATCAGTTGCCTTCGGGGTTGTTGCAGCCGGTAAAGATTCCGCAGTGGAAGTGGGAAAGGATCACTATGGACTTTGTTAGTGGGCTACCTCTTACGCCTACTAAGAAAGACTCGATATGGGTGATTGTGGATCGGTTGATGAAGTTTGCTTATTTCATTCCAGTTCGTGTCGACTACTCTCTTCAAAAGTTGGCTAAGCTGTATGTGGCAGAAATTGTGAGGTTGCATGGGGTACTAGTATCGATCATATCAGATAGAGACCCGAGGTTTACGTCACGGTTTTGAAGGGAATTGCATCAGGCATTGGGCACAAGACTGCACTTCAGCACAGCTTTTCACCCACAGACTGATGGTCAGTCTGACAGAGTGATTCAGATTTTGGAGGACATGTTGAGGGGCTGTGTTATCGGTTTCAGAGGTAGCTGGGAGGAGTTTCTACCGTTAGCGGAATTTGCATACAACAACAGTTATCAAGCTAGTATTCAGATGGTGCCCTATGAAGCATTGCACGGGCGGAAGTGTCGTACTCCTACCTGTTGGATAGAATTGGGGGAATGTCAGGTTTTGGGTCCAGAATTGGTTTCAGAGACGGAAGAGAAGGTTAAGTTAATTCGGGCTCGACTAAAGGAAGCTTCTGACAGGCAAAAGTCCTATGCTGATCTGAAGCGTAAGGACATAGAATTTGCAGTAGGTGATCGGGTTTTCTTAAAGGTTTCACCATGGAAGAAGGTTCTAAGGTTTGGACGGAAGGGTAAGCTAAGTCCCAGGTTCATTGGGCCTTATCGTGTGGTGAAGTGTGTGGGACCGGTAGCTTATCAGCTCGAGCTGCCTTCAGAATTAAGTCAGATTCATGATGTATTTCATGTTTCTATGTTAAGGTGTTATCGTTCGGATCCATCTCATGTAGTGTCGGTGGAAGAAATCGAAGTAAGGCCTAATCTATCCTTTGAGGAGGAACCAGTTCAAATCTTGGACCGTGACGTTAAGGTATTGCGGAAAAAGACGGTTCCATTGGTTAAAGTGTTGTGGCGGAATCACGATTCAAAGGAAGCCATGTGGGAGCCAGAGGATGTAATGCGACAGCAATACCCTCATCTCTTTTGAGCAGGTAATTTTGAGGCCGAAATTTCTTTAAGGGGGTAGAACTGTAACATCCGGGATTTGGGGGCTCTGCATTTATCTTGTTTCTATCTGTTGGTATACTTTGTGTGTTGTTTGTATGTGTTTGGGGGTCTTTGGGAAGGCCCGGGGTTAAGTAGGAACTTTGGACAAAATTTTAATTTTGGGCACTGTAGGGGGAAGCTGGTTGGAGGCAGGGCTTAAAGTCTATTGTTTGTGCTTATTGACACAAGAATTCAATTGGTAAAGTGGCAAGGAGGCGCCACTTAGGGTGCAAGTAGGTGACGCCTCAGGGGGAGCAGAGGGGAGCAGGTTCGATTCACGTTGTCAGCAAGGTGGCTTTTATTTTTTTTGTTCATGCGTAAAGGGGGTGGAGGTGACTTGGTCAAAACTTTTGAATGGTTGGCCAAGAGTAAAAAGGGGGATTTGAAACATTCAAATTATTTTGAATCATTCAAATCTTTTTAAATGGGTGATCAGGAGTGAGGATAGGAGAAAAGCAAGGATTGTGAGAGGGGTGAAGGTGCTAGCCGAATTTTGCATGAAGGTTGAAAGGGGGGAGGTTCAGTTTTAAGCTAGGAGGGTGTGACCCAAATTTTTAAGTTGGTAGCTCTAGGTCCCTCACCTAGTTGTGGTTCGATCGGGTTTATGAGTACCTTGCTTGTGCCAAAATTTCCCTTAGATTCATATGGTGCATAAGTTGGGAAAACTTAGGGTAAAACATTTTTTTCTTTCTTCATTCTTGGCATCTTTTCTTCATTCTTTTGGAAACCAAAACCGAAGCTCATATCTACCTCTTCTCTTCACATATTTCTTCTTTGGTTGCCGCAACTTGCTTCACGTTCACTTGGCAAAGCCGAATCTTGTAGCATCCTTCTCGGCCTTCTCTTTTTCTTCTCTCTTCGTAGTACCACATTTTTTTTACCCATCTATTTCCCCAACACTCTCTTCCTTTCTTCCTCTTTTTCATTTCTCTTTTGCTCATATCGTGATCACACCCCTAAATCCCCTTAGCCGAAACTTCTCAAACTCCACTACCACTCCATTTTTTTGTCCCCTCAATTGTTCTTCATTGCCGAACCCATCTCTCAATACCCTTAACTAAAACCTTCCTTTTATTTGTCATTGAAGTCGAAACCTACTTCTTTTCTCAATCCTCTTAATCGGATTTTTCTTAGTAGTGTAAGTGTTGTTCTCTTTTCTTTTAATTATCTCTTCTCTGTTAGTTGCCGACCAAAGGTGTTAATCCTATCCTTGGGTTTTGGCCGAATGTAGGGAGGGTTTAGTTTCAGTTTCTACTACTTTCGGTCAGTGCGTGAAGGGCCTCTGGGATCAATCAGGTTCGATCAATCAGGGTAAGTGGTGTATATCATTCGTTTGGCCGAAGGCCACTTTCTTTAACACCATATGGTGGAAGGATGGATCTTAATACGGAGTTATGCAAGGACATCAGGTGATTTATCAACCCAAGTGTAGAAACCTCCGGGTTCTGTCAATTTCGGTAAGAACCTCTTCGTTTAAAGCAACTATTTTTGCTATTACTTTATTCAGCGGTTTAACTCGGTCTTCTGACCAAGATCGTTTTTATGGACTCAAGTACCAGTCAGGCAAAGGAAGGGGTTGGACCCATAAACCCAGCCCCTAAGTTTAAGAAACGTGTGGTATCTGCCGTCCGGGATTGGCCGCCGGGTTGTGGACCAGCTTCAGAACAGAGTAGTAGGCAGATAGCAACTATTCCTGCTAGCGATAGTGTCGACATAGAAAGTGTTATTTTGCGTGTTATCAGGTGTGTAAACCTCATACACTTCATTTTTACGGTAATATTAATTGTATGGGACAAAAAGCCGGAAAAGGCTGTGTAGACAGTCGTAATACCCTGGTGGGTAAGGCAAGGAATGCCAGGTACGTAATGATAGCATTTTTCTTGCGTGTACGAATGAATGTGGTAATCTTTTACGTTGCTGATAGCATGTTGCATTCATTATGACATGTATGGGACATGGATATGATGTTCAAGGGGAAGTGCTTGATTATTTGGTCACATGGTGATCGGTGGCTAAGCCACGTCTTGTTATTTTGGTCACTTAGTGATCGGCATTATAACTGACAGCATGACTGTCAAAGCGGCGTGTAGCTGATTGAGGGTCGATTGTAGAAATCCCCACGGCGTGATGGGCTGGTACGGGATGGCATGTAGAGGGTGGAAAAACTAAGTTGGGCTGGGACATATTGCATTCATTTATTACTATGTCATCTTGAGTGGGCTAAGGCCCGATATGCGAATGTGGGCCTCGAGCCGTTTATGTGTTAAAGGGGATTTACACACTGAGTCTCGGTGACTCACCCATTTTGCTTATCCCTTTAGGTAATCAGTAGATCGTGGATATGGGAGCCGTGGCGGACTCGTGGAGGCCATAAAAGACTTTACTTTTCGTAAACTTTTTCCTGCTTTCTTTAATTTCAATTGGGGATTTTATTTGTGTAATAAGGCCTTTCCAAATTAATGTTTGGGTTTTATTTTAATTATTTATTATTTATTTAAAATTTGACACTATGCCAACTTAATCACGAAATTGAAAAAAATAGGGATTTCAAAATACGAGTAACTCAAAACATACCTTATCTTTCAAGTATCACCAAGCTTAAACAAATATTTGATTAAGTAAAAGCTGAAATTTTTCCTACACTACCAAACCATTAGTAGCCTAAAATGTTACAAACATTAAAGGAGCATCTATTTTAGCCTAAAATGCTAGGGATGTTGAACGGTACTGTGAACGTTGTGTGACATGTAAGAAAGCAAAATCGAAGGTTTCACCACATGGTATGTACTTGCCTTTACCTATTCCTGATTCCCCTTGGACTGATATTTTGATGGATTTTGTTTTGGGATTGCCTATAACTAAGACCGGTAGAGATAGTATATTTGTTGTGGTTGATAGGTTCTCGAAGATGGCGCATTTTATTACTTGCCATAAAACTGATGATGCTATAAATGTGGCTAACTTGTTCTTTAGAGATATTGTTCGTTTACATGGTATTCCTAGGTCAATTGTTTCTGACAGGGATGTAAAGTTTTTGAGTCACTTCTAGAGGACTCTTTGAAACAAATTAGGTACGAAACTTATGTTTTCTACTACTTGTCATCCCCAGACTGATGGACAAACTGAGGTTGTTAACAGGGTTTTATCTACTTTACTTCGTTCCATAATTAAAAAGAACATAAAAACTTGGGAAGATTGTTTGCCACATGTTGAATTTGCTTATAATCACGCTGTACATTCTGCTACTAAGATGTCACCATTTGAGGTTGTTTATGGATTTAATCCTCTTACTCCTCTAGATATGTTGTCTTTGCCACAAGAACAGGTGATGAACAGGGACGGTAAAGCAAAAGCAGAATATGTGAAGAAGTTGCATCAACAGGTTAAGGAGAACTTAGAACGGAGGACTCAGCAGTACGAAAAGCAAGCAAACAAAGGAAGAAAGCGAATCACCTTCGATGTTGGTGATTGGGTTTGGGTTCATTTCCAAAAGGAACGCTTTCCAGCCCAAAAACGGTCTAAGCTGTTACTGCCAGGAGATGGTCCTTTTCAGGTGTTGGAGAAAGTGAATGACAACGCCTACAAATTAGACTTACCGGGCGAATATAGTGTAAGTGCCACATTTAATGTTTCAGACTTAACCCGTTATGACAATTCTGCAGATTTGAGGACAAATCCTTTTCACGAAGGGGGCTGATGTAGGCACATCCATGCCAATCAAGGAGGCTGATCTAGAGGTTTTACCATTAGGACCTATCACACGATCTAAGGCAAAGAAATTCAGGGAAGTTCTTTCTTTCGCTTGTGCTAAAGTTTCTAACTCTTTTGAAAGGGAATGTGCCTTAGAATATAAATTTTATAGTGTGTTGCATGCTGATATGTGACATACTTATACCATACTACTTATATTGGTGTGTTTAGTATGTATATATAATGCTACGTATGTTTTTGGATTGGATTGATAGTATTTATATTGACTTCAAGTTGTTTGTGTGTTCACGAATAAGTGTGCACTTGTTTACAACTTATTAGACTATGTTATATTAAGTTACATAGCTTTGATAAGTATTATATTGTTTTGTAACATGTACACCAAAGGACTCCAGCTCACGAGCGTATATGCAGCTCACCTTCACCTCAGGTCAACTCAGAGGCTTGTTTCCCAGCTCAATTCAGCTCAGAATGCTCTACGCCAACTCATGACAGCTCATTTCATTTTTAGCTAGCTGAATTCAGCTCAATTTAGCTCCAGTCAGCTCACCTCCAACTCCATTAGCTCAACTTCAGCTGACAAGTCCAGAAGTAGCTGAATAGTGTCCTATGTGTCGGGGAGTATAACAGTGCACATGTGGCAGCCTAGGTGGCGTCCAAGCATGTGGATGTGCATGTGCCAGCCTTGAACACATGAGGTGCACATGTGTGACCAAAAACCAGCCCATTCTTGTGCATTTGTATGGCAAATGAATAGATAAGAACAAGGGAAGTTGTGTGTTTGAATTTCAAACGAAATTAGCACATATTTAAAGTGATAAACATGCCAACTCACTCTTTTTTTTTACTTGGCTACAAATTAATTCCGCCCAAAAGGAGTTATTTCAATTCAAATTTAAATTTTAAACTCCTTTAATGTTAGCCACACAATGTAATTTCGTCACCTCTTCATTCTTCTATATATATTTTACTTCAAACATTGTTAGAAGTCAGACTTTTATTTTGAAATAAAATTTACTTTGTGAGTTTTCTCTCAAGTTCGGTTCTTTCTTAGAACTTCTTTCTGACATTTCAATTCTGAATTGTTGTGTCAATCTTGTGATACTTCGGGTTCCTAGATCGCTATCTAGTGGGTCCAAGTCCTTTGATGTAGAACAGATTCGATTCGGGTTTGCATAGCAGATTGTGCGAGTTCTTTCAAGTTCTTCGTTGTTCGAATTCCCAGCCAGTTTCCAGCGTTATTTTTGTCTTTTTTTTTTTTGGAATGTTCATGGCTGCTATGGATGGATTTTGAAGCATTCATCTTCTACCTTTTTCAAATCTGTCTAGAAATTCTAGCAACATTTTTTTTTTATTTTTTCAAATCTATTCAATTTCATGTGTTTTTAAGTCTAAAACCAACCTCTTTGTTTTGTTTAATTGCAGGGAAGTGCTTGCTACAATCCTAGATCCGTTAACACTCAAGGAACGTTGTTTTACCAAGCAACGCCTTATCACTTCCGCTTTTTTGAAGTGGGAACGACGGTCATTTTCCCAAGTGGGGGAGTCATTTACGTACCAAAAAAAAAAACAAAAGGTTTTCAATGAATCAAATATCATTTTCAACCACAAATGTACCTATTCTAGTGGTCCTAACCAAGTATAATCCTAATAGTAAATTAGATTTGGCATGTAATGCTAGGCTTAGATGATGAAATTAGATATATAAAATGAAATATACTAAATTTAAATAATAATAATTATCAAACTAAAATCAAACTAAACTAAATAACACATCAAGAGAACTAATGAATTTGAAAAAGAAAAATAATAAGAATGATAATAAGAACAAAAAAAAATCAGATCAAATAAATAATTAAGAATCAATGAAATAAACAACAATGGTGGAAAAAGGTGAACCGATGGGGGTGTTTGAAGCGGTGGCACGAACATGGCGGTGGCGCACGGGCCTGGTGTCGGACACGGACGTGGACTGCGTGCTCACTAGCGTGGAAGAGGAAGGGGAAAGGAGAAAAATGAGGGGAAGAGGAGGAAAGGGAAGTGAAGGGATGAGGGTGAAGGGTTGCCGGTGGATAGAATGGGAAAGAGAGATAGGTTGTTTGGGGAAAACGACTAGGGTTTTTAGGGGGAAAATTTGGGGGAGATGAGTCGTGGGTTACTTTAAAGAGGGAGTAGGGAACACCGTCAGAGGCCACGCCCGTGTGCCCTTTATTTAGCCCGTGTGTTTCGAGAATTTTAAATTAAGGCACGTCTGAGTATTAGACCACGCCCGTGGTCCCTGGGCGTGTTATGTCACACGGCCATATTGCACGGTCGTGTAATGCTTCATTCGTTTCTCCCACGCCCGTGTTTAGGGTCACACACCCGTGGAAATTGTCAGTATCGACCACGACCAAAAGACACGGGCGTGTCTTACTCCCGTTGGATTCTTTCAGTTTTGACCACGATTCTGGCCACAGGCGTGTCGCATGCCCGTGTCATTTACTCAGTATCGTCCATGGCTGCATCACACGGTCGTGGCACTTTTATCTCAGGCCGTGTTTTCGAGTCAGTTCGACCACGGCCGCATCGCACGGCCGTGGTGTTTTATCGTAGCCTGTGTTGGGGAAAAGTTTTTCTTTCTTGGCCTACACGGTCTCCGCCACGTCGATGTTTCTTCCTGTGGTGTCCACACGGCCACGGCCACGCCCGTGTGCTAGGCCATGTGGGAAGGAAATCCTGCGCCTATTAAATTGGTTAGTTCTTAGTTAGATGCTAAAAATAAAAAATATAGATGTTAGTGAGGTTAGTGCTCGGGCTGCCTCCCGAGAAGCGCTCGTTTAAAGTCTTACGCTAGACTTACCCTGTTTTCATTTCTATATGAAGGTTCACGGAGCTGAAGCTCCTCTCTCATATCCTTAAAATCTTCACCATTATATATTTTAAGTCGCTGATCGTTTACCTTGAATGTGCCATAAGTCAGATGAGTTACCTTGATGTGCCATAGGGAAAAATAGTTTTGATTACGAATGGACCTGACCATCTTGATTTCAGCTTCCCAGGAAACAATTTGAGCTTTGAATTGTATAGTAGAACAAGATCTCCCACTTTGAATTGCTTTGGTTGCTTCAAACGAGCATCATGGCTTTACTTTGTTGCCTCATTATATAGACGTGAGTTCTCGCAGGCATTAGCTCACCACTCATCTAGCTCGTTCAACTACATCATTCTTTTCTCACTTGTAAGTTTAAGATCATAATTTAAGAATTTTATAGCCCAAAATGCGTTGTGCTCTAATTCAAATGGTAGATGACAACTTTTTTCGTAGACAAGTCTGTATAGGGATGTTCCTATGGGAGTTTTAAAAGCGGTTCTATAGGCCCATAAAGCATCATCTACGTTTAATGCCCAATCTTTCTTGTTTGACTCTACTGTTTTCTCTAGAATACGCTTAAGCTCTCGATTTGCTACTTCCACTTATCAACTGGTTTGAGGGTGATAAGGGGTAGCTGTTCAGTGGTGTACTCTATATTTCTTTAAGACTTTATCGAATTGAGTATTACAAAAATGAGTACCCCTATCACTAATAATTGCTCTGGGTGTTCCAAATCGAGAGAAGAGATTCTTAAGAAATCTCACTACCACTCTAGCATCATTAGTAGGTAAAGCTTGAGCTTCCACCCATTTTGACATATAATCCACTGCTACTAAGATGTATTTATTCCCAAATGAGCTAGGGAATGGACCCATAAAATCAATACCCCATACATCAAATATTTCACATGATAACATATACATTTGAGGCATTTCATCGCGTTTAGAGATATTACCTGTTCTTTGACATCTATCACACGAAGCAACATACCTCTTAGCATCTTTGAATAGAGTAGGCCAATAAAACCTGATTCGATCGTTTTATGTGCTGTCCTAATCCCACTATAATGTCCTCCTGATGGTCCTGAATGGCAATGTTCTAGGTTTTTTCTTGCTTTTGCCTTTGTAACACATCTCCGAATTACTTGATCTGCACATATACGGAAAAGAAAAGGGTCTTCCCAAAAATAGTTTTTCGCATCAGCAAAGAATCGCTTCTTTTGATGATGTGTTAACCTTTTCGGTAGGATGTTAGTAGCTAAGTAATTTGCAATGTCTACAAACCAAGGTACCTCGGAGTCAGATATAGCAAATAGTTGTTCTTCAGGAAACGAGTCATTTATCTCACTTTCATCAAGTTCTTTGATATGTGGATTTTCAAGCCTAGAAAGATGGCCTGCTGCAAGATTTTCAGCTCCTTTCTTATCTTGAATTTCCAAATCAAATTCCTGTAAGAGTAAAATCTATCTTATGAGTCGAGGTTTTGCATCAGATTTAGTTAAAAGATAACAAAAAGTTGAATGGTCAGTGTAAACGAAAACTTTAGATAATATCAAATACTGTCTAAACTTATCAAATGCAAAAACCACAACTAGCAATTCTTTTTCTGTGGTGGTGTAATTTTCTTATGCAGCTGTCAATGTTTTGCTAGCATAATAGATCGGCTGAAAATGCTTGTCTCTTCACTGTCCCAAAATCACACCTACTGCATAGTCACTCGCATCACACATTAGTTCAAAGGATAAATTCCAATCAGGTGCAATTATAATTAGAGCATTTATTAATTTATTTTTGAGGGTATTAAATGCTTCTAAACATTCCTGATCAAAATCGAAAGGCACATCTTTCTCTAGTAGTTTTGTTAAAGGCTTAGCTATTTTAGAAAAATCTTTAATAAATCTTCTATAAAATCCAGCATGTCCTAAAAAACTTCTAATAGCCTTAACTAAACTAGGAGGAGGTAATTTTTCTATGGTTTCAATTTTTGCTTTATCAATCTCAATCCCTTTACTAGAAATTTTGTGACCTAACACAATCCCTTCTTGAACCATAAAGTGACACTTTTCCCAATTAAGCACAAGGTTCGTTTCCTCACATCTCATTAGAACTCGTTTTAAATTTTGAAGGCAAAGATGGAAAGAATTACCAAATACTGAAAAGTTTTCCATAAATACCTTTATAGTATCTTCCACGAGTTCATCAAAGATGGCTAGCATGCAGTGCTGAAAAGTAGCAGGAGCATTACATAATCCAAAAGGCATCTGCGATAAGCAAACGTACCGTATGGACACGTAAATGTTGTCTTTTCTTGATCCTCGGGAGCTACTGGGATTTGAAAGTGGCCAGAGAGTCCGTCTAGGAAGCAATAATACATATGCCCTGGTAATCTTTCTAACATCTGATCAATGAAGGGTAAAGGAAAGTGATCTTTTCTCGTGGCATCGTTCAACTTCCTATAGTCAATGCAGACTCTCCAACCTGTGACTGTTCTTGTTGGAATCAATTCATTCTTTTCGTTAGCTACAACAATCATGCCTCCCTTCTTTGGAACAACCTGCACAGGACTTACCCAAGTACTGTCAGAAATAGGATAAATAACTCCAGCATCTAGAAGTTTAATTACCTCAGCTTTAACAACTTCCTTTATGTTGGGATTCATTCATCTTTGAGGTTGCACACATGGTTTATATTCATCTTCCATTAAATTTTTGTGGGTGCAAAACGATGGACTTATCCCTTTAATGATAGAAATCTTCCAAGCTATGGCTCTTTTATGCTCCTTTAGTACATGCAGCAACTCGTCTTTCTCTTTGGGTTCCAGTTCTGAAGAGACAATTATTGGTAGTGTAGAATTATCTCCGAGGAATGCATACTTTAAGTGATTTGGTAACTATTTCAATTCCAATTTGGGTGGTTCTTCAATAGAGGGTTTTTGTTTTAGTTAGTCATTTATTTCAATGCCCTCGTCTTCCTTTTGTCTTAGGGAAGAAGTATTAGAATTTAACTCACTTTTTATCTCCCCCAACTCATTGGTATCGTCATCTGCCCCCTCACCTTGGGTAAAACACAGTTCCAACATGTTGTCATGTATGATTTCCTGAAAAGAATCTTGAATAAAATGATCAATGGCATTAATAAAATAACAGGAGTCATCTTGCTCTCTAGAATATCGCATAGCATCGTAAATTTTAAATATAATTTCCTCGTTGCCTACCCTTAGCGCAAGTTTACCATCACCTACATCAATAACAGCCCTAGTAGTAGCTAAAAAGGGACGTCCTAAAATTAAAGGCACCTCAACGTCCTCATCCATGTGAAGCACAACAAAATCAACAGGGAATATAAATTTATCAACTTTTACCAAAATATCTTCAATAATTCCCCTAGGATATTTAAAAGATCTGTCAGCTAATTGAATACTCATCCTAGTGGGTTTTGGTTCCCCAAGACCAAGCTGCTTGAACATTTTATAAGGCATTAAATTAATACTGGTACCTAAATCAGTTAGTGCTTTCTCAATATTTAAACTACCAATTAAACAGGGAATAGAGAAACTTCCTGGATCTTTCAATTTGGTTGGTAGCTTATTTTGGAGAATAGCTGAACATTCCTCGTTAAGTTCCACAGTCGATAGCTCTTCAAACTTCCTTTTATTTGTTAGAAGCTCTTTTAGGAATTTTGCGTATGTCGACATCTGCAAAAATAGCTTCAACAAAAGGTAAGTTAATATGTAATTGTTTAAAAAGTTCAAGAAATTTACCATATTGTGCGTCTATGCGGTCTTTCTTCAACTTTGCCGGATATGGAATCGGTGGTTTATATTCTTTAAGTACCGGTGTTACAATCTCATTTACTTCCTCACCTTTTTCCTTATCAGTTTCTTGTGGCATCTTCTTTTCCGCTTCAACCAATACCTTCCCATTCCTTAGTGTTACTGCCTTCACTTCCTCTTTTGGTTTAGGTTCGGTATTACTAGGTATACTACCTGGTTGCCTTTCGGAAACTAACTTGGTCAGCTGTCCTATTTGATTTTTAAGCCCTTGAATTAATGTTTGCTGATTTTTCAACGTCATTTCGGTATTCTAAAAATGAGTTTCTAATGCCAAAATAAACTTTGCTAGCATATCTTTAAGGTTCGGTTTTTTCTCTTGTGGGTAAGGTTGCTGTTGAAAGCTTGGAGGGGGTTGTTGTCTCTAATTTCCTTGGCCACCCCATGAGAAGTTTGGGTGGTTCCTCCAACCTGGATTCTAAGTGTTACTATAAGGGTTATTTTGAGGTCTAGAATTATTACCCATATAGTTCATCTGTTCGCTTTCTATGCCAGGTTTGTAGGGTGGATAATCCGTATTGTTCATCCTTCCTCCATTTATATCGCACTGCATCACTGGGTGTACCTGCGAAGAACCATACAAACCATCAATATTTTAATTTAATAGTTCTACCTAGTTTGATAGCATGGTAGTTATTCAGTACCATCTCCTCTATAAACTCATAAGCCGCTTCAGGGGTCTTGTTATTTAGGGTTCCACCGGCGGCTGAATCAATCAACTACCTAGTTAAGGGGTTCACAGCATTGTAAAATGTTTGAACCTGTAGCCACAAAGGTAACCCATGGTGAGGGCATCTTCTTAGTAGATCCTTGTATCTAAATCCATCTGCACAAAAGAAGAGATATCATTCCTCAACTTAGCCGTTTTAGCCGGAGGAAAATATTTAAGTAAAAATTTTTTGGTCATTTGTTCCCATGTAGTGATTGATTCTCGTGGTAACGAGTTCAACCACTGTTTAGCTTTGTTCCTCAACGAGGAAGGAAACAACCGAAGACAAATGGCATCATCAGAAATTCCATTAATTTTGAACGTATCGCATAATTCCAAAAAATTTGCCAAGTGATTATTTGGATCCTCATCCTGCAAACCATCAAACTGAACAAATTGTTGAATCATCTGAATAGTGTTAGGTTTCAGTTCAAAATTATTTGCAGCAATAGTAGGTCTAACAATACTTGATTCAGTTCCTGTTAAAGTAGGTTTAGCATAATCATACATAGTACGAGGAGCAGGAGTTTTATTCACCAGGTTTGCGGCAACTACAGGAGGTAGCGGATTACTATCAGCAATCTCTTCAGTAGTATTGGTTTCGTCTTCTTGCTCTTCTTCTATGTATTATAGGCTTCGCCTTAGTTCTCTTCGGTTTCGACGAGCGGTATGTTCTATCTCACTGTCAAAAGTCAAGGGTCCTGACGAGTTTCTTCTAGTCATAAACTAAAATTACCTGCTAGAAGCAAATAAAAGAAAAAATTAGTAAGGTTAAAATAAAATAAAAATAAATTTCAAATGAATAAAATGGCTAAAGTAATAAAAATTTAGTGTTCCTAATATCTTAATACCCACCAACGGCGCCAAAAACTTGATGGGCTCGAAACTAACTATTATTTTGACAAAGGCAAGCGCACCTATCGAACAGTAGTATAGAGTCCAGAATATCGTATCCTCAAGGACTAAAATTACTGGTAATAACTTTCTTTTTATTATCTAGCCTAGTTATTTAGGGGATTTATTTTTAATCTAAATTTAACTAACTAATTTAACTAACTAAATGATTATGAATGTGACAGAGAGTGAATTGGGAAAATACTTTTGGACAACATATATGAGATAGGCAATACCTAAGGAAGAATCCACCTAGACTTCACTTATTACTTTTGATTCATATGATTTATTCACTTGACTTAATCCATAGAAATCCCTTGATTTATGTTAATATCTCTTTCAAGACTAAAAACAACTCACTCTAGGTTAATTAATTGAAATCTCTTTCTAATTAAAACCCCTATTGTCGCATTAACTCGATTTATGGATTCCCTTATTAGATTTGACTCTAATCTGGCAGATTTTTATCGCCCTATTTCTAGGGTTGCAATCAACTCCGCTTAATTGTGTTGATATACTCTTAAACAGGGACTTTTGCTCCACTGAATAAGCACATTCGACTTGAATCAATAACCTGAATTATTAAAACAAGAATAAGAACTCACAATTAAGAATAAGAACTAGTATTTATCTTATAAATCAAATAATAATAAGATTCGTCTTAGGTTTCATCCCTTAAGGGATTTAGTTCATACTAATAGAGGGAAACATCTTAAAATAGGGAAAACAACAAAACATAAGAAAACCCAAAAACTTCTAAAGAACTTGATGAGAGATCTTCAGTCTTGATTGGGATCCTTCTCCCAAGCTGCTCCCGACGGCTGTCTTGGTGTATTTTCTGCCTTCTACTCGGTGTCTACTCGACGTCCTGTCGACCTCCCCTTTTAGGTTGCCCCCTAGGGTGTTTATATAGGCTTTGAGATGCCTTTCTTGGCCCACAAGTAGCCTTTTTCGAATAGAATTAAACCTGGGGTCGGCAGGAACACGCCCGTGTGACACGCCCGTGGTGGACTCCTTCGACCATGCTCAAATCTACTCACCACACATGGCCGTGTGGTTTGCCCGTGGACGATAGTCCAAGCCGTGGTTGATCCTACTCATATCACACGACCATGTTCAATTGTCCAGGCCGTGTTGATTTCCTAGGTAGGCCCATTTTACCTCTTTTTGGCCCGTTTCTCGATCTTTTTGACTCCCTAAGCTCTCCTGAGTATAAAACATGAAATTAAGGGATTAGGAGCATCGAATTCATCAAATCTAATGAGAATTAATCCAAAAGTAAGCCAAACATGAGGTTAAAATATTTGTAAATTATGGTTTATCAAGTCCACACTTACAATTTTTTTTTATTTGATGAGTTGTCATGTTAGTTATTCCATTAGGGTTCGGAAAACATATTTTGGGGGCCTAAACATTCACCCTTATACATACACAATTGGTTTATGTTTTTTTTAGTGAATAATAATTCTCTTTGAGTTTTTCTTCAAGAATTGCTTTTGAGTTTCTTTTAGAAGTTGTTTTAACAATCTTTCAGGTTGTGGGAATCATCTCCAAGCTTTTTCTACCCAAGATCTTTTTCTTGGAGGGGGAATTAGAGCCACTGAAAGGATTTGTGGATTCTTAATGTTTCCAAGGCTTCTTAGGACGTCATCTTCTCTTTTCTATCCTTAATAATAAATTACAATATTTTTCCAAGAACCGGTATTCATGTTTCTTAATTCCACTCCATAGAGCCAATAGACCAATCATAACCTTTGTACCTCCATCATGTATTCACCAATCATGATTTGCATCAAAGTGCCATGTCGAAGGCAAAACATAATTTACTGTATCTTCATTCATCATCATACATATCATCCCTCCAGTACCTCCTTACGTCATTCCAGATACGGAGCTAGTGCACCAAGGAAGGAGTATTTATACCAATGCACATGCAAGACTTCTGTCTATGATTTCCTAACTTTAACAGTACATGCACCAACTCATTACCCATCCCTTTGACATACATACCAAAACCAGAAGTTAAGGTGACTTACTAGGATATATAGCAAGAAAGATTAAAAGTATTAATACAGATAACAGACTCATAGTACAAAGGAACTCACCAGAAGCCTTCACACAAAGCTTTCTACTCAATTGAACTCTTTTCTCTTAACAATCAAATAATTCCTTTAAATATAAGAACAACCAAAACTCAATAAAATAACAAGAATCTGTAAACATGCACACATTTCCAGGTAAAAAGTTTCCTTCCTATTCGATAATCAAATGGAAACCCTATTGAACAACCCTTACAACAACTCTTTTCTATTTGGTAAACTTAAAGAAAGATTTAAGAATTTACCAGCATATAGCTTAAAGAAAGAAACTTCTACAAGCTTGTAACACCCAAATTTGGCGAGTGTAACCCCCACACCCGGCCTAGACGTTATGGCCGAATCTGGCGGTGTCACATTGAAGTGTTTAGCGTAAAACTTGTTGTCGTTGAAATCCTCAAAATCAATTAATCATTTTGTTATTAAACAGTGATTCCAAAACGGGTTGTTCATTTCCAAAGTGTGCATCATTAAAAGCTAACACTTTTAAAACGATACTAATTTGCAAAATCTCATTTATTGCAGAAGTTTTTTAGGAAATGTTGCGAAAACATGTTGTCTTTGAAAACAGTTACCTTTTTAAAACCCGTCCTTTTTCTACAACTAGCAGTTTATATCAAACTAAATAAATAAAAACCCCCAATTTAAAGTTTATAACTTTAAAGAGGCCTTATTACATAAAAATACCCAAATTCAGTTACTTATAAATTGAAAGCTAAAAACAAAAGCTGATGCAGTTGTGTGGCCATCATCGAGTCCCTCGCAGCACCGACCCGCCTACAATTGGGGATTACTTGTACAGTTAAACAAAAGGGTGAGTTTACGAAAACTCAGTGTGTGATCCCTTAACAAGCAAACAATCAATTAAACAGTAGATAAATGCAGTTTGGGCCTGAGCCCGTTACAATAACAGTCCAGTTCAATGTGGGCCTGAGCCCTTTCATGTAACAGTAAACGATTGGGCTTGAGCCCATCACAACACCAGTAATCAATAGGGCCTTTGCCCAATTTTAGTAATAGTATCAGTGGGGCCATAGCCCATAACAGTAACAGATATCAGTCATGTAGTGAATAGTATGTAATACCATTAATCGATGTAGTAACAGTATAGTATCATTAACCAATGCATATATGCAGTTAGAAATCCTACCCAATCCAGCCTCTACACACCACTCTGTCCCGCCAAACATACCATGTGGGGATAAAATCGACCCACCCAGCTAGACACACCAAGATTAGCATCGGTTGCTGCACTAAACAGTATTGCAGCAAAGCTGCCAGTAAAATAAATGGCATATAGCCATCAATAGGTCCACAGTCACCTTGGGCGACCCGAGCGACCTTATCAGTACAGTACACTTCCTCCAAATATAACAACCCATCCCCATGCAATATGTCGTGACATGATATCATACGTGTATGCACAATGTCATGCTCAATCATAGTCTTACATATCATAGAGCAAATCAGTCATACATAACATAAGGCCATATTAGTCATTTCATCTCTTAGGGGTATAACAGTCATTTTACCCTATGGGGGTATTTTGGTCATTTACCTTATGGGGGTATTTCAGTCATTATACCCTGTGGGGGTATTTCGGTCATTTGACCCTGTGGGGTATCTTGGTCATTTTACCCTGTGGGGGTATTTCGGTCATATTACCATATGGGGTATTTCGGTCATTCTACCCTATGGGGGTATTTCGGTCATTCTACCTTATGGGGGTATTTCGGTCATTCTACTATGGGGTATTTCGGTCATTTTACCTTATGGTGGTATTTCGGTCATTTTACCTTGTGAGGGTATTTTGGTCATTTTATCCTATGAGGGCATTTCGGTCATTTTATCCTATGGGGTCTCGGTGCAGATATCGACCTCTCGAAAGGTCCGCAGTCGCCTCGAGCGACTCCGGTAACCTACATGGTCATAACAGTGTAAATGGGCCCAAGGCCTATTACTCGGCCCAAGTGGGCCCACACGCTCGTGCTACCCGTTCAGCCCAAATTTTGTCACGGTTATGAGACCTACATAGCCCAGTCTAATATTAGCCACCAATCGTGGACTTCATCCGTGTGGGGCCCACGAGCCCATTTGGCTCGCACAGCCCATTTCGGCCCAACGTGGCCCATTACGGCCTAAGCCCATGAAAATGCTCATGGAGGCCTCTACAGTCACGCCCGTGATTCATGGGCTCGGTTTGACCACACGAGCGTTCGCATGTCCATTACCTCAAAGCCCAATCTTCCGGCATTTTGGCTTTTGCCATACTACAGTAAAAACAGTGTGAATGCATGTAACATTCGAGATTTAGGGGCTTTGCATTTACTTTGCATCTGTGTGTTTGGGGTCTCCGAGAGGGCCCGGGGTTAAGTCGGAACCTTGGCAAAATTTTTACTTTTGGGCACTTTAGGAGGGAAGCTGACTGGGGCAGGACTTAAAGTTTATTGCTTGTGGTTGTTGACACAAGAATTAAGGTGGTAAAGTGGCAAGGAGGCACCACTTAAGGAGCAGGTAAGTGATGCCTCAGGGAGAGCAGTGAGGGAGCAGGTTCGATTCGTGTCGTCAGCAATGTGGATTTTTATTTTATTTTTGCTTATGCGCCTAAGAGCTTGGATGATGGATTCGGTTGGGAGCCTTGAAGAGTGGAGGTGGACTTAGTCAAATATTTTTGAATGGTAGGCCAAGAGAGAAAGGTGGGTTTTGAATGGTTCAAATTTTTCAAATGGATGAATGGGAGTGAATGTAGGAGGTAATCAAGGAGTGGTGGCTTGTTAGGAGCTTGTTGGTCGAATTTTGAAGGTTGGTAGGGGGAGAGTTTCGGTTTTGGAGCTACGAGGGTGGTGAGCCAAAATCTTAAGGTTAGTAGGTCTAGGTCCCTCTCTTAGCAGCGGTTCAATCGATTTTGAGGTGCCTAGAGGTGCTGATTTCTCCTTAGTGTCACTTTGAGCATAAGGTTGGAAACCGAATGGGGAAACACTCTCTTCTCTCTTTTGTTTGAACCTTTCTCTTCATTTCATTGATAGCCAAAACCAAAACCTGTTGCCCTCTACTCTATTCTTCTTTTCTCATTTTTCTCTCATTATTCATTTATCATATCTTCCTCTCTCTTTTTCTTGTGCTGCCAAAACCTCTTGAGCTTTACCGAATCTCTCTTTTTCTCATTTTTGGTGCTTTCATTTCGTTTCCATTCACCCTTGATCATTGCCGAATCCCCTGCCTAACTCTTTTTCTTTTCACATCATTTCACCTGTGCCTAGTAAGGTTATCTTCTTTTCATCTCATTTGAGCACTTGACCGAATTATCTCCTTCAACCATTCACTTCTGCCGACACCCTAATACCTTAGCCTTCCCTCCTATTTCTCTTTTCTTTCTTCATTTTACTGTAATTGTTCCTGTGCCAGTTATCCCTTCTGAGCCGAATCTAAGCCCTTGCTACCAATTATTTTCCTTCGTTTTTGATTTCAAAGATCCGTTGGCAGGTAGTTAATCGTTCCCTTTTATTTTCTTCCTTCTCTCTTGCCAAGGCCGAATCTTTTCTCAAGGCCGAACCTCTAAATGTTGTTTTCTTTTTCTTCTCTAGAGATATTATCTGTGTTAGCCTAACACGGTGGAATAAAGTGATAGGAATCTACTTAGGATCTCTAATCGATTTGGTTTATTAAGGTAAGAGGGACTCTGTCACCATGTTTTGCTCTTCTTTCGATTTTTGTAGCCAAAGCCGAATGGCTAATTGGCTTGGTGATGCTATTGTGTCGACTCATACTCTTTTACTTTCTTGTCTCTAGGAGGGCGCCTATTTCGGGGAAATATTACTAGCCGAATCGCTTGAATCCCAAGTCGGGGAATCAGTCAATCTTTGAACCCTATCTCTCTTTTCGGGATCTCAAGGTAAGTGTTTCTCTTTAGATATTTGATCGGGTTCTCCTTTCGTTATTCACTACCTTAACTCTATGTTGTTGTTAAACAACCGCTGTTTCATTATAGTATCTTCTGACCAAGATCGTTTTTATGGAATCGAGTACCAGCCAAACAAAGGAGGGGGTTGGACACTCAGTCCCTACCCCTAAATTCAAGAGACGTGCGGTGTCAGCAGTTCGGGACTGGCCACCGGGTAGTGGGTCGGCTTCTAAAAGGGATAAGCATATTGCTGTGATCCCTGCGAGTAAGGACGTTAGCGAGATCGATAGTGTAGTCTTGCGTGTTTACAGGTGTGTAATTACCGCACTATCTTTTTTGTATATAAATCGTGTATGTGTTATGTTTGAAAGCCGAAGATTTCGACAATGGTGATTTAGCTACCCAATGTGGGTAAAACCGAAACTTCAGGTCAGTATAGCATGATTTTACTTCATAATTATTGTTGATAGCATGACTATGTGTATACACTAAATATTGCATGGATGACATCATATAACCTGCTATTATATTATGTTGCATGTGCATGGGATTTGGGATATTAAAATTATGAAGGGGAAGCGTATTTCGGTGACACTGTCACACTAAATGATGGCTTGGTGCCTCATTTTCGTATTGGTGATTTGACCACGTTGGATTGACTTTGAGTAGTGTGTCTGTCAGCATGACTGCCAAAGAGGAGTGTAGAGGATGGAAGGTTGATTGTAGAAATCCCCAGGTGTGTTAAGGATGGACATATGGAGTGGAGTGTAGAGGATAGAAAGTTAGGTTGGGTTGGGTTTTCATATGGATTATTTGGTTATGCTGTGTGGATTGGGCTTCAGCCAATGGTGCTTTGGGGCTAAGGCCCATTTGTGGAGTGTGTGGACTAATTGCACACTGAGTCTTGTGACTCACTCTTTTGTTTAAACAATTGCAGGTGATTCTTAGCTTTATGGACTGGGCTGGAGGGAACTCGAGGTGGCCACCCATGGGTTTTGCTATTAAACTTTACCACTTTTGGGGATTTTTCTTTGGTGTAATAAGGCCATCTCAAATTTAGTAATTTTCTTTCAGGTTTTTAACTATGGACATATTAATTACAAACTGCTCAATGGGACGTTTTAAAACCAAAATACAAACTGAAGTTTTATTTACAACTTGCCAAACAACGTTTCTTATAAAAGGGATTCTATTAAAAACCTAATAATCAAATAATCGATAAGAGATTTCAAATGTCACCTAATCATGAGGCTCGGCTAATTAAAATTCAAAGTTAAATGAACAACGGGTTTTCAACTGAGCCACGAAACTTGAGATTTCATAATGACATAGAATTCTTCTGGAACTCGTGAAACTTTCTAAACTTTTTCCTAGTAACATGCCAGATTTGGTCGTAGTGTTTGGGCCGAGTTTGGGGTGTTACAATTTGGTATCAGAGCCTGGTTTAAAAAGCTCGGCCTTGGGTTTTGGGTTCAAAATGTTTTCCAGATTTCTCTTTTAAGAAAAAAATATGAATTTATTTTCTTGAAGTATGGCACCCGAGTCTTCGGCCCGAGTCTGCCAGATAAGTTTTCTTATGGTTAAATGATTTGCATAAAGTGGATGTATTATGTGAGTATGTTGCTATGGATGATCGAATTAAGGAACTTTACTATAGAAATGAAAAACTTTAGGTATAGTTGTTTTTGTGAAAAAAAACTACTTATAATTCTAACTTCATAAAACTAATCGATTAATAAATAGCGGAAAAAAATACTAACGCATAAAATTTGTAATCAGAGTAGGACAGAATATTAGACATGAGTGGTAGAGGACGTGGACGTGTTACACGCGGCCGTGGAGAGGCCAAGGAAATGAGATTGAACTCTCGGAAGTGAGAAATGAGCCTGAGGTCGAAGCGTCAGCATCACCTGTGGCGGAAACGGGATCGCAAGATAGAACTGGTGGAGATGATGCCCTATCTCAAGCTATGTTACGGGTGTTGGAACGAGTGGCTAGGGCAAGCACCGGAACAGCAACTCGAAAATCCATCCCTGAGTGACTTCGGGTGAATGGAGCCGAAATGTTTAGAGGTATATCCGGAGTAGCTCCAAACGTGGCTGAGTATTGGCTAGAGGCAGTCGAGAGAATTATGGATGACTTGGACTGCACGGCAGAGGAGAAGCTGAAGGGCGCGGTGTCTCTACTTCGGGACGAGGCATATCAGTGGTGGCTCACAGTGAGAGAGGGTACTCCGGCGGATCGAGTTGATTGGGATTTCTTTAAGATAACGTTCCAAGGGAAGTACGTTGGGGCCAGTTACGTGGATGCTCAAAGGAAAGCGTTCTTGAATTTGGTCCAAGGGGGTAAGTCGGTAGCTGAGTATGAAGCGGAATTTTTACGGTTGAGCCGGTACGCTCGAGGGATAGTTGCGACCGACCATGAGCGTTGCGTGCGGTTTGAAGATGGGCTGCGTGACGAGCTACGAGTGTTGATAGCTCCTCAGCGGGAGAGAGATTTTGCTATCCTGGTGAAAAAGGCTAAAATAGCCGAGGAGGTGACGCGGACTGAGAAGCAAAATAAGGACAAGGATAGAGGCAGAAATAAGAGGAGTTATGGACCGTCAAGGTCATCTGGGGATTTTCAGAAGAGGCCTAGGGTTGATGGGTAGGGTCGCATTGCAACGCCAGCTGCTGTTTTTTGACAGTGTGCTCAGTGTGAAAGGTCACATGCAGGAGAGTGCTGGGGAAGAGATAGGGTATGTTTTAGGTGTGGGTCAAAGGATCATCTGATCAGGAACTGTCCGCTAGAAATGACCAGGGCTCGGATGGTAGGTTAGGGGTATGTGCAGCCAGGAAGGGGTGGACAACAGATGCGAGGGGTCGTGGTCCGAACAGAGGAGGGAATGGTTCTGGTCGGGGTCGTGGAGCACCGGGCAGAGGTGCTGGGAATACAGAGGCAAGACAGCTCGGGTTAGTTTATGCAGCCAGAAGCCGAGAAGAGGGTGATGCACCAGATGTTATAACGGGTACGTTCCTCATTTTCGGTTTACCCTTTATTGCATTAATTGACATTGGGTCGACGCATTCCTATGTTGCTAGTGTGGTATCTAGAACCTTGAGCATGAACTCTGAAACTACTTCTAGGGAGATGACTGTACTTAGTCCCTTAGGACAGACTGTAGTGGTAAACAAACTTTTTAGAAATGTGCCACTAGAAGTACAAGGGTTGGTTTTCCCGGCTAATTTGATGGAACTACCATTCGGGGAGTTTGATTTGATCTTAGGCATGGATTGGTTGGTAAGATATCGAGCAAACTTGGATTGTACTGCTAAGCGCATGGTGTTAAGGACTCTTGAGGATGATGAAGTTCTGGTGATAGGCAAAAGAAGAGACTACTTGTCCAATGTAGTGTCTGCTCTTAAGGCGGAAAGAATGGTGAGAAAAGGGTGCAGGGCTTTCTTAACTTTTGTCAGTGCATTGGATGCAAAGGAAGTGACCGCGAATGAGGTTAGAACAGTAAAGGAATTTGTGGATGTCTTTCCTGAAGAGCTCCCAGGGTTGCCTCCAGACCGTGAGGTGGAGTTCGGAATTGAGCTACTTCCAGGTACGGCTCCGGTGTCCATCGCCCCTTATAGGATGGCGTCGAAGGAGCTGGTTGAACTTAAAGCTCAGATCCAGGAGTTGTTAGATCGTGGTTTTATCCGACCTAGTGTATCTCCATGGAGAGCGCCGGTGCTGTTTGTGAGGAAGAAAGACGGAACTATGCGTATGTGCATTGATTACTGCCAGTTGAATAAGTTGATGATCAAGAACAAGTACCCACTGCCGAGGATAGATGACCTGTTTGATCAGGTCAAAGGGGCTTCGGTCTTTTCAAAGATAGATTTGAGGTCGGGATATCATCAGCTTAAGGTCAAGGAAGCGGATGTTTGCAAGACGGCTTTTCAGACTCACTATGGTCACTACGAGTTCCTGGTGATACCGTTTGGTTTGACAAATGCACCAGCTGCATTCATGGATATGATGAACTGGGTTTTTCAACCCTATCTGGACCGGTTCGTTGTTGTGTTCATAGACAACATTTTGGTATATTCCAAGACGAAAGAGGAACACGATTCGCATCTTCGAGTGGTTCTTCAGATTTTGAGGGAGAAGCAGCTGTACGCCAAGTTTATCAAGTGTGAGTTTTGATTGAAGGAATTTACTTTTCTGGGTCATGTGGTATCTGCAGAAGGGATTAGGGTTGATCCCCAGAAGATTGAAGCAATGTTGAATTGGAAACCACCTAAGTCTATGGCACAGATTCAGAGTTTCCTTGGTTTGGCTGGGTATTACCGAAGATTTGTTGACTGGTTCTCCTTGATTGCGGCACCATTAACCAAGTTGCTGCGGAAGGGGGTACCATTCGTTTGGTCTAGTAAGCAACAGGAAAGCTTTGAGAAGCTGAAGAGGATTTTGACAGAGGCTCCGGTGTTGATTCAGCCTGAGGCCGGTAAGGAGTTCATGGTTTATTGTGATGCTTCACACACGGGATTAGGATGTGTGTTGATGCAGGATGGGAAGGTTGTTGCGTATGCGTCTCGGCAGTTAAGACCGCATGAGATGAATTATCCCACGCATGATTTGGAGTTAGCTCTAGTAGTTTTTGCTCTGAAGATCTGGAGACATTATTTGTATGGAGAGAAGTCTGTTATCTATACCGACCACAAGAGTTTGAAGTATCTCTTAGCTCAGAAGGAGTTGAATTTAAGGTAGCGAAGGTGGGTTGAGCTGTTGAAGGATTATGACTACTCGATCGAATATCAGCCGGGTAAGGCTAATGTGGTGGCAGATGCGCTGAGCTGGAAAGTAATATCGGATTTGAGAGCGTTGTTCGCCCATCTTAGTTTGTATGATGACGGAAGTCTGTTAGCTGAACTTCAAGTGAAGCCGACGTGGGTAAATCAGATTAAAGAGAAACAGTTATCGGATGATGTCTTGAGTGCTCGACTTCTGCAAGTACAGAATGGTGGGGTAGAAGATTACAGTTTGAACGGTGATGGGGTTTTGTGTTTTCATGAGAAGGTTTGCATGCCGAGGGATGTGGAGTTGAGGCAGATGATTCTTCAGAAAGCGCATAGTAGCCCTTACGCTATGCATCCTGGAAGGAGTAAGATGTACCGGGATCTGCATGAACAGTTTTGGTGGCCTGGATTGAAGCGGGAGGTTACGGAATTTGTGGGGAAGTGTTTAACTTGTCAACAGGTTAAAGCGGAGCATCAGTTGCCTTTAGGGTTATTGCAACCGGTGAAGATTCCACAGTGGAAATGGGAGAGGATCACTATGGACTTTGTTAGTGGGCTACCTCTTACGCCTACTAAGAAAGACTCAGTATGGGTGATTGTGGATCAGTTGACGAAATCCGCACATTTCATACCTGTTCGTGTCGACTACTCTCTTCAGAGGTTGGCTAAGCTGTATGTGGCAGAAATTGTGAGGTTGCATGGGTACCAATATCGATCATATCAAATAGAGACCCTAGGTTTACGTCGCGATTCTGAAGGGCACTACATCAGGCATTGGGTACAAGACTGGACTTCAGCACAGCTTTTCATCCATAGACGGATATGTTGAGGGGCTGTGTCATCGATTTCAAGGGTAGTTGGAAAGAGTTCTTACCGTTGGCGGAGTTCGCATACAACAACAGCTACCAATCTAGTATTCGGATGGCGCCCTATGAAGCGTTATATGGGCGGAGGTGTCGTACTCCTACCTGTTGGACAGAATTGGGTGAACGCCAGATTTTGGGTCCAAAATTGGTTGCAGAGACAGAGGAGAAGGTTAAGCTAATTAGGGCTCGATTGAAGGAAGCGTCCGATAGGCAGAAATCTTATGCAGATCTGAAGCGAAAGGAAATAGAGTTTGCAGTGGGTGACCAGGTCTTCTAGAAAGTTTCACCTTGCAAGAAGGTGATGAGGTTTGGACTGAAGGGCAAGCTAAGTCCTAGGTTCATCGGGCCTTATCGAGTTTTGAAGTGTGTGGGACTAGTGGCGTATCAACTAGAGTTACCTTCAGGAATTGAAATAGATGCATGATGTGTTCCATGTTTCAATGCTAAGACGCTACCGTTCGGATCCGTCACATGTCGTGCCAGTGGAGGAAATTGAGGTAAGGCCAGACTTGTCCTATGAGGAGGAACCAATCCAGATCTTGGAACGAGACGTCAAGGTGCTAAGAAGGAAATCGGCCCCGTTGGTTAAATTCTTGTGGCGAAACCATGGAATGGAAGAGGCGACGTGGGAGCCAGAGGATGCGATGCGTCAGCAGTACCCGCATCTCTTTTGACCAGGTAATTTCAAGGCCGAAATTTCTTTAAAGGGGGTAGAACTGTAACATCCGGGATTTAGGGGCTTTGCATTTACTTTGCATCTGTGTGTTTGGTATACTTTGTATGTTGTTTGAGTGTGTTTGGGGTCTCCGGGAAGGCCCGGGGTTAAGTCGGAACCTTGGCAAAATTTTTAATTTTGGGCACTTTAGGAGGGAAACTGACTGGGGCAGGACTTAAAGTTTATTGCTTGTGGTTGTTGACACAAGAATTAAGGTGGTAAAGTGGCAAGGAGGTGCCACTTAAGGAATAGATAAGTGACGCCTCAGGGAGAGCAGTGAGGGAGCAAGTCCGATTCGCGTCGTCAGCAATGTGGATTTTTACTTTTTTTTTTTTGCTTATGCGCCTAAGAGCTTGGATGATGGATTCGGTTGGGAGCCTTGAAGAGTGGAGGTGGACTTAGTCAAATATTTTTGAATGGTAGGCCAAGAGAGAAAAGTGGGTTTTGAATGGTTCAAATTTTTCAAATGGATGAATGGGAGTAAATGTAGGAGGTAATCAAGGAGTGGTGGCTTGTTAGGAGCTTGTTGGCCAAATTTTGAAGGTTGGTAAGGGAGAGTTTCGGTTTTGGAGCTACGAGGGTGGTGAGCCGAAATCTTAAGGTTAGTAGGTCTAGGTCCCTCTCTTAGCAGCGGTTCAATCGGTTTTGAGGTGCCTAGAGGTGCCAATTTCTCCTTAGTGTCACTTTGAGCATAAGGTTGGAAACCGAATGGGGAAACACTCTCTTCTCTCTTTTGTTTGAACCTTTCTCTTCATTTCATTGATAGCCAAAACCGAAACCTGTTGCCCTCTACTCTATTCTTCTTTTCTCATTTTTCTCTCATTATTCATTTATCATATCTTCCTCTCTCTTTTTCTTGTGCTGCCGAAACCTCTTGAGCTTTACCGAATCTCTATTTTTCTCATTTTTGGTGCTTTCATTTCGTTTCCATTCACCCTTGATCATTGTCGAATCCCCTACCTAACTCTTTTTCTTTTCATATCGTTTCACTTGTGCCTAGTAAGGTTATCTTCTTTTCATCTCATTTGAGCACTTGATCGAATTATCTCCTTCAACCATTCACTTCTGCCGACACCCTAATACCTTAGCCTTCCCTACTATTTCTCTTTTATTTCGTCACTTTACTGTAATTGTTCCTGTACCAGTTATCCCTTGTGAGCCGAATCTAAGCCCTTTCTACCGATTATTTTCCTTCATTTTTTATTTCAAAGATCCGTTGGTAGGTAGTTAATCGTTCCCTTTTATTTTCTTCCTTCTCTCTTGCCAAGGCCGAATCTTTTCTCAAGGCCAAACCTCTTAATGTTGTTTTCTTTTTCTTCTCTAGAGATATTATCTGTGTTAGCCTAACATGGTGGGACAAAGTGATAGGAGCCTGCTTCGGATCTCTAATCGATTTGGTTTATTAAGGTAAGAGGGACTTTGTCACCATGTTTTGCTCTTCTTTCAGTTTTTGTAGCCAAAGCCGAATGGCTAATTGGCTTGGTGATGCTATTGTGTCGACTCATACTCTTTTACTTTCTTGTCTCTGGGAGGGCGCCTATTCTGGGGAAATATTGCTAGCAGAATCACTTGAATCCCAAGTCGGGGAATCAGTCAATCTTTGAACCCTATCTCTCTTTTCGTGATCTCATGGTAAGGGTTTTCTCTTTAGATATTTGATCGGGTTCTCCTTTCGTTATTCACTACCTTAACTCTATGTTGTTGTTAAACAATCGCTGTTTCATTATAGTATCTTCTGACCAAGATCGTTTTTATGGAATCGACTACCAGCCAAACAAAGGAGGGGGTTGGACACTCAGTCCCTACCCCTAAATTCGAGAGACGTGCGGTGTCAGCAGTTCGGGACTGGCCACCGGGTAGTGGGTCGGCTTCTAAAAGGGATAAGCATATCGCTGTGATCCTTGCGAGTGAGGACGTTAGCGAGATCGCTAGTGTAGTCTTACATGTTTACAGGTGTGCAATTACCACACTATCTCCTTTTTGTATATAAATCGTGTATGTGTTATGTTTGAAAGCCGAAGATTTCGGCAATGTTGATTTAGCTACATAGGGTGGGTAAAACCGAAACTTCAGGTCAGTATAGCATGACTTTACTTCATAATTATTGTTGATAGCATGACTATGTGTATACACTAAATATTGCATGGATGACATCATATAACCTGCTATTATATTATGTTGCATGTGCATGGGATTTGGGATATTAACGTTATGAAGGGGAGGTGTATTTCGGTGACACTGTCACACTAAATGATGGCTTGGTGCCTCATTTTCGTATTGGTGATTTGATCACATGGTGATCGGTGGCTAGACCACGTTGCATTGACTTTGAGCAGTGTGTCTGACAGCATGACTGCCAAAGAGGAGTGTAGAGGATGGAGGGTTGATTGTAGAAATCCCCAGGTGTGTTGAGGATGGACATATGGAGTGGAGTGTAGAGGATGGAAAGTTAGGCTGGGTTGGGTTTTCATATGGATTATTTGGTTATGCTGTGTGGATTGGGCTTCGACCGATAGTGCTTTGGGGCTAAGGCCCATTTGTGGAGTATGTGGACTAATTGCACACTGAGTCTTGTGACTCACTCTTTTGTTTAAACAATTGCAGGTGATTCTTAGCTTTATGGACTGGGCTGGAGGGAATCGAGGTGGCCACGCATGGGTTTTGCTATTAAACTTTATTTCATTTATCATTTACCACTTTTGGGGATTTTTCTTTGGTGTAATAAGGCCATCTCAAATTTAGTAATTTTCTTTCGGGTTTTTAACTATGGATATATTAATTACAAACTGCTCAATGGGATGTTTTAAAACCAAAATACAAACTGAAGTTTTCTTTACAACCTGCCAAACAACGTTTCTTATAAAAAGGGATTCTATTAAAAACCTAATAATCGAATAATCGGTAAGAGATTTCAAATGTCACCTAATCATGAGGCTCGGCTAATTAAAATTCAAAGCTAAATGGACAACGGGTTTTCAACTGAGCCACGAAACTTGAGATTTCATAATGACATAGAATTCTTCTGAAACTCGTGAAACTTTCTAAACTTTTTCCTAGTAACATGCCAGATTCAGTCGTAGTGTTTGGGGCGGGTTTGCGGTGTTACAATGCACACCTGTTTACGCAACCGCTCCAAGTTTCACGAGCACCCAACCTAGATTTGAACATGACCCAATGTCAGTCCTTTAATCGTTAGGGTAAAACACTCACTTATTGACACTTAATCCACAACCACCATCCCTACCTTGCTTGAATGAGGTGACTTTAGTCCTCCAAAACCGCTAACCAGAAGTGATCACACGCCTTTATAGATTATCTGTACCACAAACACCGATCTCATTAACCAAGGTAGGCCATATAAGTGGCCTCAATCCATGAATATCAAACTTGCAGAAACATAGGGATATTCGGCCTATGCACAAAAAGACCAAGATAACGCTTTTACCTTAACTGAACGATGAACGAAAACGTTTTGATTACTTCAGTCACTTGCACCCCTTCACTCCACTGAATTCCCTAGTACCCAACAAACCACCACATCGCAAGGAAAGACAAGAATCGCAATTAGAACACGTAAGAAAAAGCATTCGGCTTTCGAAAAAGATAGAAGAAAACAGATTTGAACACATAAAGAAATAACAGAGAATCAAATGAGGGAACTTATGAGTACCTACCGATTCGTCAGAACTCTTGCAAGACCGAAACCACAACACCACAGCAGAGTACTGGAACAATCAGCGAAACCCAAAAACAAAATAACGCCGAAAGAAAAATAGAGAAAGGAATGAGGGATGTACTATTCGGTCAAGGTTTGGGAAAATAGAGGAGAGAAAAGGGACAACAAAGAGAAGAGGGGAAGAGAAAAGTGGATTCAGTAGAGGAAAAGAAAAAAATGCCAAAAGAACCTACCACATTCGACCAAAGAGAGAATAAAAACCCCAAATGAGAAGTATACCTCTCTTGGCCGAATTCTTGAGTGCTAGAGTCCAAATTCAGCACAAACTCCCTCCCCTCTCATCTCCTTGATTTTCACCTAAAATCCCTCCTCAAACCTCTCCATGACCAGTTCAAACTCCATTCAAATTCTATTCAAACCCCGCTTAGCTATGTTTCAGTCCAACTCCACTACCTACACAGCTCAAGCAACAAAATAAACACTCCATTGTGCAACCCAGGACTTGAACCTCCAACCTCACAGGTACACAACGCGCCACATTGCCACTAGACCACAAGCTCTTTTTATGTCATAAAACAAACACTATTATTTATAAGGCCTATATGCCTGTAACAGTCCGGTTTGTACCGTAGTCAGAACAGTGATTTCGGGACCACAAATCCGAGTCTGTATAATTTTTTTAATATTATTTTCTGTGTTGTTGATATGTGATTGAGCATGTGTTAAAATTCCATAAGTTAATTTATCCGTCTGTGTGCTAAATTTGACAAAAGGATTGGATTGCATTAAATGCAAAATTTGTATGCTATTTGCTAACGTGCCTATGTGTTGTGGCTTATTAAGGTGGAGGCCTTATGTTGTTATAAATTCATTTATAAAATAATGGATGATTAAATGACATAAAAACATTGGAGTTTAATTTGTCTTATATGAATAATAAAGGGTAAAATGGGAATTTATTAATGATTGATAATTAAATAAAACCAAAAGCATGAAATTTGCTATGGTTATCATCTTCCCACCAGAAACACAAAAGAAAATAGGGAAGAAGGGCTTTGTATATTCAGCCATTACAAGCCTTGATTTAAGGTATGTTTTCGATCAGTTTTTGATAATTTCTATGTTTTTGCAATCATTGCTTAGTCTACTATCAAACCCATGATTCAAATTTGAGAATTTATGATGTTTATGAAATGAGACTTAGATGAACTCATATGATTTATGGTGTTAAATTATAGATATGTGTTTGATGAACATATTTTGTTCTTAATTTTTTTATGAATTTAACTAAATAGGGCTAAATTGTAAAAATAGCAATTTGAAGGACTAAATTGTAAATTTGATGAAATGTGTGGACTTATATGTTATATAGGAGCATTCGCCTAAGCATGGTTAAATAATGATTTTGTGAATTTGATGTTTTGAGAAAAATAGACTAAATTGATAAAATGTGAAATTGTAAGGGCTAATTTGTAAATTGTCCTAAATATGTGAATTTGGATTGAAATGAATATGTTGGTAAGTAAAAGGGTTAAATTTGAATATGTATAGATCAAGAGCCGAAGAAATCAGACTTAGATCGTGGGAAGGCGAAAGTAATTGAGTAGCCGTGTCCATTTCCGTTAAACCAAACTCGAGGTAAGTCATTATGCAAATAAACGTATTTATATTGAACTGTGTATGTTCATATGACTATGGTTAACGATGAATGCTTACGAGATGATCGGTACATGAATTCTGAGATAAGGTTGACTTAGTGACAATGTCCGAGAAGTCCCGTACGAACCTAGGAATAGATAGGATTAGCTATGTCATGACATAGGTAATTGTTCTATTTTATCATGTAAGACCACGTCTGGGACGTTGGCATTGATTCGAGATTTCGTGTAAGACCACGTCTGGGATGTTGGCATCGATATGATCTCTACGTGTAAGACCACGTCGGAGACGTTGGCATCGATATGATCTATACATATAAGACCATGTCTGGGACATCGGTATCGTATTAATTCGTGTAAGACCCTGTCGGGGACAATGGCATCGACATCTGATTACATGTAAGACCACGTCTGGGACGTTGGCATTGTGTGACTATTCTGAGTATTTGGTATATCCTATTAGATTCAAACGGTTCAACGGGCAAATTCGAGCTATGAATAATTACGTGAAAGTATATTCGTTTCAGGTACGTTTGGTATGTACACTAAGTGTGAATAAAAGGTAAGTACCTATATGAATTTGCTTTGAAGAAATGTATGATTGAACATGAGAATATGAATGAGATACAAGAATGGATATGAATAAGCTAGTATATATATGTGATATATGAAATGAAATATATGGTAAACTTTATGTGAGTAAATGTGCCAAAGTCTATGAAATGTAATGGCTATGATATATATAAGTACCAATGATACAATTTGGTTATATGCATTGTATATTAAGTTTATTTGTATATGACTTACTAAGCTTTTAGAAAGCTTACTCTGTGTGTATGTTTTCTCTGTTTCTCTGTTTCTAGATCGTCACCACACTACTCAACTTGTTTTGGTACATTTTGGAAATGTATATAGCTAGATATGGCATGTATAGGCTAGTTATTTGTTTATGAATATGAAGTGAACTTAGCCATGTGATTTGGCTAGTTATGTGTTGGCAATATGCATTAATGAATATGATATGTGATGCATATTTTGGTATAGTTTTGATAGTATATGAAGTGGTTAAGTTCAAGGTAATTATTTGAATGAATTATGCTTATGCTTACATGAGTTTTAGTCTTGTAAAGTGGCTTGATTGAAATTGGATTTTATATGTAGTGATTGGATATTTATTTTGATATGTTTTGGTTGCCAAATGTGCATGAGATGTTTTGGTAATTGTTTGTAGGTATAACCCTAATGTGGGTGGCATATTGGCCTTGCAAATGGCCTATTTTGCCACACGGTTGTGGCACACGGGCGTGCCTAGTGACCGTGGGACTAAGTTAGTAGATAGTTAAGAGTACACGGCCTTGGCACACGGACGTGCCTAGTAGCCGTGTGCTGTAGTCAGGATCGACGACGGCCAAGGTACACGGGCGTGCTTGGTGGCCGTGGAGTTAAGTCAGATTCGACCACGGGGGAGACACATGGGCCTGTCTAGCAGCCGTGGGAGGTACACGACCTGGCCACACGAGCGTGTAACCCCTGAAACTTAGAAAGTTTAAAATTTTCCGAGAATTTTTGTATGTGTTCCGGTTTAGTCCCAACTCTGTTTAGAGCATGTTTTAGGTCTCGATGACCTACAAAAGGGACACTATGAATGTAAATGATGGTTTAATTTATGAAATTGTCTGATAAAGTTTCCGAATTGTCAGGTAATGCCCTTAACCCTAATCCGGCGATGGATACGGGATAGGGGTGTTACAATGCCAGTGTCCAGATTCATTTAAGAGCAAAACTAAAAATTCTGCAAAAGCCAAGACTTGAACCTCTGACTTCTCAGACACTTCCAAACACTCCTAAATCACATAACCGCTGAAGCAGACATTCATTTATGTCACTTTCTTGCACAACTAAATATTTATGTGCAGTCTCCTAACTGTTCCCTTATTCAAAACCTATTTCTTCTAGGCACAAAATTTGAGGCGTTATAATTCACCCCTCCTTAAGGAAATTTCGTCCTCGAAATTTCCAATTATCATATCAGTCGCATAACATAGACTCCACCACTACGCTTCCGTTGCGCACTCTAGTTCCAAATTAGATATATGGCCAAACGACGAGGACCCAACTCGAGCACCTCTACGGCCTCTACCATGGCCTATTGTACCTCGTCCGTATGTACCTCTTATGCTCATTGTCTATTTGCGTTTTATTTGAACTAACAATTTTATACAAGTCAGTTTACAGTTCTAGTTGTTTATTAACAGATGTCTTCTGAAAAGCAGTAATTTAGAGTTTGTTTTTGCACAACACAGTGTCTATCGGTGTCTACTGGTTTACTACAGTTTTAGTATACCCTACTAAAGAGTTTGCAGTACTACCTATAGTAGTCTCAGTACTCCTACCTATGGCAATTTCAGTCAAAATCAAAGTACAGTTTTCAGAGAGAACTTACAGGATCGGCGCGAAGACTTGGTGTGCCACACAAATAGAAAATCCTTCCAGAACACTTCAAATTATTTAAAAAAAACTTTTAGAAATTCAAAGTTTAAAAACTCATTCCATAGCCGAGTTTCATAACCTGGCTCTGATACCACTAAATGTAACACCCCATACCCAACCTAGACGTTATGGCCGAATCTAGCAGTGTCACATTGAAGTGTTTAGCGTAAAACTTGTTGTCGTTGAAATCCTCAAAATCAATTAATCATTTTGTTATTAAACGGTGATTCCAAAACGGGTTGTTCATTTCCAACGCATGCATCATTAAAAGCTAATCACTTTTAAAACGTTACTAATTTTCAAAATCTCATTTATTGCGGAAGTTTTTTAAGAAATGTTGCGAAAACGTGGTGTATTTGAAAACAGTTACCTTTTTAAAACCCATCCTTTTTCTACAACTAGCAGTTTATATCAAACTAAATAAATAAAAACCCCAATTTATAGTTTATAACTTTAAAGAGGCTTTATTACATAACAATACCCAAATCCAATTACTTATAAATTGAAAGCTAAAAATGAAAGTTGGTGCGGTTGTGTGGCCATCATCGAGTCCCTCGCAGCACCGACCCGCCTACAACTGGGAATTACCTGTACAGTTAAATAGAGGGGTGAGTTTACGAAAACTCAATGTGTAATCCCCTAACAAGCAAATAGTCAATTAAACAGTAGATAAATGCAGTTTGAGCCTGAGCCCATTACAATAACTGTAACACCCCTAACCCATAACCGTCGTCGGACTAGGGTTAAGAGGCATTACTAATCACTTTTGAACATTTCATATCATTCCACATCGAAACATAACAATTCACATTCAATGAGTCCCTTAATGAGGTCTTCGAGACCTTAATCACATGTTAGAAAGGGGTCGGGACTAAACCGAACTCATATGAAAATTTCTAAAATTCTAACATTTTTCTAAGCTACAGAGGTCACACGCCAGTGTGGGTAGGCCGTGTGCCTCACACGGCCTCGGACATGCCCGTGCGTCCAAGCCGTGGTAAAACAGGGCATACAAACTGACTTGTCCACACGGCCTGAGACACGCCCGTGTGCCTCACCCGTGGTCGACACTGACTTGCACCACACGACCAGTCACACGCCCGTGTGTCCAGCCCGTGGTCAAGTCTGGCTTGTTTCTAAAACACAACCATGAATGACACGGTCGATCCACACGCCCGTGTGCTCAACCGTGTGGGCAATTATAGGCCATTTTCAAGGCCAACATGCCACCCACACTTAGGGTCACACCTACAAGAACAAACCAATTCAATTCCATACTTTAGATGGCATTCAAACATACCAAAACATACTCAATTCAATCTCTTAACATCATCATTCATCTTCCTATACAAATCCATCTTAACAAGTCAATTTAACTTATCATTCACACATTCAAATCATGTTAACCAAATTTCATTTAAACTATACCACAAGTTCACATTTTATCCATCATTCTCAACAACCAATTCAAGCATATAACAAGCCATTCCCATTCTCACTATTTCATACCTCATTCATCATTTTCATAGCCTACATATATATGCACCAACATCGTTCAATTTCCTAGCCATGTCACATGGCAAGGTCTAAATATTTCAAAACATACCATAACTTCTAGCCTATACATGCCATATACCAAGTATATACATCCTTCAAGAGTACCAAAATAGATTGCCGATAGTGTGATTGAGTCATTGACGATCCCGAAATCTAAGCTAGCTTTACTGACACTGTAAAACAGAGAAACACATCACACAGTAAGCTTAAGAGCTTAGTAAGTTCATGATATAATACATTCAACTTAATAAATCAAATACAATATACAAAGTTAATTCATAACATAGATCAACTCTCAACTATTCACACCATTTCATCCAAAGCTAATATACTCACTCAACCATTTATAATTTTATACACCATTTCATCAACCACAAAGGTTCAAACCTTAGCCAACACATAGTTGTTCACCATCCATGCTACTCAATGCTCGATATTACATTTAGATCAACCTTTGTTATTCATTTGATTAATTGCACACTTAGTGCCAAATTCGTAGCTGAAGCATAAATGTCATCTCACACTTAGTACCTGTACTTTAAATCGAATTCATCTCTGTATCGCACACACAGTGCCAATCAATAAAGCCGAAGCTTCTATAACTTCGTACACACAGTGCTATTCATCTCTGTCTCGATTTCAATTATGCACACTTAGCGCCACATTTCTCAATTTCAATAACTATACATTCATTCATTACTCATCACCTAGATATAAATTTAACAACTTGTATTATATCTTAACTTACCTCGGACGTCGAAATACCGAGACTATCTGATCAATCGAGTACTTTGTCTTTGCCTCGATCTCGATCCGAATCTCTCCTTTCTTGGTCTATACATATTTAAATTTAACTCATTTAATCACCAATTCATTCAATTTAGTCCAAACACACACATTTAGGGTATTTTACAAAATAGCCCTCACATTTTCATATTTCGACACTTTAGTCCCTATTTCACAAAATCACAAAATACACAAAATTTCTCTTCACTTATGCCTAGCCGAATTTTCCTTATACTTGTACAAGCCCATATATTTCATTTATTTCACATTTTAGTCCCTCAAAATATTATTTTCTCAATTTAGTCCAAATTACTCAATTTCATCAAAAATTCAAATACAAACTATGTTAACCCAACATTAATCTTTAATATTCCACCAACTATCAACACAAAGCTCACATATTCATCAATGGCATATCTCAAAATCACCATAAGTTCAAAAATTAAAGCATGGGTTTAATAGTATGCTAAGCAACAATCACAAAAACGTAGAAATCATCAAAAACCGAAGCAAAAACATACCTTAATTGAACCAATTTCTAGCCGAACCCTATTGCTCTTTTTCTCTTCTTTTTCCTTAGCAATTTCAGAAATGAAAGATGATAATGCCTTTAATTTATGATTTGTTTTATTTATTATTAACATTAATAACTATTTTACAATTTTAACCTTAATGAATTTTAATAATAACACCTTATGCCATGTCATTATCATCCATTAACTATTTAATGGTTTAATAACAACATAAGGACCTTTCCTTTAATAATCCATGGCAATTAAGCACTTTTACAACTAGCACACAGCTTTTTCATTTTATGCGATTAAGTCCTTTTTCATAATTCGACACACAATCGATAAAGTTTTCACACAGAACTTTCACAAATGCTCAATCACATATTATGAACACCGAAATTAATATTAAAATATTTTTCTGACCTCAGATTTGTGGTCTCGAAACCACTGTTCCGACTAGGGTCTAAACTGGGCTGTTACAACTCTCCCCCCTTAGGGATTTTCGTCCTCGAAAATCTTACCAGTGAATATGTTTGGATATTGTTTTTTCATAACATCTTTAGCCTCCCACGTACCCTCTTCAATCCTGTGTTTATGTCACAACACTTTCACCAAAGGTATTCTTTTGTTTCTCAACTCTTTGATCTCACGTGCCAGAATTGGAATCGGTTCTTCACTATACGACAAATCTGACTGAATCTCAACCTCAGAAGGAGCAATTACATGCAATGGATCAGATTTGTATCTTCGAAGCATCGATACGTGAAATACATTATGAATTTTCTCTAATTCAGGTGGCAACATCAATCTATAAGCAACAGGCCTAATTCGTTCAATAATCTCATACGGCCCGATGAACCTCAGATTCAGCTTGCCTTTTCGGCCAAATCGAAGTATTTTCTTCCACGGAGACACTTTCAAAAACACTTTGCCACCAACCTTAAATTCAATATATTTTCATTTTGAGACTGCATAGGACTTCTGATGATCTGATGCTGCTTTCAAACTATCACGAATCACTTTTACTTTCTGCTCAGTCTATTTTATCAAATCAACCCCGTGAATCTTATTCTCACTCAGCTCAGTCCAATACAATGGAGTTTGACATTTTCGACCGTAAAGAGCCTCATACGGTGCCATTTTGATACTAAATTGAAAACTATTGTTTTATGCAAATTCAATCAATGGCAAATGCTTGTCCCACGTACATTCCAGCTCATGAATGCAGCATCTCAACATATCCTCAAGAATCTGAATGATTCGCTCAGATTGTCCATCCGTTTGCAGATGAAATGCAGTACAGAAATGCAACTTTGTGCCTAAAGCCTCTTGCAATTTCTTCCAAAACCGTGAGGTAAATCTCAGGTCTCTGTCAGATACAATAGATAGTGGCACCCCGTGCAATCTCACAATCTCAACAATATACAGTTCAGCTAATTTATCAAGTGAATAATTTGTTCTCACCAGAACGAAATGAGCTAATTTTGTCAATCTGTCAACTATCACCCAGATTACATCTTTCTTACCTAGAGATAAAGGCAATCCTGACACAAAATCCATCGTGATTCTTTCCCATTTCCACTCAGGAATCATAACCGGTTGTAACAAACCGGGTGGAACCTGATGTTCAGCTTGAACTTGTTGACAAACCAAGCATCTCGAAACAAACTCTGAGATGTCTCATTTCATACCATGCCACCAATAAAACTATTTTAGATCGTTATACATTTTCGTACTCCCCAGATAAATAGCCAAACAACTATTGTAAGCTTCGTTCAAAATCATCTGAATCAACTTTGAATTCCTCGGAACACAAATCCGATCTCGAAATCTCAAACAATCATCACTATCAACTCCAAATTCTGAATCAGAATTCAAATCTCATTGAGCTCATTTTGCTATCATCTCGTCATCACTTTTCTGGGTAGCACAAATCTTACCTATAAACATCGGCCTAACTTTCAACTCAGCCAAAACCAAATTATCATCACACAGATCTATCTGAGCACTCATTACTCGTAAAGCACATATAGACTTTCGGCTCAAAGCATCAGCAACAACTTTAGCTTTACCTAGATGATAATCTATCACATGCTCGTAGTCTTTCAACAATTCTAACCATCTTCTCTATCTCAAATTCAATTCTTTCTGAGTCATCAAGTACTTCAAACTCTTATGATCAGTATAAATATAACACTTCTCACTAAATAGGTAATGACGCCAAATCTTCAATGCAAATATAATTGCAGCTAATTCAAGATCATGTGTCAGATAATTCCTTTCATGTGGCTTTAACTGCCTCGAAGCGTAAGCGATGACTTTACCTTCTTGTATTAACACACAGCCCAAACCATTCAATGATACATCACTGTAAACTATGAATTCTTTCCCCAATTCTGGTTGAACTAACACTGGCGCTTCTGTCAATAATGCTTTCAACTGTTCAAAACTTTGTTGGCACTTTTCGGACCATTCGAATTTAACATCTTTTTGTAATAACTTCGTCAGCAGAGTCACAATCATCAAGAAACCTTTCATAAACTACCTATAATATCCCACCAGTCCCAGAAAACTACGAACCTCAGACACATTTCTCGGAGGCTTCCATTCTAAAATAGTTGAAATCTTACTCGGATCAACTCGTATTCCGCAGCTGGTACAATATGCCCCAGAAAACCAACCTCACGCAACCAAAACTCACATTTCCGGTGTTTCTCGGAGGTCTACCCCTAACCATCGTATTACTCGGTCTCGCACTCTTAACATTGACTTTCTCAGCTAACTCTGGACAATCTCAAATGAAATGATCTCGTGATCCACACTTATAACAAGTTCTATTATTGTACTTTCCCCAGGATTCTTCAACATGTCGTCTTCCACATTGTCTACACTCAAACTTGTTGCTTTTGACACTTTCAAAGCTTGATTCATTTGGAGCTTGAGTTCTTGGACCAATCCTTTGTCTCACCCGATCTCTACCTGAATGTCCAAATGAAGCATTTGAACGATTGCTTGCATCTTTAAATCTCTTCGTCGAAGGTTGAGATGATTTACTCATTAATCTTTTTCTTTCATCTCTAGCCTCAGAATCTGCTTTCTTCGTTTCTTTGCTAAGCTCCTCGGCCTTGCAGGCTCTTTCTACTAAGACAACAAATTCATTTATGTCAAATATTCCAACCAATAATTTAATATCTTCATTAGCCCTTCAATGAAATGTTTGCACATAGTAGCTTCAGTCGAAACACATTCCCGTGCATACTGACTTAATCTCACAAACTCTCGTTCATATTCTGTAACGAACATATGGCCTTGTTTTAACTCAAGGAATTCTTTACACTTCTGATCTATGAATCGTTGACTGATATACTTCTTTCGGAATTTGACTTGAAAGAAATCCTAGGTGATTCCCTCTCTCGGAAACACGGATATCAACACTTTCCACCAATTATATGTTGTATCTCTCAAAAATGAAACAACACATTTAATGCATTCATCGGGAGTCAACGACATCTTATCAAACACTCAAATAGTATTCTCGAGCCAGAACTCAGCTCGTTCAGCATCATCATCAACTATGGCCCTGTAACACCCCAAACCCGGTCAAAACGCTACGACTGAATCTGGTATGTCACAGGGTAAAACGTTTTTGGAAGACAAGTCTGTTGAGTCAGTTTGCGAAGAAAACACTTAATCTTATGAAAACCAAAGTTGCGTTAAGTAGTTTATTAAAATCATCTCAAAGTTTGTTTTAAAGAGAATCGAGTTGACTTATCGTTGTTACAAGTTCACTTATTTACCCGATGGTAAAGTTTAGGAAAAATCTCGAAATTTATTAAGGTTGTGAAAACATTCATTTTATAATTTCTTTACTTGTTAGTCATGCTTTAATGTTTAACACAAATTTAAATAAATAATTAAACCCAAAGCAAAATATAGATAGCCTTATTACACAACCAAAACCCCAAAATTTAAAACAAAGTAAAACCAAAATTTAACCGTTTAAAATGAAGCCAACTATTGAGCATGGCCACCTCGAGTCCATCCCGGCTCCATATCCGCGATCTAGGAATTATCTGCAAAATGTAAAGGAAGGGGTGAGTCACTGAGACTCAGTTCATAAAAAAGTATGCATGTCATGCAACCCAAAAACCTAACCATCCGAAATTCCTGATTCTACCCCGTGTGGTACGAAACCACTGGTGGTGCCAAACCACTGGTGACCCAAAGTCACAAATAAACATATGTGGTACCAAACCACTGGTGGTGCCAAACCACTGGTGACCCAAAGTCACGGATAATCATATGTGGGGCCAACCCACTATGGTGCCAAACCATTGGTGACAATCCCTTTTAATATAATATGTGGGGCCAACCCACTGTGGTGCCAGACCACTAGGACGAGTCACGAAGATAACATATGTGGTACCAAACCACTGGTGGTGCCAAACCACTGGTGACCCAAAGTCACAAATAATCATATGTGGTACCAAACCACTGGTGGTGCCAAACCACTGGTGACCCAAAGTCACAAATAATCATATCATCCCCCTCCTCTCATCATACCCATGCAATATGACATAATAATTCGTGTATGCAGTATGTCATAATGCTAACATATATCAAATATAAGTATAACATTAATTACCATCATAATCAGATAGACATAAACAACATAATCACGCTAATCAACCTCTAAGGGTATAACCGTAATTTTACCTACCAAGGGCATTTCGTAATTTACCCACCAAGGGCATTTTCGTAATTTACCTTTTAGGGGTATTTTGGTACTTTACCCTTCCAAGGGTATATCAGTAATTTTGCACCTTCAATGGCCTTTCCGAAGGCCTAATGTCGCCCCGAGCGACTCAGCTACCATTTCCGGTTGTACCGGACTATTGGGCCTAAAACCCAATTTTGGCCCATTCGGGCCCACACGCTCGTGTGGCCCACCTAACACAAATCTAGCCACGTATATAAGTTCCACCTAGTCTAGTTCACTTTATACTACACTATCATACAATTTATTCAATTGGGCCCACGGGCCCATTGGCCCACTTCGGCCCATCGCGGCCCTAAGCAGCCTCAACCCACAAGAATACTACTGATGGCCTCAACTATCACGTCGAAGCCCCACACGTGCGCTCGCACGCTCGTGTGGCTACTATTGCCGTGACCAGCACTTCGGCATTTGCCGCTCTACGACTAGGGTAGAGAGAGTTACACACCTGATAGGAATCTGAAGCTGCTAAACCGCGCTTCGAGCACTCCTTTGCCCAACGCCAACCAGGTATGTTAACTCTCCTCCTAAAACTCTTCACCCTTCTTCTTTGTATCTTTCCGATGTGGGATCCCTTCGTCAGTAGAGTTTAAATTCAACTGAAACTCTTGCCGTCCAATCCGCAAAATAAATACTCCCTTGCTTCTCATGAGATTCGAACCCAGGCTCCCTTGCAACATAATCCACGCCGCTAACCACTTGGCCACAAGCTCCTCTTGTGTCTTAAACCATGCGCAACTAAATTTAAACCTATAGCCAAATTCTAAGGTCCAAGTAAAAAGAAAACCAAAATGCAAAAGCCAAGACTTGAACCTTGGACCTGCTTCCTTCCTTATGGCGTCACCCCCTTGTCTCTTATGTGGCGTCACTTTGCCACTACACCACACACTCCACTTGTGTCATTTTCCTCCACATTTTATTCTTAAGGCCTACCTGCCAACTTCCAGGGTTTTTTTCACCTACAACCAAAATTTCCCCAAAGCCAAAGTTCGATCCTGGGACTTCATAGAAGCCCTCTAAGCTTCCAAAATCACTTATCTAATAAGTCCAACTTGTATTTAAGCCGATCTCTTATTCTCCAAAAAATTTAAATGCTACTACGCTCAAGGCCCATTAGGCCCAATTCTTCTAGGCCCAATTTCAGAATGTTACAGGCCCTAAACTCTTCAGCCCCATACTTTCAGATTTTATCTACAGGAGGCTTATTCAATCAAATTAGATATGCAACTTGTGGCACAACAGGTACTTATGGGGGTAGAGGTTGTGGAGCAATCGGATTCATTCGAACGAACTCCAAAAACCACTCACTCATCATTCAGAAAAAGGCTTGCTTAGCCTCTCCCTCTTAGCTACTATCATTCGGCCTAGATATGGCCGGCACCGTCCATTGAGCGGGAGCAGGTGCGTTACTCTCTACATCATCAGCAACTACTCGATCGGGATCCATTTACTATATGAAAACACATTTTTATGTTTTAGGATTCATCATATTATTGCAATTTATATATATATGGCATGTATAGCTAGACTCACACGCGCTACGATAGTCCTAGAATCGACTAAACCGTAGCTCTGATGCCAATAAAATGTAACACCCCTAACCCCTAACCGTTGCCGGACTAGGGTTAAGAGGCATTACTAATCACTTCCGAACATTTCATATCATTCCACATCCAAACATAACAATTCAAATTCAATGAGTCCCTTAATGAGGTCTTCGAGACCTTAATCACATGTTTGAAAGGGGTCGGGACTAAACCAAACTCATATGAAAATTTCTGAAATCCTAACATTTTTCTAAGTTACAGAGGTCACACGCCCGTGTGGGTAGGCCGTGTGCCTCACACGGCCTCGAACATGCCCGTGCGTCCAAGCCGTGGCAAACAGGGCATACATACTGGTTTTTCCACACGGCCTGAGATGAAAGATGATAATGCCTTTAATTTATGATTTGTTTTATTTATTATTAATATTAATAACTATTTTACAATTTTAACCTTAATGAATTTTAATAATAACACCTTATGCCATGCCATTATCATCCATTAACTATTTAATGGTTTAATAACAACATAAGGACCTTTCTTTTAATAATCCATGGCAATTAAGCACTTTTACAACTAGCACACAGCTTTTGCATTTTATGCAATTAAGTCCTTTTTCATAATTTGACACACAACCGATAAAGTTTTCACATAAAACTTTCACACATGCTCAATCACATATTATGAACACCGAAATTAATATTAAAATATTTTTTTGACCTCAGATTTGTGGTCTCAAAACCACTGTTCCGACTAGGGTCTAAACCGGGTTGTTACAATAACAGTCCAGTTTAGTGTGGGCCTAAGCCCTTTCATGTAACAGTAAACGATTGGGCTTGAGCCCATCACAACGCCAGTAATCAGTAGGGCCTTTGCCCAATTTCAGTAATAGTATCAGTGGGGCCTTGGCCTATAACAGTAACAGATATCAGTCATGTAGTGAATAGTATGTAATATCATTAATCGATGCAATAACAGTACAGTATCATTAATTAGTGCAGATATGCAGTTAGAAATCCTACCCAATCCAGCCTCTACACACCACTCCACCCTGCCAAACACACCATGTGGGATACAATCGACCCACCCAGACAGGCACACCAAGATTAGCACCGGTTGCGGAACTAAACAGTATTGCAGCAAAGCTGCCAGTAAAATAAACGGTATATAGCCTTCAATAGGTCCACAGTCGTCTTGGGCGACTCGTGCGACCTTATCAGTACAGTACACTTCCTCCAAATATAACAACCCATTCCAATGCAATATGTCGTGACATTATATCATACGTGTATGCACAATGTCATGCTCAATCATAGTCTTACATATCATAGACCAAATCTGTCTACACAATATAAGGCCGTAATAGTCATTTCATCTCCTAGGGGTATAACAGTCATTTTACCCTATAGGGGTATTTCGATCATTTTACCCTATGGGGGTATTTCAGTCATTTTACCCTGTGGGGGTATTTCGATCATTTTATCCTGTGAGAGTATTTTGGTCATTTTATCCTATGGGGGCATTCGATCATTTTACCCTCTGGAAGTATTCCAGTCATTTTACCCTATGGGGTATTTCGGTCATTTTACCCTATGGGGGTATTTCGGTCATTTTACCCTATGGGGGTATTTCGGTCCTTTTATCCTATAGGGGCATTTCGGTCATTTTACCCTATGGGGTCTCGAAGCAGATATCGACCTCTCGGAAGGTCCGCAGTCACCTCGAGCGGCTCCGATAACCTAAATGGTCATAACAGTGTAAATGGGCCTAAGGCCCTAACTCGACCCAAGTGGGCCCACATGCTCGTACGTCCCGTTCAACCCAGATTTCGCCACGGCAGTGAGACCTACATAGCCTAGTCCAGTATTTGCCACCAATCATGGATTTCATCCGTGTGGGGCCCACTAGCTCATTGAGCCCACACGGCCCATTTCGGCCCAACGTGGCCCATTACGGCCTAAGCCAATGAAAATGCTCATGGAGGCCTCTACAGTCATGCGCTCGTGATTCAGGGGCTCGATTTGACCACACGAGCGTTCGCACGTCCATGACCTCAAAGCCCAATCTTCCGGCTTTTCGACTTTTGACGTATTACAGTCAAAACAGTGTGAATACACACCTGTTTACGCAACCGCTCCAAGTTCGAGCACCCAACCTAGATTCAAACATGACCCAATGTCAGTCCTTTAATCGTTAGGGTAAAACACTCTCTTATTGACACTTAATCCACAACCACCATCCCTACCTTGCTTGAATGAGGCGACTTTAGTCCTCCAAAACCGCCAACCAGAAGCGATCACACGCCTTTATAGGTTATCTGTACCACAAACACAGATCTCAATAACCAAGGTAGGCCATATAAGTGGCCTCAATCCATGAATATCAAACTTGCAGAAATATAGGGATATTTGGCCTATGCTCAAAAAGACCAAGATAACGCTTTTACCTTAACTGAACAATGAACGAAAAGGTTTTGATTGCTTCAGTCACTTGCACCCTTTCTCTCCACTGAATTCCCTAGTACCCAACAAACCACCACATCGCAAGGAAAAGACAAGAATCGCAATTAGAACACGTAAGAAGAAGCATTCGACTTTTGAAAAAGATAGAAGAAAACGGATTTGAACACATAAAGAAATAACAGAGAATCAAAGGAGGGAACTTATGAGTACCTATCGGTTCATCAGAACTCTTGCAAGACTGAAACCACAACACCACAGCAGAGTACGGGAACAATCGGCCAAACCCAAAAATAGAAGAACACCGAAAGAAAAATAGAGAAAGGAAGGAGGGATGTACTATTCGGTCAAGGTTTGGGAAAATAGAGAGAAAAGGGACAACATAGAGAAGAGGGGAAGAGAAAAGTGGATTCGGCAGAGGAAAAGAAAAAAAATGCCAAAAGAACCTACCACATTCGACCAAAGAGAGAAAAAAACCCCAAATGAGCAGTATACCTCTCTTGGCCGAATTCTTGAGTGCCAGAGTCCAAATTCGGCATAAACTCCCTCCCCTCTCATCTCTTTGATTTTCTCCTAAAATCCCTCCTCAAACCTCTCCATGACCAGTTCAAAATCCATTCAAATTCTATTCAAACTCCCCTTAGCTGTGTTTCAGTCCAACTCCACTACCTACACAGCTCAAGCAGCAAAATAAACACTCCATTGTGTAGCCTAGTACTTGAACCTCAGACCTCACAGTTACATAACACGCCATCTTGCCACTAGACCACAAGCTCTTTTTGTGTCATAAAACAAGCACTATTATTTATAAGGCCTATATGCCAGTGTCCAGATTCATTTAAGAGCAAAACTAAAAATTCTGCAAAAGCCAAGACTTGAACCCCTGACTTCTCAGACACTTCCAAACACTCCTAAATCACTTAACCACCGAAGCAAACATTAATTTACGTCACTTTCTTGCACAACTAAATATTTATGTGCAGTCTCCTAACTGTTCCCTTGTTCACAACCTATTTCTTCTAGGCCCAAAATTCGAGGCGTTATAGCGAGTCTTGAGTCTGGAGGACTGCCCCAAAGGAAAATCTGATGGGAATGGTCTTATCCGCCAAGATAACATTTCTGGTGCACCAGTAAGGCACATAGGCAATGGTAGGATGTAAGGAAAGGAATGATCTATAACAACCCTACCCGGTCCTGTCATCAAACCCAAACAATAGGATGCTACAACTAAATACCCAACAATTACAAATAATTTATAATCCAAAAATCTCAATTAAATATCAAAAAAATTATAATTAACAAATTTAACATGTGTTTCAATTAGTTACAGGTTAATATCAAACATACGGAAGGTTAAAACTAAGCAAACAATCATTTTGGATCAATTTGAAACAAATTTAAAAACATGAGAAAAATATGAAAACAGGGAACACACGATCGTGTCTCGAGGCCATGTGGAAGGGTTGAGGCCGTGTAGATTGGCCACATGGTTGTGTGAGTAAATGGTGTAACAACTTGATGCCATGTGAAATTGGGGTCACACAGCCACGTTGTCAGGCCTTGTGACAAAGCTCGACGCATGTGGCACACGAACATGGTTATGTGGCTAGACCGTGTATAATTTGAATATAGGGTCACACGGCCGTGTCGCCAAATCGTGTAACTCTCTGAGACCATGTGAACAAACCTGCACCAAAATTAAATAGGCCACAAGGCTGTGTGAGGTGACTGTGTGGGACACACGACCGTGTGGTAGACCGTGTCTCAAGCTGTTTGCACCTAAAGTAACTTCAAAATCAAGATATTTCACCTAGCATTACTTGGTTACCAAGCCATACCATTGAACCTAAGTGCCTAACCAATATGCCCACAAAGGCACCTCAATTTATAATTGAAAACAACCAAAATGAAAATGCTCAAACATACCAAATCATTAACACTGTATGACATTTTCTCAATCACTTACTTAAGCATAACTAACCTTTATAACAACTTCATGTTTCAAAATCAATATATATAGCAAAACATATCAAACATAATACCTAACTTATAACCATTTCATCCATGAAAACATTTAACACGCAACCAAAGCAACCATCAAGCTATCAACAAAGTGACCACTACCATATGTTATACATATTTACGTAACCTACTAAGCCAACAAGATTCAAAATACCATAAACTACAAAATCAACATTTCAAACACAAGACTTCCTAGGTACTTGCCAAAACCAAATTAAGAGCATCACCAAAACTTGAGTCCAGGATTATCTCTGGATGCGGAGTTAACCTACGAACTGAATAGTACCTAACCTGCGCACAAAAACAAAACCGTATGCTGAGTATAACTCAATGGTATTTCTATAGTCCAAAAAATATGTATAATATGAAACATAATGATAAGGAATGATGCGGATGAACGTAGAAGAGGATCAAAAAGTTTGTTCAAGTCGTGGATTTATCCTAGATCTCTAGACGAACGTAAACTGAAATGAGGAACAATGAAAATAGATTAGTTGTCACAAAGGAGAGTCAAATGAAATTAAAACAAAAGAAAGATGAATCGGCTAGTAAAGAGTCCAAAAGAGAACGAATTAGAGTTTCTTGGATGGAAAGAAATAGTCCTTAGACCTCAAGAAAATGCCCCAACCAGATCTTTAGAAGTGATTTTAAAGACAAAAGTAAACTAATTTGTGCAAGAATGTTTGAAACAACAAGAAAAGATTAAAACTTTTGATTTTGATATGTTTCTTGATGGAACAAGATAGGAGAACGTCTTTCTTGAAACAATTTCAACCTAGAACGAAAATCAATAAAATCAGCAAGCCAAAACAACAAGAACTAACTTAAATAACCAAGAAACAATAAAGGATAGAAAAGAGAAGATGGTGTCCTAAGAATTCTTGGAAATATTAAGAATCCACAACTCCTTTCAATGGCTCTAATTCCCCCTCTAAGAAAGAGATCTTGGCAAGAAAAAGTTTGAAGATGATTCCCACAACCTGAAAGATTGTTAAAACAACTTCTAAAAGAAACTCAAAAGTAATTCTTGAAGAAGAACTTAAAGAGAATTATTATTAACTCAAAAAAAAAAGATATCAATTGTGTGTGTATAGGGGTGAACGTCCATGCTACTTATAGGCCCCCAAAATAAGTTTTCCTTACCCTAATGGAATAACTAACAAGATAACTCATCAAATAATAAAAAATAGTAATTCTAAGTGTGGACTTTTAATGGGAATTCATCCAAAGGAATTAAATGGGCTCCTTGGCCAAATTCTTACATGATGATCCACCTATTAAAATAAAATTGGACCTAAAGTTTAAATATTTTACAATTTGGGCCACTTTGATAATTTGGCCTGATATTTAATTAAATTACTTCCAAACTTTAGGATGGGCTTGTAGACATCTTAATGGGCCATTTTTTCAAGAAACTTGGTCTTGTGATCCGTTTGCTCTCGAAATTGGCTGGTTTAAGCTCGTACATGAAATCCAATGTGCCTTGGCTACAAGATTCAATTTCTTGGACCAAGATTTCCAAGATTTGAAGTATTGATTTTCTTGATTCTTGAAATTGTTCGAAACAACAAAATTGATTCGATTTCTTGATTTTCTTGAAAACAAGAAAGTGAATCGTGATTTTCTTTTTTCATCATGTGCACATCTAGGGCCTTCGTAATGAAGTCTTGGATGGTCCCATTCAATCTTGCTCGGATATTTGCTTGGCCTTCGACCTTGTTATTGGGCCTTGAGGAAATTTGATCCCATCACGTTCATGAGCCTTATTTTGGGCCTTGTGACTCGTATTATTCACCTCTTCCTCAAAAAATTTGTCCTCGAATATGAAACATCAAAGGGAGATAAATCAACAATATTAAAAGTAGAACTTACATTATACTCACCGGGCAGATCTATTTGATAGGCATTGCCATTGATCCGTTTGAGTGCTTGAAAAGGCCCATTGCCTCTAGGGTACAATTTAGTCCTCATTTTACTTGGAAATCACTCTTTGCGCATATGGACCCATACTCAATCACTGGGTTTAAGGATAACTTGTTTGCGCCCCTTATTATCTTTTTTTGGCATTTTGTCATTTTTTTTCAATCCGTTGTTTTGCCTTTTCGTGTATTGATTTCACTAACTCAGCTTTCTTCTCTCCATCTAAACTAGAAATATTTTCTATAGCTAATGGCACAAGATCAAGTACAGTTAGTGGGTTAAAGCCATAAACAAGTTCAAATGGTGTATAGCAAGTTCTAGAGTGAATAGATCGATTGTATGCAAATTCAAAAAATGGTAAACATTCTTCCCAATTCTTAAGGTTCTTACCCACAACAGCTCATAGTAAAGCACCTAAAACTAGATTTACTACCTCAGTTTGGCCATCAGTTTGGGAGTGACATGTAGTGGGATATAATAATTTAGTACCAAGCTTACCCCATAATACCTTCCAAAAGTGGCTTAGGAACTATACGTCTCTACCAGAGACAATTGTGCAAGGTATTCCATGTAGTCGCACTACCTCTTTAAAGAATAAGTCTGCCACATATGTAGCATCATCTGTTTTGTGATAAGGAATAAAGTGTGCCATTTTTGAAAACCTATCAACAACAACAAATATACTATCTCGACCCTTTTTAGTTCGCAGCAAACTAAGAATGAAATCCATGGATAAATCTACCCATGGTGAAGAAGGAATCGCCAAAGTAGTATAGAGTTCATGAGGCATTACCTTAGATTTTACTTGTTTACAAGCAATGCACTTAGAACATACTTTTTCAACATCTTCTTTATGTGTGGCCAAAAAAAGTGTCCTTATAGAATATATAGTGTTTTGGCAACACTAAAGTGTCCCATTAAGCCTCCACTATGTGCCTCGTCAATTAGTAACTCTCTCATGGAGCAATGTGGTACACATAACTTGTTTAGGCAAAAAAGAAACCCATTTACAAGATGAAATTTTTCAAAGGCACTATTCCCACAATTAGCAAAGAAATGTACAAAATCAGCAGCATTTGTGTACAAATATTTTATATGCTCAAATCCTAAGACTTTAATATTTAATGTAGTTATCAAAGAATATCTACGAGATAAGGCATCAACAACTACATTTTCTTTACCTATTTTGTACTTAATTACATATGGGAATGTTTCTATAAATTCTACCCATCGGGTATATCTTTTGCTCAACTTACCTTGTCCTTTTATCCATTGAAGGAATCCATGATCTGTATGTCTAACAAACTCATTGGGTAGCAAGTAATGTTGCCACACTTGAAAAGCTAGCACTAATGCCAATAACTCTTTATCGTAAGTTGAGTAGTTCAATTGCGCCCCATTTAGTTTTTCACTAAAATATGCTATTGGCCTTATATCTTGCATCAACACAACACCAATTCCAATACTTGAAGCATCACATTAAAGTTAAAAAGTATTAGAAAAATCGGGTAATTTAAGAACTGGAGCAGAACATATCTTATCCTTTAAGACTTGAAAAGCCTTTTCTTGAGCTTCACCACACTTGAAACCCACTATTTTTTTATAGCCTCAGTTAATGGGGCGGCAATAGTGGAGAAATCATTCACAAAATGTCTATAAAAACTTGCTAAACCATGGAAATATCTCACCTTGATAATCAATTTAGGAGTGGGTCACTCCATTATTGCCTTTACTTTATCCTCATCGACATGAATACTTTGAGCACTTATTATAAACCCTAAAAAAATTAGTTTATCACAACAAGAAGTGCATCTATCAAGGTTGGAAAGTAATTTAATTGAATCAGGCTAAATTATCAAAGTGGCCCAAATTGTAAAATATATAAACTTTAGGTCCAATTTTATTTTAATAGGTGGGCCATCATGTAAGAATTTAGCCCAAGGAGCCCATTTAATTCCTTTGGACAAATTTCCATTAAAAGTCCACACTTAGAATTATTTTGTTTTTTTTATTTGATGAATTGTCATGTTAGTTATTCCATTAGGGTTAGGAAAACTTATTTTGGGGGCCTATAAGTAGCATGGACATTCACCCTTATACACACACAATTGATTTCTATTTTTTGAGTTAATAATAATTCTCTTTAAGTTTTTCTTCAAGAATTACTCTTGAGTTTCTTTTAGAAGTTGTTTTAACAATCTTTCAGGTTGTGGGAATCATCTTCAAGGTTTTTCTCGCCAAGATCTCTTTCTTGGAGGGGGAATTAGAGCCATTGAAAGGAGTTGTGGATTCTTAATGTTTCTAAGGCTTCTTAGGACATCATCTTCTCTTTTCTATCCTTAATTTATCGTTTCTTGCTTATTTAAGTTAGTTCTTGTTGTTTTGGCTTGCTGATTTTATTGATTTTCGTTCTAGGTTAAAGTTGTTTCAAGAAACATGTTCTCCTATCTTGTTCCATCAAGAAACACGTCAAAATCAGGAATTTTAATCTTTTCTTGTTGTTTCAAACATTCTTGCACAAAACAGTTTGTTTTTGTCTTTAAAATCACTTCTAACAAATTTGTTTGTGTTTTGTTTTTCTAGATCTGGTTGGGGAATTTTCTTGAGGTCCAAGGACAATTTCTTTCCATCCAAGAAACTCTAATTCGTTCTCTTTTGGACTCTTTACCAGCCAGTTCATCTTTCTTTTGTTTTAATTTCATTTGACTCTCCTTTGTGACAACTAATCTATTTTCGTTGTTTCTCGTTTTAGTTTACGTTCGTTTAGAGATCTAGGATAAATCTGCGACTTGAACAAACTTTTTGATCCTCTTTTTCATTCATCTGCATCATTTCTTACCATTATGTTTCATATTATACGTATTTTTCGAATTACAACAATACCATTGAGTTATACTCAGTGTACGATTTTGTTTTCGTGCACATGTTAGGTACTATTTGGTTTGTAAGTCAACTCCGCATCCAGAGATAATCCCTAACTCAAGTTTTGGTGATGCTCTTAATTTGGTTTTGGCATTTACCTAGGAAGTCTTGTGTTTAAAATGTTGATTTTGTAGTTGATGGTATTTTGAATCTTGTTGGCTTAGTAGGTTATGTAAATATGTATACAAATGGAAATGGTCACTTTGTTGATAGCTTGATGGTTGCTTTGGTTACTTGTTAAATGTTTTCATGGAAGAAATGGTTATAAGTTAGGTATTATGTTTGATATGTTTTGATATATATATTGATATTGAAACATGAAGTTGTTATAAAGGTTAGTTATGCCTAAGTAAGTGATTGAGAAATTGTCATACAGTGTTAATGATTTGGTATGTTTGAGCATTTTCATTTTGGTTGTTTTCAATTGTAAATTGAGGTGCCTTTGTGGGCGCATTGGTTAGGCACTTAGGTTGAATGGTATATGGCGTGTTTTGAGATGGGTATGTATAGGTGCAAATGGTATGGCTTGGTAACTAAGTAATGCTAGGTGAAATGACTTGATTTTGAAGTTACTTTAGGTGCACACAGCTTGGGACACGGTCTACCACACGGCCATGTGTCCTACACGGTCACCTCACACGGCCATGTGGCCTATTTAATTTTGGTGCAGGTTTGTTCACATGGTCTCTGAGAGTTACATGATTTGGCGGCATGGCCATGTGACCCTATATTCAAAGTGTACATGGTCTGGCCACACAACCATGTTCTTGTGCCACATGGGTTGAGCTTTGTCACATGGCCTGACAACACAGCCATGTGACCCCAATTTCACATGGCATCAAGTTGTTACACAGTTTACTCACACGACCATGTAGCCTATCCTCACGGCCTCAACCCTTCCACACAGCCTCGGGACATGGTCGTGTGTCCCCTGTTTTCATATTTTTCTCATCTTTTTAAATTTGTTTCAAATTGATCCAAAATGATTGTCTGCTTAGTTTTAACCTTCTGTAAGTTTGATTTTAACTTGTAACTGATTGAAACACATGTTAATTTAGTTAATCATGATTTTTTTGATATTTAATTGAGATTTTTAGATTATAAATTGTTTTTAATTATTGGGTATTTAGTTGTAGCATCCTATTGCTCGGGTTCAGCGACAGGACCTGGTAAGGGATGTTATAGATCACTCCTTTCCTTACATCCTACCGTTGCCTATACGCCTTACTGGTGCGTCAGAAAAGTCATCTTGGCGGATAAGACCGTGCCCATTAGATTTTCCTTTGGGGCATTCCTCCACGCAGGACCCGCCAAATTTGGGTGATACAAGTATGTAGAAGTTTCTTTCTTTAAGCTATATGCTAGTAAATTCTTAAATCTTTCTTTAAGTTTACCAATAGAAAAGAGTTGTTGTAAGGGTTGTTCAGTAGGGTTTCCATTTGATTATTGGACAGGAAGAAAACTTTTTACCTGGAAATGTTCGCATGTTTACAGATTCTTGTCATTTTATTGAGTTTTGGTTGTTCTTATATTTAAAGGAATTATTTGATTATTTAGAGAAAAGAGCTCGTTGAGTAGAAAGCTTTGTATGAAGGCTTCTAGTGAGCTCCTTTATACTATGAGTTTGTTATCTGTATTAATACTTTTAATCTTTCTTGCTATATATCCAAGTAAGTCAACTTAACTTCTGGTTTTGGTATATATGTCAAAGGGATGGGGTAAGGAGTCGGTGCATGTACTGTTAAAGTCAGGAAATCATAGATAAAAGTCTTGCATGTGCATTGGTATAAATACTCCTTCCTTGGTGCAGAAGCTCCGTATTCAAAATGGCGTAAGGAGGTACTAGAGGGATGATATGTATGATGATGAAAAAAAGATACAGTAAATTACGTTTTGCCTCCAGTATGGCACTTTGGTGCAAACCATGACTAGTGAATACATGATGGAGGTATGAAGGTTATGACTGGTCTATTGGCTCTTTAGAGTGGAATTAAGAAACAGGAATATCGGTTCTTTGGAACTAGGACCAGAAGCTATCACAAAGGAGTATACTAATAAAAAGGTGTATATTGTGCTAGACAACGTGCGGCCATTGCATGAAGTGTAAAAAGTACGAGAAATGGTCATAAAGGGGTAGTCTATAATGTGGGATACAGATAGAGCAGTTGTGGCTTCTGTTCGTCATATGTGGGTCTCTAATAGTCGATAGTGTCCACCAATGGGTTGTGTCTGCTTGCAGAAGTATCTGCCAATGGATACTTCGAAAAAAGGTAATTGTTTTCGCCAAAAGTGGAGTGTCATTTAGTCAGTCCTAGTCTTAACCATATTATGAGGTTAAGTTACAATGGAACTCACTAAGTTCTTATGAACTTATTTAGCTTTCTTCTTCTTATTTTCAGGCTTTTAGGTTGGACGAGTTGCCAAAGGGATTCAGCCAGATTTGCGGCCTATTTGTGAGCCATCTCTTGTTTTGGTTGTAACATGAAATCATTGGGGAATAGGATGTCTGTTAGTTTCTACCAATTTGAAATTTAAAACTTTTATTTGATACGTTCATTTGTATTACCAGATTCCTATGACCAGTTTGGTTAGGTTATTTGCCTACTATTTTAAACGATGTAACTTAGTCAGTAGCGAATTTTAAACTTTTGCATGAGTGTCGGCCCATTTTGCATTTTATACCAACCTGTCAATGTTTATAGGGCTTCTGCCAAATGATGTCTACTCATAGCTTGCTTATAAGTGGTGTATTACTGTTTTAAATTGCTTTTAAAAAACATTACATGTTATTTGATATTTTGGGTTAACATCCCAGTACATAGAGTATCTGCCAAATTAAAGTGTTGGAATTCTAATTTTTTTCATTGGTCTAATTGGTTTTAAATTGTGATGCTCAATGAATGGATCTGATGTTCAGGTCGAGTGTAAGATGTTACACATACTGATTTTTTCTCTTTCTCTCATTGTTGATTAAATTGAGTGTAACAACCTGATTTCGAGGCTAGTCAGAACAGTGGTTTTGAGACCTCTAATCCGAGGTTGAGAAAAATTATTTTGATATTATTTTATGTGTTATGGCATTAATATATGGCTATATGAAAATTTTGGTGCTTTAATTTTAATGATTTCATGCTTAATTGTGAAAAAGAACTAAATCGCATAAAGTGCGAAAGTTCTATTTTTCAAGGTAGAGGTGTCTAATAGCCATAGAATATTAAATTGGAGGTCCTTAAAGTGCAATTAGACCATTATAGGTGTGTTGGCCGGCCATAGAGACAAGTAGACAAGGGCATTAAATTTTTGGTCAAAATTTGTTGAAATTAGGTGATGAAAAGATGAATAAAATAATATAAAAGGAAAAGATACCATCTTTCACTATTCACCCTTCTTCTTCCACCAAAAATTGAACAGAAAATAGAGGTTTTTGGAGTTCAAACTTTCATCTAAGCTATATCCTTGCAAGTAAGTGGTTTTAAAGGTCTTTCTTGATGTTTTTGTATTTTTGGGACCCCCAAAGCTTAAGCTAGCTAATGAGGGGACTAATTTGTAATATGGTTGAAAGTTTAGGAACTTGCCATGAGAGTGTTTATGTTGTTTGCTGAGTTTTTATGGAAGAAAATGAATGTTAAAGAGATGAGAAACAACTTTTGTGAAAGGTGTTATCATGAAAACACCTAAATGGGACCAAGTTGTAAATGTTGTGATTTAGTAATAAATGAATGAAATAGTTGGATCTGTGAGTAGTTGTAAGAGGAATAAATGTCCAGCCAGGCTTGTTTAATGAGAAAATGTGATGAAAAATGATTTACGAGCCTAGGGGCAAAATTGTAATTTTGCCATAGTACAAGGGCAAAATGGTCATTTTTTCCTAAGTAGAGATTATGATGTATTATGATCTATAAAGTGATTGAAAGAGTGAATTTCACTATTATAGATCAAGAAGAGCATGGAACACACCTTGACTGAGGAAAAGGCAAGGTTACGGACTAGACTGCCAATTAGCGTATTTTGCACCGAGGTAAGTTTATGTGTAAACGATGCATCTTAAATACACATGTTGTTACTTATTGGTGCATTGTATGATTGAGAACATATATGATTCAAGTGGATTGAATTTGGTAGATAATGAATAATTTCCATATGAACGTTGAAATAGATATGTAAGACTGGAATATTACCCATAGTAATTAATGGTGGGTTGTGTGCGATATGTGTGCAATACCATCGTTTATAATATCATTTGGTGGGCTAAGTGCGATACCACCGTAAATATTCTCGATGGTGGGCTATGTGTGATACCACCCTGTCAAAGATTAATGGTGGGCTAAGTGCGAAACCACCGAGTGTTTGGTATTACTAGGAATGGCTTATTGTGAAATTGTTAAGCGTTGTTTCATTTGATCATGTGGTAATAAGTGCAGGGATGTATGTCAAATAATATGAGCATTTGGCTTGATCATGGTATGTGGATTATTCTTACTTAATACGTAATGATATTTATTGATTAGCACATATTATGATATTTATTGTTTACATGTAAACTTACTAAGCTTAAAGCTTACCCCTTTTCTTTTCCCTAGTTTTATAGTGTCAAAGAGTCGAGTCAAGATACGAAGATAATTGGAAGATCACCCACACTATCAGCTCACCTCGGTACATCTAGACTTAGTGTCTTGAGTATGGCATGTATAGGGGCTAGACTAGGTGAAATATTTTGTTATTTTCGCCAATAGTGTGTTGGCTCCTTTAAAGATGAACTCTTTTGTATATAGCCATAGTTGATGGCTCATTATTACTAATTTATGAAAAGAGAAGTGTATGTTGCAAATCTGAGTTGCTTAGTGATTTGTTGAATGGAATCATGTTGTGTGAACTAGGGTGGTGAAAAGAGCTTGGCAAATAGCCTTGTTCTTGTCCACATGGGCGTGTGTCTAGGTCGTGTGTGACACACGGTCAGTCCTATGGGTGTGTGACTAGGCTGTGTGTCCCCTGCATGCTAGTGTTGCAAGTCAGTGTCGACCACGGGCTAGCCACGCGGGCGTGTGCCTAGGCCGTGTGTGACACACAGTCAGTCCCATGGGTGTGTGACCAAGCCGTGTGTCCCCTACATGCTAGTGTTGCAAGTCAGTGTTGACCACGGGCTAGCCACACGGGCGTGTGCCTGGGCCGTGTGTCCTGTATGAGGTTGCTGATGTCACAAACAGAATACCCAGGATTTTACACACGGGTGTGTCTAGGCCGTGTGGAGCACACAGGCCAAGAACACGAGCGTGTGTCTCGCCGTGTGAAAACCCCTGTAGGTTCGAAATGAAAATAAACCCCACACGAGTTAGGGACATGGGCGTGTGTGACCACACGGGCGTGTCCCATTTCACACGGGCATGTGGCCCCTGTTAAGGTAAAAAATTTTAAGTGCAGAAAAGTTTTCGGTTGGGTTCCAAAACCCTCCGTATACATGTTTAAGGCCTCGTAGGTCTTTAATGAGAATGTTTTGATGCTGAAAGAGATATTTTAAGTTGGAATGAAATTTTTCAGACTAAAGTTGCATGACCAAGTGAGTTAAGTCCGGTAATGCCTTGTGCTCGGTTCTGGCGTAGGATATAGGAAGGGGTGTTATATTTAGTGGTATCAGAGCTATGGTTTAGTAGGTTCTCAGACTACCATAGTGTATGTAAGAGTCTAGCTATACATGCCATAAGCGTATATTGATAGTGTGGTGGCTTCTGACAATTTTAAACCTTGTTTTTATATAGTAAATGGATCCTGATCGAGCAGCCGCTGATGACGCAACTAGTAATGTATCGGCTCTTGCGCAAGGGACCGCGCCTGCAGAGAGTGGACCCGAGACTAGGGGTCAAGGAGAAGAGGCCCAAGAAGCCTTTCTCCAAATGATGAGTAATTGGTACACAAAGTGTGTACGAGCGAAACCTAATGCTCAACCTCCTCCACCCCTCCTATACCTCAGCCAGTTCCTGTGGCTCCTCAAGGTATAGATTTAGTGAGAATAACCAAGCCCCCTGTAGATAAGATTCAGAAGTAAGGGGCCGAGGAATTCAGAGCTAATATAGACGATGACCCTGAGAGGGCAGAATTCTGGCTTGAGAACTCAATGAGAGTATTTGATGAACTCTCCTGCACACTTGAGGAGAGCTTAAAATGCGACGTGTCTTTGCTGAGGGACTCGGCATACCATTGGTGGAAAACGTTTATGTCAGTGGTTCCAAAGGAGAGAGTGACGTGGGACTTCTTTTGGAAGAGTTCCAAAAGAAGTATATAAGTCAGCGATTTGTTGACCAGAAACGAAAAGAATTTCTTGAGTTAAAGCAAGGAAAAATGACTGTGGCAGAATATGAGCACGAATTTGTTAGGCTCAGCAAGTATGCACAAGAGTGCATGTCTACAGAAGCTATCTTGTGCAAGAGGTTTGAAGATGGGCTGAATGAGGATATCAGACTTCTAGTTGGGATTTTGGAGTTAAAAGAGTTTGTGGTGTTAGTTGATAGGGCATGTAAGGCCGAAGAACTGAATAAAGAAAACAGGAAAGATGTGAGTGAGGCTCGAGATGCAAGAAAAAGGCCAATGAGTAAATCATACCAAGCTCAATCGAAGAGGTCCAAGGAGATGAACCCTTGGATGACTGCATCAGTTGGGTATTCACAACGAGATCGAGGTAACACATACTCGGGCTCGAGAGTTCAAGCCACCTCGATGGCAAGATGTAACACCCCTTACCCGTATCCAACGCCGGAATAGGGTACGAGGCGTTACCGGACATAAAATTTCTTGAACATGTAAAATCGGGTCATAAAATTTTGTCAAATTTAAAACTTTTCTAACACATGCATTTTGTTCCTTATATGGGCTTATAAAGCTCAAAACATCCTTTAGGATGGTTTGGGACTAAACCAAGAACTTTGGAAACTTTTGGAAAAAATTTAGAAGATATTGTCAAAACAAGGGACACACGCCCGAGTGGTCTGGGACACGCCCGTGTCCCTAACCCTTGTAACTCTCTGTTTATGACGTCATCATCAAAATAGGGTCACATAGCCTTGGCACACGCCCGTGCCCTTATACCGTGTCTATCACATGGCTGAGACACATGGTCGTATCTTTGCCTGTGTGGCCTGAAAGTTGGGTATTTTCCAAGCCAGTTCCCCAGATAAAACACAAACTCTCTTGTATCCATTTCATCAACATGTATCATGCTATAATTGGACATCCGAATATCCAATTTTTCATACACATTCTCATACACATCGTCATTCATGAAATCATTTGTAAACCACATCTTAATTACCACCTACATGAATAACCACATCATAGGCTTATAACAACCATCAATAATGGCCATCTCCAAATAGCCTTAATCAAAATGAACATATATTAAATAAGGGCCAACATTTTAGGCCATAAGAAATATGACATATATGACAAAACAACCAAGCCTACTATACGTGCAATAACTGAAAAATTAATGTATCTAGATATACCAAGTGTTCCAATTGATAGTGTGAGTGAATCTCCGACGTCCACCGATCTCCGAGCTAACTTGGCGATACTACAAGGCAAGGGAAAAGAGAGGGGAAGTAAGCATAAATGCTTAGTAAGTTCATATGCAAATAATAAGATATTAATAAACTTGTGTGGATAAATCCTCACAATAATTTCTTAAGATGATATAATCATTATATCACATGCTTACACCTTATTACTCATGTTCACATTAATCTGTCTACTTGAGTCACTGTCACTAAATTATTTATTTCTCGAGCTACAGATCTCTGAATGAAGAACCGTTAATTTTCCCTGAAACTAGACTCACATAACTTCTTACTATAGAAATTTCAGATTTTTTCGTCTAGCCAATTAGTACAGTTTATTCATTAAGTTTACCAATGTTTCGCTATCCAATAGTTCTGACACTTCTTCACTACAAATCAATTTTTTCCTCGTATAAAATTTATATGATGTTCTCATTTATTTCACTTGAAAATAGACTTATTAATGATTTCAAGCATATGAATTATACTCCATAATTATTTTTGTACAATTTTTACTAATTTTCCAAAGTTGGAACAGGGGATTCCGAAACTCATTCTGACCATGTCTGCCTAAAATTCAAATATCTCATAATTCACACTTCTTTTGCTTACTCTGTTTCTTTTATAAAAAAATAGACTCATTGAGCTTTAATTTCATATCTCACCCAACCTTTAATTCAATTTCCACCATTTTTGGTGATTTTTCAAATTTATACTAATGCTGCTACCCACAACTGTTTTAATGTCAATTTCACTCATTCATTAATTCTTTGTGTTCACTTTCATTTATACACACTTACACCAAAGAATATTATAACTTGGCACATAACAACCAAGTGATCATATACACATCTTACTCATTTGCATCCTTATTGATAATGCATCATAATCCGAGCACATTATTTATGAGTCTCGTCTACATACCTGTGCTTAGTCATAATACTCACATTTCCTACTCTTACTTATATTGAGCATACTCCTTGAATTTCCCATTGAACTACTTGTAATATTAGGGATGTTCGGGATATCTTCTACACCTGGTAGGATGCCAATGCCATATCCCAGATATGGTCTTACATGGGATCACATATCGATGCCGATGCCATGTCCCAAACATGGTCTTACACTGGCACTCATCTCAAGCCGATGCCATGTCCCAGACACAGTCTTACACTGACTCTCCTCTGTCCATGCCGATGCCATGTCCCTAACATGGTCTTACGCTAACACAACTTGAGGCCAATGCCATGTCCCAGACATGGTCTTACACTGGCACACCCACTGCCATGGTCCAACCATGGTCTTTTCTGTCAATTCATCACGAGTCGTAGTATGAATGTACTTGACCCTGCATTTCTCACGATTGATCCTTCAATCCAATCTCGTACTTGCATAAAGTCATGATTATATAACAAACATATATAAAATAATACATCATCTCAATTCAAATTTAATAATCGTTCACTATAGACTAACCATATGAACTTACCTCGACGCGAATCGGTCATTTTGATTGACATTTCCCCGTACTTGGTCCAAATCTCGATTTCTTTGATCTAAAATGTCACATTTCACTTAATTATCACTCACATTACTCATTTTAATACAAAAATCATACTACGGCAAATTTGTAATTTTGCCCCTAAACTTTTTCATAATTATGATTTTGCCCCTAGGCTCGTAATATGATTTTTATTCAATTTCTATAAATTTCAAGGTCAGCCAAACCTTTTTTTCTTCCAAAGTAACCTCAAATTCTTATTATTTCACACTTTTAGGAGCATTTATAACTTTTACTAATTACTAACCATTTTCAACGAAAATCACTTAGCAAAAGTCGTTCTCCTAACCTCGTGCACCATTATTCTACCATTAAATATCAAAATACGCAAATATATAGCATGGGTCAATTTTTAAACTTCATTTTTCATGCAAATAAATGGTAAAAATAGAAAGGTTAAGCTTCTAGGATCTCAAAAATACGAAGAACATTAAAAACGGGAATCAATGCACTTACAATTGAGCTTTGAAAAAGCTTGAAACCCTAGCCATGGCTTCTTGAAAATTTCAGCAGCATGGAGAAGAGAATGAGCAGATTTTTGGGTTTCAATTTTGTCTTTTATGCCTTAAAACACCCAAATGACAAAAATGTCCTTTTTACTAAACCTTCAATTTTTACCCTTCCATGACTAGTTTTGTCCATAACAAAATATGATGGTCTATTTGTCATTTAAAGACCTCTAGTTTAAACCCCCATTTAAATCAAGTACTTATGTTCTAGAACTCATATTTTGCAATTAATGCAATTTAATCCCAATAATAAAATTGGGCACTTTATCGATAAAAATTACTTAACAAAATTTGCACACCATCACCCAAATATATCATAGACTCTAAAACAATCATAAATTAAATATTTTTTTACTTTGGATTTGTGGTCTCGAAACCACTGTTCCAACTAGGCCCTATTTTGGGCTGTTACAGCAAGTGTGGGCAATCCAAAGTCAAAATCGGAGTGTCTAAGTTGTGGTAGACAACACACTGGGGAGTGTTGGGAGAACAATCGAAATTGTTACAAGTGCAGTTCACCCGACCATTTTGTCCGGAATTGTCCAGAGAGGGAGGAGAAAGAAAGAAAGCAAGAAGTGAGATCAAGTAATGTATCTTCGAGGGGTAGATCACAAAAGAACCCGGGAGGTGGGACCAGTAGTAGAGGTACGCCTCGAGACTTTACTGTGAGACCAGAGGGTCAGGCACCTGCAAGGACTTATGCCATTCGCGCTCGCAAAGAGGCATCATCTCCAGATGTGATAACGGGTACTTTTTCTCTTCATGACACCTCTGTTATTGCTTTAATTGATCCGGGGTCTACCCATTCTTTCATTTGCATTAAATTGGCATCTAATATGAGTATGATTGTTGAGTCTACGAAATTTGTAGTAAAGGTGTCAAACCCGTTAGGTAAACATGTGCTAGTTGACAATGTGTGTAGAAATTGTCCTTTGACAATTAGAGGTCATTGTTTTTTGGAAAATCTTATGTTGTTGCTGTTTGATGAATTTGACTTTATTCTTGGTATGGATTGGTTGACGGTTCATAATGTTTTAGTGAACTGTGGTAGCAAGTTTATTGAATTGAAATGTGAAAATGGAGATGTCATTCGGGTTGAATCAGGTAGATTGGATAATTTGCCTGTGATAATTTCAACTATGGTAGCCGAGAAATACTTGAGGAAAGGATACGAGTCCTATCTCGCCTTTGTGCTGAATACCCAAGAGTCAGAGGTAAAGATTGAATCAGTACCGGTGGTATGCGAATATCTAGATGTGTTCCCAGAAGAGTTACCCGGATTACCTCAAGTTAGAGAGGTCGAGTTTGGGATTGAGTTAGTTCTGGGAACGGCACCTATTTCGGTTGTTCCGTATAGGATGGCACCATTGGAACTGAAAGAATTGAAAGTTCAGTTGTAAGAGTTAATGAACAAGGGTTTTGCAAGACCGAGCTATTCACCATGGGGTGCTCTGGTACTTTTTGTGAAGAAGAAAGATGGGTCGATGAGATTGTGCATAGATTACAGATAGCTCAACAAAGTGACTGTGAAGAATAAGTATCCTTTACCAAGGATAGATGATTTATTTGATCAACTGAAGGGAGCTACAGTGTTCTCTAAGATAGACTTAAGGTCTGGCTATTACCAGTTGAGGGTTAAGGAGCAAGATGTGCCGAAAACTGCATTTCTAACGAGGTATGGCCATTATGAGTTTCTTGTCATGCCGTTCAGTTTAACGAATGCTCTTGCAATTTTCATGGATTTAATGAACCGTGTCTTCCGACCATATTTAGATAAATTTGTGGTTGTTTTTATTGACGACATATTAATTTATTCTCAAGATGAGAGTGACCATGCGGAGCATCTGAGAATTGTTTTGCAGACTTTAAGAGACAAGCAGTTGTATGCTAAATTTAAAAAGAGTGAGTTTTGGCTCTGAGAGGTCGGATTCCTAGGACACATTGTGTCGGGTGATGATATTAGAGTTGATCCGAGTAAGATCTCGGCTATTGTGGAGTGGAAACCGCCAAGAAATGTGTCAAAAGTCAGAAGCTTTTTGGGTTTAGCGGGGTATTACAGACGGGTCATAAAGGGGTTTTCCATGATTACTACCCCAATGACGAAACTGTTGCGTAAGGATGTCAAGTTTGAATGGACTGAAAAATGTCAACAGAGTTTTGAAAGATTGAAAATATTGTTGATTGAGGCACCGGTTCTAGTACAACTTGAGTCGAGGAAAGAGTTTGTGGTCTATAGTGATGCATCATTAAATGGTCTCGGTTGTGTGCTGATGCAATAGGGTAAGGTAGTAGCTTACGCCTCGAGATAGCTAAAACCGCATAAGAAGAAGAATCTGACTCATGATTTGGAGTTGGCTGCGATTGTTTTCGCATTAAAGATCTGGCGTCATTATTTATATGGTGAGGAGTGTCAAATCTTCACCGATCATAAGAGTTTGAAGTACTTAATGGACTAAAAGGATTTGAATTTTCGACAACGGCGGTGGCTCGAATTATTGAAGGACTATGAGCTAGTAATTGACTATCTTCCGGGAAAAGCAAATGTAGTGGCGGATGCCTTGAGTAGAAAATCTCTGTATGCTTTGAGGGCCATGAGTACGAGCTTAGCGTTGTCTGATGATGGTGCTATATTAGCCGAGTTGAAGGCTAGACCATTATTTATTCAACAGATATGTGAGGCTCAAAAGAATGATAATGAGATGCAAGCTAAGAGAGCCAAGTGTGAAACTGGAAATGATTCTGATTTTCGGGTGAGTTCAAATGGTTGTTTGATGTTTCATGACAGGATTTGTGTACCTAAAGATGACGAGTTGATCCGGAAAATTTTACATGAAGCACATAGTGGTCAATTGTCAGTCCATCCCGGTAGCACGAAAATGTACAACAATTTGAAGAAATCTTATTGGTGGTTGGGTATGGAAATAGATATCTCTGAATTTGTTACTAAGTGTTTGATCTGTCAACAAGTGAAAGCTGAGCATCAAGTACCTTTGGGATTACTTTAGCCGGTTATGGTTCCCGAGTGGAAGTGGGATCGGATCACCATGGATTTTGTAACGGGTTTGCCTATGACTCCAAAAAAGAAAGATGTTTTGTGGGTTATTGTTGATAGACTAACGAAGTCAGCTTACTTTATACTGGTGCGTGTTAATTATTCACTTGATAAGTTGGCCGAGTTGTATATTACTGAGGTGGTGAGATTACATGGAGTGCCTGTATCTATTATCTCGGATAGAGATCCTAGATTTACTTCGAGATTTTGGAGGAAGTTACAGGAAGCCTTAGGTACAAGGTTGAATTTTAATACTGCGTTCCATCCCCAAACCGATGGCCAATCTGAAAGAGTAATTCAAGTTTTTGAGGATATGATCCGATGCTGTGTGTTAGAGTTTGGAAGTAGTTGGGAAAAATATTTACCTTTGGTTGAGTTTGCTTATAACAACAGTTATCAGTCGAGTATATGGATGGCACCGTACGAAGCTTTATACGGTCGCAAGTGTCGAACTCCCTTGTATTGGACCAAGCTTAATGAGAAGCAAATTCATGGGGTCGATCTAGTTAAAGAGACCAAGGAGAAAGTGAAAGTGATTCGTGATAGTCTGAAAGCTGCTTCGGACCAACAAAAGTCATACGCCAATTTAAAAAGGAAAGAAATCGAGTTTCAAGTGGGTGGCAAAGTATTTCTAAAAGTATCCCCGTGGAAGAAAATATTGAGATTTGGTAAAAAGGGCAAATTGAGTCCGCGATTCATAGGGTCGTATGAGGTTATCGAAAGGATTGGGCCAGTGGCATACCGGTTGGCTTTGCCGATAGAGTTAGAGAAAATACACAACGCGTTTCATATATCGATGTTGCGACAATATCGTTCTGATCCTTCGCATGTGAACCCTCCATCAGAAATTGAGATACGATCAGACATGACTTATGAAGAGGAGCCAATTAAGATATTGGCTCGGAGGTTAAACAGTTGAGGAATAAGAGCATAGCTTTAGTAAAAGTGTTATGGAAAAAACACGGTGTGGAAGAAGCTACGTGGGAACCAGATGAAGCCATGAGAGAACAATATCCAAACCTTTTTACCGGTAAGATTTTCGGGGACGAAAATCTCTAAAGGAGGGGAAAGTTGTAACAGCCCGATTTCGGGGCTAGTCGAAACAGTGGTTTCGAGACTACTAATCCGAGGTTGAGGAAAATTATTTTGATATTATTTTATGTGTTATGGCATTAATATATGGTTATATGAAAATTTTGGTGCTTTAATTTTAATGATTTCATGCTTAATTGTGAAAAAGGACTAAATCGCATAAAGTGCAAAAGTTCTATTTTTCAAGGTAGACGTGTCTAATAGCCATAGAATATTAAATTGGAGGTCCTTAAAGTGCAATTAGGCCATTATAGGTCTGTTGGCTGGCCATAGAGACAACGAGACTAGGGCATTAAATTTTTGGTCAAAATTTGGTGAAATTAGGTGATGAAAAAATGAATAAAATAAGATAAAAAGAAAAGATATAATCTTTCACTATTCACCCTTCTTCTTCCACTGAAAACTGAAGAGAAAATAGAGGTTTTTGGAGTTCAAACTTTCAGCCAAGCTATCTCCTTGCAAGTAAGTGATTTTAGAGGTCTTTCTTGATGATTTTTGTATTTTTGGGACCCCAAAGCTTAAGCTAACTAATGAGGGGACTAATTTGTAATATGGTTGAAATTCTAGGGACTTGCCATGAGAGTGTTTATGTTGTTTTTTGAGTTTTTATGGAAGGTTAATGATACGGGCCGGCTCGAGATGGAGTCGTCACGTATGCGGGTTGCCCAATCGTCTACGAGGAGTGATTCAAGCCTTCGGAAATTAATGGGAAAAATATGGAAAGATAACTAAATTTGCGGAAGCTTTTAGAGAATTTATTTAGAAGATGGTTGAAAGATAGGTGATATTTTGGTGGAAATGGATTAACGAACTTAAACAAAGAAACGATTCAACGTTAACAAATGTCACCCCGGTTTCTATATTTGCTTAAGGTGGAAATATGGATATCAAATAGGATAGTTGATGGAAATGGCAAAATGAACTTGAACGGAGAAATGATTCAACACAAGTTAGTGTCACCCCAATTTCTATATGGTTCAAGGTGGAATTATGGAAGTCGATATGAACCAAAGACCCGTTACTTAATGAAGTAAGAACCAATGGTATAAGTAAATGGAAGAGAATCGATTGACGCCACAAGCAAGCTTGATAAATTAAGATCGAAAACTTCAAAGTGAATAGGAGACAAGCTCAACTCGGTGAACAAATGTTCATAAATTTTTCATTCAATCAAAAAAGCCCCTTGGAAGATGAATGAGTTGCTGCCCATTTCAATCAATTCTTCTCCATTCGGCTGAAACTAAACAATTTTAAAACATCAATTAAAACATGAAACAAAATTGAATTAGACTAAAATAAATTAAATACACACTAAAGTTAATATTTAAACACATTTAATGTACACTTAAACAAGTAAACATATTAAAAAAAATTGCAGCAACTACAATTTCACAAGAAGACGAAAAAAATCTGCACATTTAATTTTAAAATCAAACATCTTAAAAACATGTAATAAAATGTGAAAAATTAATTTAGACTAAGAAAAATTATTTTAGATACTAAATAAAATATTTAGACAAATTAATTTGCTGTAGAAAATTAATTAAATAAATGAAGATGTTCAATTTATTTAATCAAATTCAGCAATTTAATTTCCCGCAATTTAAAGACTCAATTTTATTTAAAGCATAAAAATTAAGGAACCAGCTCAATTAGAAAATTTGGCGTCGAGTTTCGTCGACTTGAAAAAAAAACGTTGGTGCCCCGGGCGTGCCTGTATCAGTTAAAGAGATGAGAAACAACTTTTGTGAAATGTGTTATCATGAAAACACCTAAATGGGACCAAGTTGTAAATGTTGTGATTTAGTAATAAATGCATGAAATAGGTGGATCTGTGAGAAGTTGTAAGAGGAATAAATGTTCAGCTAGGCTTATTTAATGAGAAAATGTGATGAAAAATGATTTATGAGCCTGGGGGCAAAATTATAATTTTGCCATAGTATAAGGGCAAAATGGTCATTTTTGCCTAAGTAGAGATTGTGATGTATTATGATTTATAAAGTGATTGAAAGAGTGAATTTCACTATTATAGATCAAGAAGAGCACGGAACACACCTTGACCGAGGAAAAGGCAAGGTTACGGACTAGACCGCCAATTAGCGCATTTTGCACCGAGGTAAGTTTATGTGTAAACAATGCATCTTAAATACACATGTTGTTAATTTTTGGTGCATTGTATGATTGAGAACATATATGATTCAAGTGGATTGAATTTGGTGGATAATGAATAATTTCCGTATGAACGTTAAAATAGATATGTAAGTGTGGAATATTACCCATAGTAATTAATGGTAGGCTGTGTGCGATACCACCTTAATAATTCTTGTTGGTGGGTTATGTGCAATAACACCTTATTACTTATTCACGATGGGTTGTGTACAATACCATCGTTTATAATATCATTCGGTTGGCTAAGTGCGATACCACCGTAAATATTCTCGATGGTGGGCTATGTGTGATACCACCCTATTAAAGATTAATGGTGGGCTAAGTGTGAAACCACCGAGTGTTTGGTATTACTAGGAATGGCTTATTGTGAAATTGTTTAGTGTTGTTTCATGTGATCATGTGGTAATAAGTGCAGGGATGTATGTCAAATAATGTGAGCATTTGGCTTGTGATATGGTTGGAATGTGGTAAGAGATGAAATGAGTAAGTAAGATCATGGAATGTGGATAATTCTTGCTTAATACGTAATGCTATTTATTGATTAGCACATATTATGATGTTTATTATTTACATGTAAACTTACTAAGCTTAAAGCTTACCCCTTTCTTTTCCCTTGTTTTATAGTGTCAAAGAGTTGGGTCGGGATACAAAGATAATTGAAAGATCACCCACACTATCAGCTCATCTTGGTATATCTAGACTTAGTGTCTTGAGTATGGCATGTATAGGGGCTAGACTAGGTGAAATGTTTTGTTATTTTGGCCAAGAGTGTGTTGGATCCTTTAAAGATGAACTCTTTTGTATATAGCCATAGTTGATGGCTCATTATTACTAATTTATGAAAAGATGAAGTTATTCATGGAAGTGTATGTTGCAAATCTGAGTTGCTTAGTGATTTGTTGAATGGAATCATGTTGTGTGAACTAGGGTGGTGAAAAGAGCTTGGCAAACCGCCTTATTCTTGTCCACACGGGTAGGCACACGGGCGTGCATCTAGGCCATGCGTGACACACGGTCAGTCCCATGGGTGTGTGACCAGGCTGTGTGTCCTCTGCATGCTAGTGTTGCAAGTCAATGTCGACCACGGGCTAGCCACACGGGCGTGTGCCTAGGCCGTGTGTCCCATATGAGGTTGCTGACGTCACAAATAGAATACCCAGGTTTTTACACACGGGTGAGGACACGGGCGTGTCTAGGCCCTGTGGAGCACACGGGCCCAGAACACGGGCGTGTGTCCGGCCGTGTGAAAACCCATGTAGGTTCGAAATGAAAATAAATCCCACACGGGTTAGGGACATGGGCGTGTATGACCACACAACCTACCCACATGGGCGTGCCCCATCTCACACGGGCGTGTGGCCCCTGTTTAGGTAAAAAAATATAAGTGCACAAAAGTTTCTGGTTGGGTTCCGAAACCCTTCGTATGCATGTTTAAGGCCTCGTAGGTCCTTAATGAGAATGTTTTGATGGTGAAAGAGATATTTTAAGTTGGAATGAAATTTTTCAGACTAAAGTTGTATGACCAAGTGAGTTAAGTCTGGTAATGCCTCGTGCCCGGTTCCAGCGTAGGATACGGGTAAGGGGTGTTACATTGAGATAAAAAGTGACATTCTTTAAAATTGCATGCATGTTTTGGATTATGATATATGTGGATGAATGCATGATTTATTTTATTTATGTAATAAAGTAATTTTGTTAAAAGTTGTGATTCTTAAAAATTAGATTGGGTGTAATTTAGGTTTTTCATAAATTTTGGGTTATGCAATTAAATTGTGGACTATCATCTCTACACATGTTTTATTTCAATTTTATATTTGTTGTAAAAATTAGAAAAAGTTATGTTGGTCAGAAACATACTAGGAATTTATGTAAACCTAACTTTTTTTTGGTAAAACCTAGACAAATGAAGCAACTGATGATGGCGACGTGACTAAACCAAAATTGAAAGAAATCAAAACAACGCAAACCTACCAAAAACCGATGGTAAGAGGTCAATAGTGGTCGAACAACAATGGCTGGCAATGGTCGAAGTGGTTGTCAATAAACTGACCAACGAGTGGTTGAACGGTGGGCGACGGTCGTGGTTCGATGGTAGACCCCTTGAGTTGATTGTTCAAGTTTTTGGGTTTTGATTTTTTTTCTGGTGCATTTAGGTAATTTTGGTTTTTGGTGCATTTAAGCCTTTTGACACAATAAAGGATATTTGACTTTTTGCCTAGAAGACCTAAAGAATGCTTTGGTAAAATATTGTAATTTATTATTATTTTATTTTTCTCTAAGATAAAATTATGGAAACTTTTGGCTGGTTAGAGTCAATTTATTTTCTGCAAATTTTATAGCATGCTATATAAAATTTATTTGAAATTAAATTGACAAAATATGTTCATGCATATATCATGCCATAGTTTAGAGGAATGATGTCACTTGTACTTATCATAGCATATTTAATCATTCATGATTGAAACTAGAATAAAAATCTTGTATGTATTTTTAAAATATTGACTAGGTGAAGGTCCCTAAACAAGACCTACAACCTCCATCAATGGTCTCTGTGTGATGGCATGATAATGCTTCGAGCTGGTTTTACCTCTTGCCACCCGTTTTATCTACGGTAAGTATTATCATGTGGATTTCAATGGAGAGATTTCATTTAATAGGACATCTAGTCATATATGTTACTCTTTGAGGTTATCCCACAACGACTCCTATGTAGTACATATTTATTGTAACAGTCCGAATTTGACCCTAATCGGAACGGTGGTTTCGGGACCACGAATCTGAGTCCGAAAAACTTTTAAAAATTATTTTCGGTGTTTATTATATGTGAATTATTATGTGTGAAAGTTTCGTATAAAAATTTGATTGTTTGTGTGTTTAATTTAACAAAAGGACTTAATCGCGTAAAGTGCAAAAGTTACAAACTATAGTGAAAGGTGCTAATGTGATAGTGGCTTTTTTATATGAAGTATTAAAAGGGCAATTAGCCCATTTTTCAAGATAGTGGACGGCTTAAGACTAAAATGCCCTTATTATATATGTTAGTTTTATTTTAATTGAAAGGTTATATTAGTAATTAATTAAATAACATATTATATGCTACAATAAAACAAAAGAAATGGCCATTATCATCTTTTATTCTCTTGGCCGAATATTGGAGAAAGAAGAAGAGCTTTGTTTCTTTTTATTTTCGGCACATATAAGCTTAAATTCAAGGTTAGTTTGATTTCGATTCTTGATAATTTTTACGTTTTTGAGATCGTTGCTTAGAAATCTTCAAGACCCATGCTTTAATTTTTGAATTTGATGAATATTTTGAGTTGAGCTATTGTTGATAATTAGTTTTTTATGTTATTTAAGGATGAATTATGAAATATATGTGTTAGATTAACATGTTTTGTCTTTGGATTTTTGATGAATTTGAGTATTTCGGGCTAAATTGCAAAAATAAAATTTTGAGGGATTAAAATGATAAATAAATGAAATCTAGGGACTTATATAGTCATGAGGAAGATTCGGCCCTAAAGGATTGAATTCAAATTATGTGTATTTTGTGTTTTGTGCAATAGGGACTAAATTGTAAAAGTTGTAAATGTCAGGGGTAAAATGGTAATTTTCCTATTTATGTGTTTTGGGACTAAATTGAGATGAAATGTGTTTGAATGAGCTTATTTTAAATATGTTTAGATCAAGAACAAAGAAAATCGGATTTGGATCGGGGAAAAGCGAAAGTTCACGAATAGCCGATCTTTGTCGTCCGTCGATAGCCGAGGTAAGCCTTTAAGCAAGTTAATACTGTAAATATTGTTCGTAACCTAGTTATATGCTGAATTTTGAATTATTGGATTGAAATGAAGACATAGCCGAATGTGACATATTAAATTTAACAATGAAAGGTAGTTAAATTAAATTGAATTCATGAGGTGAAAGTGATATGAATTATGTGTTATGTATGTGATTTTGGTAAAAGGTAATGTGTACGAGATGGTTGAATAATATCAATTCGGGCTTTGAGCCTAACAGGCCTTGTGCCGGTGAATTATATCGGGCTTATTGCCTAGCAGGCCTTGTGCCAGTGAATTATATCAGGCTTAATGCCTAGCAGGCTAAATGCCGGTGTTTAAATTTTAGACCTCGGGTCTAGCAGGCCTAGTGTCGGTGTGTGATTCAGGCTGACGCCTAACAGGTTCTAAACCGGTGATGAAATTCCTAATTGCAAGACATAAACTTTTCTAGTTAAGTAATCATCGAGGAAGTAAGTCGATATTACAAGTTATATATGTATGTTCGGCCATACAGGTAAGTGCCTACAAGTTATTAAATTGATCTTCTATATTAGATCAATAAGGTAAATATTCATGTGTTAAATTGTCGAACGAGAATGATACTAATTGATCTTATATATTCGGCTTTATACATATGTTTATGTGATCATGTTGGGATTACTTTGATGCCATGTATTCGAATGAATGAAATGTCAAATGAATTTATAGATATGTGATTATGTTCTCTTGTATATGAAATTACTAAGTGTAAGTATATACTTACTTGTGTATATGTGATCCTATTGAATTAAATGTATCGAAAGTATTAGTAGTTGGAGAAGTGCTATTAATTTATATTTGAATTACATGATGAGCTAATAAATTGAAGATTAAAAATAAAATAATTTCAATGATTGAGCTAAATGAGGTATTTGTATTCGGCATTAGTAGACCAATAAGTGTTAAAACTTTAAATTTCATGGTATGATGTATGTTATTGAAAATGATTGAATGAACATTTGATGTAATACATTTGCTTAAGACTTACTAAGCTGGTAAGCTTACTATGTGTGTGTTCATTGTTCTGTATTATAGATTTTGATCAAGCTACGGGCTCAGAGGATCATCGACAAAGTCATCCACACTATCAACCTATTTTGGTACTTTTGAGTTTGGACTTTTGAACTAAAGGCATGTATAGGCTAGACTATGTTTTGAGCTATGAATTTGTTCTTATATATATATATATAGCCATACGAAAATGGCTTGAATATGATGCTAGTTGGATATATATATAATCGGTCATATTATAAGTTCATTTGGTAACTATGTTATATGGCATGTGTGTATAATACTTTAAATTTTATGGCTTGATTGGGAAATAAGGTGAATGGCTTATAAGTAGCTCGTTTTTGATAATCTTTGTAACATCCCGAAATAAGGCCTAAACGGAACAGTGGTTTCGGGACCACAAATCCGATGTTGAGAAATTTATTTTATTTATATTTTTATGGTCTACAATTTCACGGAATGATTTCGTGAAAATCTCATTCGAAAATTTTGACGTTTGGGCACTCAATTTAGTCAAAAGGACTAAATTGTAAAAAGTGCAAAAGTTGAGTTCTACATGTTAGAGGTGTCCAGTTGTTATGAAATTCTAAATTGGAGGTCCTTAAATGATAATTAGACCATTGGTTAAGTTGGTGGACAAAAATGGGCATGGATGGGTATGTTTCAAAAGAATTTTTTTAAGGGGTATTTTGGTAATTTAGTGAATTAAATGAATTAAAAACAAAATTTAAATGCCAAATATGTTCATCTTCTTCATATGGACGAAATTTACGAAGAGAAGACATGGCTAGGGTTTTCTCAACTTCCCAAGCTCATGACCCCGAAAAAAGAGATTTGGACCTAGAATTGGAGGAAAATCAAAAATCGGGAAAGTTGGTAAATGGTCGTTTCGGCATTCGAGGTAAGTTAGTGTGTTAATAATAATGCAATAATGTCGTAATGTATATTTGAAACCTAAATTGTGGTATTAAATTAATTTTTCTAAATTACATGTTTAGTATATTATGTTGGTGAATTGATTTAATAATATGTTTCTGATAAAATGTGACATAGGTGACATGGAAAATGGGTTGAAATGTTGTGCTTAAAGGTGTTTTCTATGACTATGGTTATTATGTGAAATGGAAAGTTTATATGTAAATAATGCATTTATTTTACTTGCTCAATAATTATTTTGCTAGATATTATGAAAATCATTGGGTGATAACTACAATATGAAAATGTATGGAATGCGAAATTCTCGATTGAACCTTCGGAAAACCGAGAGATACGGACAATATGTAGCTAGGTCACACGAGTGATAAGGGAACTTCACCGTGTGCACAAGAAAGCTACGAGATGGCAAAATTTGATATGTAGCTAGGCCACATGGATGATAAGGGATTTTCACCATGTGTGCAAGAAAGCTACGGGATAATAATTTCATATGTAACTAGGTCACATGTGTAATACTGTGTGTATACCATGTGTACAAGAAAGTTACAAGTTATGAGTAGCTAGGTCACATGAGTGGTTCCTAGTGTTGGACACCATGTAGACAAGAGAGCTACGAGATGGAATGGCTAGGTCACATGGGTGATAAGGGACCTTCACCATGTGTACAAGAAAGCCGAATTATGTGTGGGTGGAGCTATGTACTGAGACCATCGAGTATCGGGCGTTTTTCGAAGGGGTTCAACGAGATAATTTACTAATGATGATTGGTGTGATCATGTTATGAATAGGTGCAAGTGTGAATGTGACCAATTGAGAAATGTGGCAAATGTACGTTGAACAATATGCTCGATATGTAATCGGAAATTAGAAAGATTGGTATAGGCAAGTGATGAACACAACTAAAGTGAGAGAAAGCAAAATTTTACAATAAAACTGTTTTGGACAGCAGCAGTGAGGTGAATTTGAAAAATCACCAAAAATGGTAGCAATTGAATTATAAGTTGTATGAGACATTTATTTAAAGCTTATTGAGTCTATTTTTATATAAAGGAAACAAAGAAAACAAAGGATTGGTATATTTTGAGATATTTAGATTTTTGTGAGATTGGTTCAGAGTGATTTCGAGATCCCCTGTTCTGACTTGGAAAAATCATTTCAAATTGTACATAATATTGGGACATAATTTATATGATTAGATTCCTTATTGAATCTATTTTTAGAAGAAGCAAACTAGAACATCATTTGAATTCTGTACAAAAAGATAATTAAATTTTAGCAAAGAATGGTCGGAATTGTCGGAAAGCAGAACAGGGGAGACTTTCAAGAATAAACTTTACTAATTGGCTAAACCAAAAATTCTGAAAATTTTATGGTAAAAAGATATGTGAGTCTAGCTTCATGGAAAATTTACGGATCTTAATTTGGAGTTCCGTAACTCCAGATATAAATAATTTAATGACTGTAACTCAAGAAAATAGCTTAACTGGAATTTGAATAAATAGGAAGAATATGAAAATAACATGTTATCACATTGCTTATTATTTTCATGCGAGCTTACTAAGCGTAAAGCTTACTCCCCTCCTTTCCATTTCTTTCAGTTTTGTCGGGTCAGCTCAGCGTTGGAGATCGTTGGAGGCAGTATCACACTATCGGGTCATTATCCTTGGAGTATTGGTATGTGTATGTTAAATGTTTTCAAGTGAGTGGCATGTATAGGGACTTAGTTTTTCTATGATGGATGTTGTTGTGATTAGCCAAATGTATTGGCATATAGGATTATGGCCATGAGATGTGGCTTATAATGATTTTGGCTTATAAGCCTATTTGTCCATGGTATGTGTTAAAGTCTTGTTATGTGGTATAAATGATTAAATAGATGACAATGTCAAATGCATGTCTTTGAAAAGTTTTAAATTTTGGGCGAAATTCGGTAACCTGGTTTTGTATGATTGTGAATGTTGAAGTACGGTAACGCCTCGAACCCTGTTCTGGAGTTGGACACGGGTGAGGGGTGTTACAATCTTGATGCTTGGTATGGCTTGGCTTTGAGTATGGCTATAAACTCATTTAGTGATAGGGCATATGATATGTATATATAATATTTGATTTGTGTTGGTCGTTTTGATTCAATTGAACTAAAGGCAATGTATGCACATGTGTATGCTTGAATGATTTGCAAATTAGGTACGGTTGGTGCATGCAAAAGTAATGAATGAGTTGTATAAATATTTGTGGCTCAATTATGCGCATGCCAACAAATTAAAGTGTGCATTGGTTCGACTGAGTGTTGGATCTTTTTGAATTTGGTATGAGCAATGTACATGTGATCTCATATATGTTTATTTAAATGCCATGATTATTACATAGTTAAGAACTAATTATGTGCATATGCATATTCGGTTAAGGTGACTCAATTTATTAAATGAATAGAACTAAATTGTAAATCGATGCAATGACCCATTTGGAGTATATATATATGTGAACAATCTTACAATAATTAGTCAATTGAATGAAGTATGTTTTAAATCATCTTTTATATATGATGTGTGGTATGCATAAATGTTCATAGTATGTTCGGCTTGTGTTCTTTAATTATTATGCTGTATATGACTTAGGACTAGCATGGTAAGTATGTTTTAAGAAATTAAATGTAATACATATTTACTTGCATATGTGATTGTTTTAATTTATTTGTATTATTATATAAGATTATTTATTTATGACTTAAGTGATTGATTAAAAGTTGTGACATAACTAGTAATTCCCCGTAACCCTAATCCGGCGACGGATACGGGTTAGGAGTGTTACATTTATAATAAATGTTGAGTTGATGGTTATACATTGAATATTATTCTAGTTAAGTAACTTCTCATGAAACCATACTTAAGTTAGAATAATAGCCAAAGGTAAAACAATTGTTGATACGTGTGAATGCCTAAAGAATTAGGTTCACATATTAATTGAATGGAAATTCATGTTCTTACTAGTTGATTAAGATTATACAGTAACTTAATTCAATGAGTGTAGGAATTATCATTGTATTGACTTACAAAAATTTCTACACTTTTTTTGTAAAAAAAAAAAAGAAATCTATCTAGCAATTTTTATTATGGATTGTCAAAGGTGTTTAAAAAATTAAGTTGCTGAAAATATTAGTTTTCAATTGATTGGATTTTTTCAACACTTTATCAAACAAGACCTTAGATTTTTTTGGTTTCCATTATAATTTTTGTTATTTCTTTAGAATATTGGTATCCATTATAATTTTTTGTATCTGGTTAGAAATATTTTTATTGGAAAAAATGGATATTTTAGAAGTTTTGAAGCATATTCTCGATTATTAAAGGTGGATATTTGAATCATAAAACTATGATTTTATATTCTACTTAATGAGATTTTTTTAACGATATATCATATGCTCAAAATGGTTGAGTGATGAATGAGAAATTGATGCTCAAAGTAAGCCACTTGTAAATTATGTTGAGGAAAATGGAAAGCTTAGTCCAACATTGGTTAAACATCAAGAGTGGAATATGTTTATATATGTGAACCAACTTAGTGGTTATTGAATGACTAAACTAATACTCTCTCTCGTGCGTAGGGGGTGCAAATCCAAACTTGCCAGGATTGGGGGCGCACCCGCACAATGTGGGCGACGTGAAATGTCCATACCTATCGGGGACTTTCAAGGCTTGCGGATATTTTAGCCTAATATGTATCCTTAATTTTCCTCAACAAAGCTTATCTTTTTTTTTTTTTTTTGGAATCAAAAGGAGTTAATACCTTTAATTAAAACGTTAATTTAGGTTTAAATGTCTCCTTGATTCACGAACACTTTTGGCTCCATTAGTCAAAGATATCCAAAAATTCTTCCCTTGAATTTATTTTAAAAACCAAATAATCTGACATGGAAGATACACACTGAAATTTTCCAAGTTTTCGAGATACCTTTTCCCTACTTATTTTCCAACTTGTTTTCCGGTGATAGACGAAGGCAAGGCTACTGTTCGTTGATCACTGCAGTCGTGCTACTACTGTACTCATCTTGTTGTTGCATCCTGGGAGATAGTTGACCACTATTTCTTTAGCACCAAAGGAGTGGCCGAATCTGTCTTAAGGAGACTGCCTATACAGGCCTCAACTACCAGTATAATATTTCAATTTTATTTTATTTTATGTTCTCCGGTTTTATATATATTATTGATAAAGAATGATATGGCACGTGTGCAGAACATGATTGTAGCTTGTCTAAGTTGCGGATTTATCCTAGATCTCTATACGAACGCAAACTGAAACGAGAAACAACAAAAATAGATTAGTTGTCTCAAAGGAGGTCAAATGAAATTAAAACAAAAGAAAGATGAACTGGCTGGTAAAGAGTCCAAAAGAGAATGATTTAGTATTTCTTGGATGGAAAGAATCTATCCTTGGACCTCAAGAAAACACCCCAACCAGATCTGGAAAAAAACAAAACACAATCAACAAAGTGATTTTAAAGACAAAAGCAAATTGTTTTGTGCGAGAATGTTTGAAACAACAAGAAAAGACTAAAAGCTCTTAATTTTGATGTGTTTCTTGATGGAACAAGATAGGAGAACGTCTTTCTTGAAGCAACTTTAACCTAGAACGAAAATCAATAAAATCAGCAAACCAAAACAACAAGAACTAACTTACTAACTTAAATAAGCAAGAAACAAAAAAAATTAAGGATAGAAAAGAGAAGATGACGTCTTAAAAAGCCTTGGAAACATTAAGAATCCACAACTCCTTTCAATGACTCTAATTCTCCCTCCAAGAAAAAGATCTTGGCAAGAAAAAGCTTGAAGATGATTCCCACAACTAGAAACATTGTTAAAACAGCTTCTAAAAGAAACTCAAGAGCAATTATTGAAGAAAAACTCAAAGAGAATTATTATTAACTCAAAAAATCATAAACCAATTGTGTGTGTATAAGGGTGAACGTCTAGGCCCCCAAAATAAGTTTTCCTAACCTTAATGGAATAACTAACATGACAACTCATCAAATAAAAAAAAATCCTAAGTGTGGACTTTTAATGGGAATTCAGCCAAGGAATTAAATGGGTTGTTTGGGTTGAATTCTTACATTATGATCCACCTATTAAAATAAAATTGGACCTATAGTTTAAATATTTTACAATTTGGGCCACTTTGATAATTTGACATGATATTCAATAAAATTACTTTCCAAACTTCAGGATGGGCTTGTAGACATATTAATGGGCCATTTCTTCAAGAAATTGATCTTGTGATCCTTTTGTTCTTGAAATTGGCTCGTTCAAACTCGTACATGAAATCCAATGCGCTTTAGCTGCAAGATTCGATTTCTTGGACCAAGATTTCCAAGATTTGAAATCTTGATTTTCTTGATTCTTGAAATTGTCTAAAATAACAAAATGGGACCAAGATTAGGTTTCTTGATTTTCTTGAAAACAAGAAAGCGAATCTTGATTTTCTTTTTCGGTCATGTGCGCATCTAGGGCCTTGGTAACGAAGTTTTGGATGATCCCATTCAATCTTGCTCAGATTTTCTTAGCTTTCGACCTCGTTGTTAGGCCTTGAGGAAATTTGAGCCTATCACGTTCATGAACCTAATTTTGGGCCTTGAGACTCGCATCAATTGTTCTTGTTTGATCTTGTGATTAATATAAAACTTTATATTAATATTATAACATTTGTACAACAATTTTAGGAATTAAAATCTCTAATCTCTAACCAAATACCAAAATATCTAATGATACCAAAATTTCTAATAAATAACCAAAATCTGTAAATGATACTAAATGATACGGTCCGCCTTAGGGTGAGTCGAGTCGTATGTGAGATGCCCGATCGTATACGAGGAGAGGATTCGTCTTCGGAAAACAATGGAAAGATAGGTAAATTTGCGGAAGCTTTGAAATGAATGTTTTTAATATTTTGGGTTAAGTTAGGAATGGAGGTTAAAGAATAACGGACAAGTTCAATTTCGGAAGAATAGGTTTGGTTTTGGGTAATGGAAAGGAAGGTGGATAATGAAGGTTTTGATTTAGAAAGAATTGGTTAAGAAAAGAAAAGGATGGATATTCAAGGCTCGGGTTTGAATTGGATAAACAAGGTGATTGGTGATGATGGAATAACGAACTTAACCAAGAGTGATTCAACACTAAAAAGTGTCACCTCAGTTCTTATACGGTTAAGGTGAAAGATGGAGATAGAATGAATGCCACACTTGGGTTTAAAGAGTGATAAGTTTAAAAGAACAAGTCGAAGACGCCACAAGAAAGCTTGATAAGTCAAACGAAACTTGTACGAAATATGGAGAGGAGTGATCTCACTATTTGAACAAAGTTCATAAAATATGATAAAATGGCAAAAGTCCCCTCTACAAGCTAATAACAAAGTATATATAGTGTTTACATGCGGTTAGCTGAAGAGTCATATGAATTCAGCTTTAATGTGCATTTTAATGGCTGAAATAAAACTTAATCAATAAATAAAAACTCTTGAGTTCCTCCAAGCCAAATAACAGCAACTTTATGACTCCAAATGGGCTGATTTAATGAATTTGAATGCTTTGAAAATATCTCTTGGTTTCTCCTTTGGCAAGCTGAATAGACTTCAACAACTTAATGAAGTTTTTAAAGCATGAATTGACCATTAAAGTAGCAAAAACGTTTGGAGTAGTTGGAAGGGTTGCTACTGAAATTTAAAGGAAGTGTAATGCTCCTTTAAACTCTTTTTATTGATGTATAAAGCCTCTTTTTGTAACAGCCCCCTCTTTTGTAACCGAAATCACTTGAAAAGCCACCTTATTAAATGTGTAACAACCTTTACATGTAATGGTTGTGAGTTGAAAAATCACTTGCAATTAACACATGTAACCAACATATAAAACACATTTATTCAATGATTAAACCTAAAACAAATTAACACCTATCTTAAATAAATGAACTAAAAACTTATGCATCATTTATTCCAGCAACTAGTTTAATTAAGAGAAACATTATTAAATGAACTTTAACTCATGCATCAATAAATTATCCTAGTAACTAGATTAATTAAATAAGCTTCTTATTAAATGAAGTTCAATAAAAACACTTATTAATTAAACTAAGATGAGTTGAATAAATGTCTAGCAACTCATTTATTAAACTAAGATGCTTAAATGCATAATTTGAAATGCAAACTAAATAAACAAATGCAAGACTTAATTTAATGATGTAGACTTAAACTAACATGGGAGCTACATAAAGTATAACTTTATTAAATGCAAAACACACAAAGTATAAATCTAAAATTAAAAATATGCAAATTTATTAATTTAATTAAAACTAAATTAAATTAAAAAGTCCTTAAAAGATTGACCCAATAATCAATCAGGCCTATGAGATGTTTCATCTTGCACTTGGCCCCTCAAGTTTAGGCCACTCTCGATGGCGTCGGATGGAGTCGAATCATGATGCGACCAGAATTGTATCACTAAATCTCTAATATATAACAAAATATCTAACAGAATACCAAATTTTTTTTACTCAATTTTCTAATGATACCAAAATCTCTCACCAAATACAAAAATTTCTAACATATACCAATAAAAAATTAACTTTTACCAAAATTTTTAATTATTTTGTTAAATTTCTTTATATTAAAAATTTAATATAAGATAAATATTTTGGTTCAAGTTAAAAATTTGGTATGCTTTTCGAGTGTACACCTTTTTCGAATAATATTTTTTGAAGTACTTTTCTTCTTGATTTTTTTTCTTTTCTCTTTTAGTCTCGTAAACCAAAAAATTTCAATACAACTCTGATCTTTTTTAGATTTAAAATCAACACCCAAAATAAATTTTTTATAAAGCATTTTTAAAATTTTTAACACTAAAATCTCTCTATTCAAAAACAAAAAAAAAATGAAAATTTCTTAAATCTATTTGGCAATGAAGATGAGTAAGAACAACTATAATTTGTAAGAGAAGTTAGCAACATAAATCGAGAGGAGTTATTGACTTTTCATTTATATTTTAGTATTTATTACAAATTTCGATATCTTTCAAAATTTCAATACAACTCTAATTTTTTTATTCAAAATCAACACTCAAAATAATTTTCTTTTATAAAAAAATTTCGAAAAATTTTAACACTAAAATCTTTTTATTAAAAAAAAGGGAAATTTGAAAACTGTTTGTTAATGAAGATGAGTAAGAACAACTATAATTTGTAAGAGAAGTCAGCAACATAAATCAAGAGGAGTTGGTGACTTTTCATTTATATTTCAGTATTCATTACAGAATTTCGTATCTTTTAAAATTTTTACTATTGCTTTAGAGATTTTGATATCTATTATAGATTTTATTATTTGTTAGAAAATTTTGAAAACAATAACAGATTACAAGTTCAAGAATTTTCGTCCAAAAATGAATTTAGACTCGTTTAAACTCGGAGGTTTCTGATGGTAAAAAGTTTGTTTCGCCAGAAGTCCGTAAAAAGTTTTTCTTTTTTGAAGGGAAGTTGGTAAAAAGTTTTTCTTGGTGGAAGGATAATCAATAGTTTAGAGAAGATTTAACTATAAAAAAACACTATTACCGAAAAGGAAAAAGATAAAACTAAAATATAATATACGTCATCATCTGGTAGGTCCACGTATATCCTAACAGGTCCTACCATTGGCTTGCACTTTTAGGCTTTTGGTTCTCGCTCTTTTTCTCTCACACAGTCTCGCCATCTGCTGCCCAGCACTCCACAAAAGCTATAAAAATAAAGAAGAAATGTTGCGCCTCTCCTCTCGCAACTCACACGCGTTGTCAACATAGAAAAATTAGGGTTCCTTTGTTTTGCAGGGAAAGATATTCATGGACTCGTCTACGCCTATCCCTTCGTTGCACTTGGCCATGGCGGCGTTACTCGGAGCTTCATTAATGGCCGTATCCGCGTTTTATATCCACAAACGCAGTGTCGACCACGTCATCGATCGGCTTATCGAGATCCGCCGCGAATGTGTGCCGCAGGCAAGGCGGCCTCGAAGTCGCCTTGTCTCCGATGAAGACGAAGAGGATGAAGAAGTGGATTACGAACAAGATAATAGACGACTAGAAATAGAAGAAGTGGATCAGTGCCTCGACCATAAATCGAGCGCGTCTAAATCTTTTGATGAGAAAATGGAGGTGTCGAGGAGTTCTCGCATTTCCAGTTCGATGCCAAACGTGGCTTTGCGTAATGAGTGGTTCGAGGAGGATGCTAAATTTGATCAGGCGGTGAGGGAAAGAGTTCAAAGCTGCTCTGCTTCGTCGCTTGAGAAGCTTAACTTTATTCCTTCGGGTCTTCCTCCTCTTCAAACATCTCGTAGAGGTAGTTTCTTTATTTTGGGCCTATAATTGCTTTTGCACTAATCTTTTGTTTCTTTTTTCCCGTTGTTACCATAACTGTAGAAAGTGTTTTATGACGATCGAGATAGACTTCTAATCAAATTTTGATCAAATGCGGATCGATATTGATTACATGACAGTTAAATGCCGCATTGCTAAAAGGGAGTTTGAATAGTTTTGCTAACAGTGGGCACAAGGGAAAGTAGAAATTAGAGTTAATGTTGTAAATATATTTTCCTAAAAATGTTCCTGATAGTTGAATAATGAAAATCGTATAAATTGATTAAAAATGAATAAACAAATAAAATGAAGTATCAGTTCTAATATGATTTTTTTTTGCCTTTGTAGATTAAGCATACATTTCCTTTTTCAGTTTTAATTCTTTAAAAATTCATTTCCTTTTGTATCCAGAAGTCATTTTGTTCCTTTTTTTTTTCCGAGAGCAAAAAGTAAATTGTAAAGTAATTGTAAAATGTGAGTTTACGAATCAGCTCTTGGCTTGATGCACATCGAGTGTTTTAGGAAAATGGTTCGGGTTCTGAACTTGTAAGTATTCACGATTTGCTAAATGCAGTTGCCATGTATTCTACAGGAAGTATGTTATTCTTTTGTTTCTTTTCTTTTGCAGGAGAAAGTCAGACTTTTAGTCATGGAGGTTCCACTATGAGGTTGGCTACCTATGGTCGGCTAATGACTCCAAGGTCGCCTGGTGGCAATGCTGCTGGGGATTCAGATGATGAAGGGACAGAGCCTGCGGATGAGGATGAGATTCTTTTTGCTGACAAGAATATTGATGTTTCTGCTGATTTGTTAGAGGTGAGCGGTTTTCTAGTTCTGGTGTTTCCTTTAGTTTCATGCCAATATCATTGCTTATGGTACAAAGCCAAAGTAGTTTCAATAGAATTTGTTTTCGAGCAGATAGGGTTTGCTTTGCCGTTAGGTTTAAGGGTTTATCATTTGTAGAGTAACTCTGGTGAATCTTTTAATTACTAATAATGCATCAAAAGCAATTGATTTTTTGTTCATCTGTTATTGGTAAATATATAGGATGTTGCTACAAAAGTTCAAAATTCGTTTCCTCTTCCATTTAGAGGCGATAGTGTTAACCATGCTCGTGACAAGACCTATAAAGCCTCTGGGAATGAGGAAAAATCTTGTGTGAATCTAGTTGGCAAGGGAAACGTTGATTCAGCTTCAGTTGGCATATTTGAGAATGATCCTGTTTTTACCAAGACTAGTTTGCCTCTCAGAAGCACATTGCATGGTATCATAGCTTCTCTAAATCTGAATGCTTTTACTATCTATCTCTGTTGTAAACTTAATTTTATATTTAATAAATTGGAATTTTCTATTACTTTAATTTGTTAATTGGTGTTCTGGGTGTATTAACACATTTGTCCTCTATATAGATATTTATTAAGCAAGACTGACAGGCCAAGTCAGAATTAGTCTTTATTTCTTACTAGAAGTGCTTGAGTTAGAACACTTCAAAATTGGTTGTTGTTCTGCTTTTAACAATCTCTATACAGACTCAACAAATGTTGAAGAGGAGGAAGTAAGAAAGATGGTACGGGAGTGCTTGGAATTGCGAGACAATTATGTTTACAGGGAGGAGATTGCTCCATGGACCAAGGAACCTGTGATGGAACCTAGCGCTCCAAAGGCGAGCTGTGATCCATTTCACTTTGAACCTGTTGAAAAAACAGCGGTGTGTTTCGTTTTTCTATTTTTTTCCTTTTTAAATATTGTTTAGAAAAAAAAGGTTACAATATTTCTGCTAAACTCATTGAAGCAACAGTGATAAAAGTATTTTCTGTATTTTACTCTGTTTTTTTCCTTTTCATGCAGCATCACTTTAGGATGGAAGATGGAGTCATACATGTTTATGCAAGTGAAAGTGGTATGTACCATTAGTGTATACCATATTATATTGTCAACAATGAATCAGATTTGTCAATTAAGTGTTTTTCTTGAACATGACAAGGTTATACTGTCGGTTTTGGGCCGAAATCTTAATATCTATTTGGAAAATTTGATGCCCCAGGAATAGAGTTTCTAGTGTGTGAGTATGGGGACAGGAGTTCTTTTAGTGTAACACTGTTTAACATGACTGGTCTCTAAAACATAATCTATTGGAAATGATGCAAAAATTATTTAAACTATAGTTTTATTCTTGATCTGCGTGGTTCCATTACTTAAGGTTATTTCCTTTGATGAACCCTAAAACAGTAAATCATCTGTCTATGAATTTTCAGGCACTGTTGAGCTTTTTCCTGTTGCAAGTTCAACAACATTTTTCACTGATATGCATCACCTCCTAAAAGTCATGTCAGCTGGAAATGTTCGCTCTGCTTGTCATCACCGACTAAGGTTTCTAGAAGAGGTAGGCTTTGAACTCTAAATTGTGTATTTTATCCACTTTGGCTTGTTTATGTAACTTACAACTGGATGCTGCACAGAAGTTCCGCCTTCATCTGTTAGTAAATGCAGATAGGGAGTTTTTGGCTCAGAAGAGTGCACCACACCGGGATTTCTATAATATCCGGAAGGTTGATACACATGTGCATCATTCTGCTTGCATGAACCAGAAACATCTGCTTAGTTTCATCAAATCAAAACTACGAAAAGAACCTGATGAGGTTGTTTTGAATTCCTTTTATTTGCTAATTTAGCATCCAGTGTTGTGTTTGTAAGCATTTAAAATGGATCATAATCAATACAATCCTACATGACATTGTGCAGGTTGTTATATTTAGGGATGGAAAGTATATGACATTGAAAGAAGTTTTTGAGAGTTTGGACTTGACTGGGTAGGCAAAACCTTGGTTCCATTCGCTTCTATGTTTCAGAAAGTGCTTTGATTTATTTCAACTAATGTTTCACCTGCCCTATACAGATATGATCTCAATGTTGATTTGTTGGATGTTCATGCTGATAAGAGCACCTTTCATCGATTTGACAAATTCAATCTTAAATATAATCCTTGTGGGCAAAGCAGACTTAGAGAGATCTTTTTAAAGCAGGACAATCTTATCCAAGGTCTGACAACTATGTCATCACAAAGCAAGCTTAAGTTTTATTTACTATGTTTGGTCAGATAACCCTTTTTTTTTCTTTTATTGGAAATGATAGTCACTCATTTTTTTATAAGTTTTCTCCAATAGTTCTTGCTTTGTATCTCAAATTCACATTGATATCGGGGTCACAGCTCTATGTTATTGGTAACTGTCAGATTACAGTTTCCTAATAAGGAATATTCAGTTAATCAGAAAGAATCTTGTAGATATTTTATTGATTGCTATCCCTAACTTTAAGGCTGTGTTTTAAGGGACAGCATCCCTAGAATCAGTTTGCTTCCTAGTATATAGTTTCCTAAAGTTAGGCTCACTATGTAATATAAATATTAGTGTAATTTCTTGTAAGAGATATAATACAGAAAAGCCTATTTCTAACAGTAACATATGTTTGGCAAAATTAACAGATTTAGTGGTGTTGACTGTTTTAGTTCTCATATTCTAGGTTGAGACTTTTTTCTTTTTTTGGATATTGCCATCACTCTTAATATAAATCTGGGCAAGCATTGACAAATTAAGTGGTGCTTGTACAGGACGTTTTCTGGCAGAAGTTACAAAGCAAGTGCTATCAGATCTTGAAACAAGCAAATATCAGGTAGAATAAAGTCATAATGCTCTGCTTTAATCATTACTTGTGCATCCTCCATTTTAGCATGTCCCATATAGAAATATTAATTAAATTCATACTGTTAAGAGATATTTATTTACTCTTTCAACCTCCAAAGTGTTTATGGAAGCGTTTCTCTAAAAATGTTTGCATGCTATTTGAAGTTTAGTCCTTGGGTTAATCTTATGTTTTTTCTTTAGGCATTCAGCATTCTTGGCGTTTAGTTTAGTTAGAATTTTAAATTATGATAGATCTGAAACTTTGATATTTTTATGCAATGTGGGTTTTCACCTTGTAAAACCCAATGCTGCTGCAGTGCAAAATTCAACCTTAAAGCTTTATTTGTTGTCTAAATTATTTTATTGAAGCCTAAGAATTGTTGTTATTGTTTCGGCTAATTGACCTTAAAGTATCAACTGCCTTTTTTTGGATGGTCATATTCCTTCCAAGGGCTAAATTACTAAAAGCCCATAAAGTATCCTTCTTTTTCTTAAGTGAGCCTCTGTTTTTATTGTATCCAAATAACCTTTTATTTTCAAACAAAAGATTGACTTCTGTTATGGTCAATGCCGCCAAAATTTTCTTTATCCACATGGAAGCTGACCTGGCTTGATGATGTGGTAAAAAAATGAACAATTTGTATTTTTTGAAAAATATAACACTTAAGAACTTTCTTTCTTCTTGCCTCCCAATTCTCACCACCAATTCCTTAGCCCAAATCAGTTTTGGCCTCCTGCATTGATCATAACAAAAGTAAACTTTCTATTAGAAATAATTTCTTTAGGTACAAATTAAAGGGTAAGATATTGTTTGGGTACAAAAAGCATATGAGCTTACTTTAGAAAAGTGACAACATTGGGCTCTTTTAGTATTCTATCCTCCCACCAACTTTGTCCAATGTTTTTTGCCTTATCACCAGACAGTAAAAGGGCCTTTGACCTTTTCAGGCTAAGCGCCTGCCTGGTGCATGTAGGGGGAAAAGGCCTTCTAATTGAAGTTCTCTTTAATATCTCTTTAATTGTTTCTTAATTGTAACAAAGGGATAATATCGAACTCTCTACTTCTCAATATTTGAGTATTCAACACCAGGCATGGGATCATATGGAAATATGCATATGGTTGACAAAAGAAAGAAAATTTGGCATGTTCTGTAGTTCAAACTGGAGCACTTTTTATAGTTTATTATTATAATTATATATCTTCGGCTTATTTATATACAGACATGGATATACCAAAACACGGATACATGCCTTAACATAAGCAAGTGGTTTTTTTTTTGTGCGCCATGTGCCTTGTACAATAAAAGGATTCTAGGACCTAGAGTGCTCCTTGCGCCTCTGACAACACTGAATAATATATATATATTTTCTAGATGGCAGAGTACAGGGTGTCCATATATGGAAGGAAACAAAGTGAATGGGACCAGTTGGCAAGTTGGTTTATTAACAATGAAATTTATAGTGAGACTACTGTTTGGTTAATCCAGGTATAGTGCCAATATTATTTCTCTTCATTCTAGTGATTCTCCTGCTATCTAGCTTTGCAGTAGGATTATTTCTTCTTTACATCTCCATTTGATAATGTTTATTTAAGTATTAACTGCTGGTTTTCTTGGATGATTTCTTGTTAATGAGTCAAATGATTGTATCTTGTTTGGACATGTTTATTTAAGAATTGCCCCCAAGTAGTTTCTTGAATCATCTAAAATTGGAAAAATTAGTCTTATGGTAACTCTAATGAAAAGTATTTGAAAGTATGCACTAGCTAATAACATTTTAGAAATTAAAATTTCAGATCGGTTTTTAGGGTATCATGTCCATATCAAGCATCATCTTTCCAGATTACTGTTTTCTCTGTGTGTGTGTGTGTGTGATATATTTCACAAGTCAAAGGTAACCTTCTTCACTTGATTTTGACTTAATTTTGCAGTTACCACGATTGTATAATGTGTACAAGCAAATGGGAATTGTAAAATCTTTTCAGAATATTCTGGACAATGTTTTTATTCCACTATTTGAAGTTACAGTTGATCCGAATTCTCATCCTCAACTACACGTGTTCCTAAAAATGGTGAGTTCTATGTTCATCGGAGAACATACCGTGCTATAATAAGAGATTTCATTGTTATTGGGGTAATGGAAAATACAGTTAAAAAAGGCTTCTTTATTGGAATGACCTGCATTATAGCAAGCTGAATAAATGATGCCTTAACTTTATTCATTGTGTTCTCATAATTCTTTAAAACCATTCGAAAATTCTCTTGAGCAACATTATATGGTCAATTTTTGGGTCTGTACTGCATATTGAACATGTGTATATCCTTGCGATTTTAGATGGATGGAGTTGGACAGCAAAGCAATTGAATATCTGATATTATAGAATCTGTCTGCTGCAAATTTGGTAACTTTCAGATTCAGATATTAGATTTACTATCTGCTGTGGATTTGGATAAACCCTTGGATATTTGTTATCCCACTTCACTTTAGTTTTCATGCTGATTGTCAGATCTTCGCATCTGTTATCTAAATTCATTTTTTTTATATGGATAATGGATTTGGATAAATTTATTTTTAAAAGGATTGGCTTAAAAATTTTGGATGCTTAGCTGAATTGGATATCCAACAGATTGTTTTTTACAGTGGGTGCGGACTCAAATAGTAGTATTTGGATAGTAAGTTAATATTAAACAGATTTAGATATTGGACAAACTAAGTGGATTTGGAGATTTCAAAGATTGCAGTGTGATATTGGATCGATTTCCATCTCTAATTTAGATTGTTTTGTTTGTTGAACCACCATTCGTTTAGTCTTGTCATATAATGCATTATTTTGTAGAACTTTCCTCAATTGTTGTAATAATCAGTTTGTCAGGGAAAATGTTGTGAATGCTGCAAAGAAATGCTAATGTCTCTTAATACAGGTGGTTGGCTTTGATTTAGTTGATGATGAGAGTAAACCAGAGAGGCGTCCTACAAAGCACATGCCAACTCCTGCTGAATGGACTAATGAATTTAATCCTGCATATTCTTATTATGCCTACTACTTTTATGCAAACCTTTATACACTCAACAAGGTTTGTGTTATTTTCTAATCTTATCATAGTTATTTTACATACCATTATTGCTTTTTACACAGCAATTGGGCTTTTGGTCTTTTGATGTTAGGGGAAGATTTAGTCGGCTTTTATGATTTTATGTAATCATCCCCTGATTCAGTAATATCTGGAATAAACTTTAAGACTAATTATTGAAGTCAATGTTGCTGAATAAAAGTTTGTCAGAAGGATATGGGGGAATGAAACATCATGTGATCCTTTACAATACTTGAGCTGGTTAGGTGCCTGGGGTAAAGAGGAAGATTATTTTATCCTTGATCGTTTTGTTATAGATGTTATGAAACATTTCATAAGTTTTATTTTTTTCCTTTTTTCAGCTTCGTGAGTCAAAAGGAATGCAGACAATAAAACTCCGACCTCACTGTGGGGAGGTTAAAGTCAATTTCTCTCTGTTTTAGTGTTTCTGCAGGTATTTAAATTGCTTTTGACACTTGCAAATTTATGCAGGCTGGTGATATTGACCATTTAGCTGCTGCTTTCCTTCTGTGCAACAATATATCTCACGGGATTAATCTCCGGAAATCCCCTGTTTTGCAGTACTTGTATTACCTTGCTCAGGTTGTCTTGCAGGATTTTCCATAAACAAGTTTCTTTCTAGCAGATGGTTTTTAGCCTTTTTTGTGTTGTAAAAATAGAACATGAAAAATGGCATATACATGGGCAGTTTTTCAGTTGTATTATGCGCTTATTCCAAAACCAATCAGTGGGGATGTCATCACATCTCGTTCCCATCTGTTGGAATATGCAGAATCTGCATCTGCAGCCCTTGTATTATTCTGCATAAACAGTTTACGAATGACTTTTGGAATGAACACCCCCTTTAAAATAGTACAATTGATTCAATTACTAATGTTGATCATCTTACTGTTCTTTTATCAGATCGGATTGGCCATGTCTCCTCTGAGCAATAATTCCCTTTTCCTGGACTATCATCGCAACCCATTTCCTTCATTCTTTCAGCGTGGGCTAAATGTTTCTCTTTCATCTGATGATCCTTTACAAATTCATTTGACGAAGGAAGCTCTTGTGGAAGAGTACAGTGTTGCAGCACAGGTTTGTTACTTGCTTTTGACATTTTCCTGGTACTATATCTATAATACTGTGGAAAACCAAAAGGCCAGTTCTCTCTCTCTCTCTCTCTGTATATATATATATATATCCTTTTCCAATATTCCTGAAAATGTCAAAGGGAAAAAAAAATTCATCCAACTGTTCCCCCAACACAGTCTAAAGGAACTAGTAAATTAAAAGACACATGGTAAGGTGCTTAACCATAATGCTTGATGTCTGTCATCATCTTAAATCGGTACTTTGCAGGTTTGGAAGCTCAGTGCTTGTGACTTATGTGAGATTGCTAGAAATTCTGTATACCAGTCTGGGTTTTTGCATATGTCAAAGGTGAGAGAGATCTCTGAAACTTACTTTCTCTGCTTTCTTGGCCCTTCAAGTTTTTTTGGGAAGTATGGAAGCAACTTGCTGGATTCATTCTTTCAAGTACCAAGCAAAGTTTCTCATTCTATCTTTTTACATAAATCCTTTTGAATGACGGGCTCTCTATTGGCGGGTACACTTCAGATAAAAAAATGGGCAACTACTTCATTATCTAATTGAGGAAAAATTGATTCTATTTAGGGTAAATGATATTGCAAATAAAGGAGTGAGAGAGGATGCTTCTATTATAAGTGACATGTGTTGGCTGAAATTGTTTCTCTTCAATTCTTTCATCTTCAACATCATCGGGCATGTTCATTAACTTACATCCATACTAAGCAGGAAAAATGGTCAATAGGAAGCCTATAACCTGTAATTGTGCTTTTCTTCTTCTTCTTTTTTTTTTTTTTTTTTTTTTTTTTCTGTTTTATTTTTCTATTCACTTGCTGCAGGCCTTGAACAAATCCTTTCAAAGCTCAAGCCCTGTCTAAAAATAAGATAAAATTTTGTGTAAAGTTCCAGGTTGCTTGAGAAGGTAAAATGTTATTGATACATTTTCTGGGAAACTCATAATGTGGATTTGAAAATGGTCTTTATAATATTTGGTTGGGGTTCGGAGATACGCCAAATTCACTGACATTGACTGACCAACCTTTGATAGTCTTTTTCCATACGTCTAAGTCCTCAGTAGCTCTTGCGAATGCTAAATCTATGAAATAAGCCATAGTTAACATTTTCAACATATTATCGTTCCCTTTTTACTGCAGTTGCATTGGCTTGGCAACAAATATTTCCTAAGAGGTCCAGAAGGGAATGACATTCAGAAGACAAATGTTCCAAACATGAGGATTGCCTTTCGACATGAGGTATATTTACATTATTTCTTTAAAGAACTTATCATCTCTGGTGGTGGCTAATGGTTTGGAATTTGGCAGACATGGATAGATGAAATGCAGTATCTTTACTCAGGGAGAGCAAGAATTCCAGAAGAAATAGATCCTGCGATGTAACTGAATGTAATACGTGAATCATGAAAGCAAGTTTCAAGTAGTGGGAAGATGATGCGAAGATTTGGACAGCAATGGGTTGAAGGAGGCTGGCTAGCTGTTCTTTCAAGCTTAGCCTTATAAGTGGCGGAAGGGATTTTTACCCTTAGCTATTTCCTTACAGATCGGAAATCATTCATTCTTGCTGCAATCATTATAGTTTCTAATATATATAGTGAATTAACTCTGTTATGTTTTTGCTTTCAACAATTTGGGCGATCAAAGTCATGTTCCTTTTAGTTTTAACTTCAATTAAGAATAAAGAAACTATGTAGCTTTGATCGCTGTGAATGATCTGTATGTGCGAGAATGTCTTAGTCCCATGTGTCGTTCTTGTTTTATTAGTTCCAAAGAAGGATGGAACTTGGTGGATGTGTATTGATTGTTGCGCTATAAATAAGATCACGGTAAAGTATCGACATCCTATTGCTCGAGTAGATGTGATGTGAGCTTGTAATCGGTTTAGAATTGCAAGTCACTTGAATGCCCGACCTTTTCTAAACAGGTACTTGAAAACTAAAGAAATAAGATAGGAATCTTGAATCAAAAGCTCGTATGAGAAAAGAACCAACATTATTGAATGTGACCCAATTTCCATAAGACATATTGAAAACAAGAATTAGTTTTGAACATACTTTGACTTGTTTATGAAAGAAACAAGAATCGAATGTATAAAAAATGAAAGAAGAATGCCACAGGGCAAAACCCTTGATAAGTTCAGTTTGTATGTTCTTAAGAACACGAGAGAAAAATCTCACAAAATGTATTTATCAACCTCCAAATTACAAAATGAGCAACTATTTGTATACTATTCTAGGTATATGGATAGTTAATCCATCCATGTAGTTTAAGGACTTAATTATGCATGAATGCATGTAGTACATGAAAAGTCACATAACTCCCAACCTTACATGTAGACTTAATAAAGTGGAAGAACTTTAAAAGTCACATTCAACCCCCATTTTGGACGGTGGAAATGAATGTGCATGGGGTGACTAAAAGGTCACTTTGTTGTGCATAAATGCATTATAACTAGAGTCTCTCCAAAGGTCATAAGGTTGTCGAAAAGTCACTTGTATAAATATAATGCTATAATAATTCCTCCAAAGGTCATGTTCAACTCTTATCTTGTTGGCAATTAAAGGGACTTTGGCTAACCGAATGGTCACTTAAGATGCATGAATGTGAACCTTTTAGTATTTTGTCCTTTAAATCTGACCAATGAATGCTTGAATCCTTAAGTCTCATTAAATTCGTCCATGAATACTCCTTGAACTTTGATTTGGAGATGAAAGGTCTTCATGGAAAGTGTATGGTCAACAAAGGTACCTGCAATACAATATAAACAGGACTCATTTCACAATTCATTCATTCCACATGCATAAACTAAAATATTATGAGTGCAATGAAAATATTGAAATAAAACAAACAACGAAACATAATAGAAAAAAACTACAAGTTCTTTATTTAAACACACGAATAAAATTTATTTAAGATGTGAATAAAAAAGACCTATTGAGCAACGAATAAAACATTGCAAGGCTGATGTTCCATATTAAGTCCAGAATGCAATGGGGATTGTTCCAACTCAGCCCAAACGACTTGTATGAGAACATTGAGTGCCTCCTTAAGCTTTCTAGCCCTTGCCCTCGTAATTGGCCCCATAGGTACGTGCAACGCATCTCCACGTAATAGAACCTTCACGTTTGGTCCTAATCTCGTACCCATGATCACATCATCCCTTCCCTCTTTGAAAGGATTTGTCCTCAAATCCGAATTTGCATAAAATGGAGATAAATAAAAAATGTAAAAACTCACTATAACATTGTACTCACATGGGAGATCTATTTTATAAGAGTTCTCATTAATTTTCTCCAAGACTTGAAAAGGGCCATCTCCTCTTGGAAGGAGTTTAGATCTCTATTGGGCAGGAAATCGTTCCTTTCGCATATGTACCCAAACCAAATCTCCCGGTTGAATACGACTTTCTTTTGACCCTTGTTGGCATGTTCTACATACTATTCTGTCCTATTTTCAATATTATCCCAAACCTTTTTATGAAGTTGTCAAACAAATTCAACCTTTATTTTTCCATCTAAATTGACAAATTCGTTATAAGGCAGAGGAATTAAATCCAAAGGTGTAAGAGGATTGAAACCATACACTATCTCAAAAGGAGAAAATCTAGTGGCAGAATGCACAGTTCGATTGTATGAAAATTCAACATGTGGTAAACGCTCCTCCCACATCTTTAAATTTTATTGAATGATAGCTCGAAGTAGCGTTGACAACGTACAATTTACAACTTCGGTTTTTCCATCAGGTTGGGGATGACATGTAGTGGAGAACAAAAATTTAGTGCCTAACTTACTCCATAAGGTCTTCCAAAAGTAGCTCAAAAACTTGGTGTCTCGATCAGACACAATGCTTTTTGGAATTCCATGTAATTTGACAATTTCCTTGAAAAACAAATTAGCAATGTACTTAGCATCATTAGTTTTTCAACAAGGTATAAAATGAGCCATTTTAGAAAAATGGTCCACCACAACAAAAATAGAATCTTTCCCACTACTGGACCTTGGTAATCCTAACATGAAATCCATTGAAATATCTATCTAAGGTTCCATAAAGTATTGGTAATGGGGCGTACAAGCCATGGGGGTTCACTCACAATTTAGCCTTTTTGCAAAATATGCAATTTTGACAAAGACGCTCGATGTCTCGTTGCATGTGGCCAAAAAAAATTTCATGCAATACATCTAGAGTTATTACAACTCCAAAATGTCCCATTAGGCCTCCCTCATGGGATTATTTCACATGTAGCTCTCGAACAAAACTCCTTAGTATACAAAGCTTATTTTCTTGAAAAAGAAATCCATCGTGCTTGAAAAACTTACCAAAAGCTTCTTTTTTACAAGCTGTAAAAATATTGCCAAAATCAAAGTCATGTTCATACAAGTCCTTTATGTGCTCAAATCCAAACAATTTAGCAATACATAACGTCGAGATAATGTGTCAGCAATTATATTTTCCTTACCTTGCTTGTATTTTATGACATAAGGAAAAGTATTGATGCGAGTTTCAAGGCCCAAAATTAGGCTCATGAACGTGATGGACTCAAATTTCCTCAAGGCCGAAAAACAAGGTCGAAGGCCAAGAAAATTCGAGCAAGATTGAACAAGACCATCCAAGACTTCGTTACCAAGGACCTGGATGCACACACGACCAAAAAAGAAAATCAAGATTCATTTTCTTGTTTTCAAGAAAATCAAGAAAATCAAGAAACCAAATCTTGGTCCAATTTTGCTGCTTCAGGCAATTTCAAGAATCAAGAAAATCAAAATTCCAAATCTTGGAAATCTTGGTCCAAGAAACCGAATCTTGCAGCCAAGGCACATTGGATTTCATGTGCTAGCTTGAACGAGCCAATTTCAAGAACAAACAGATCACAAGACCAAGTTCTTGAAGAAATGACCCATTAAGATGTCTACAAGCCTATCCTGAAGTTTGGAAAGTAATTTAATTGAATATCAGGCTAAATTATCAAAGTGGCCCAAATTGTAAAATATTTAAAATATATGTCCAATTTTATTTTAATAGGTGGATCATCATGTAAGAATTCAGCCCAAGGAGCCTATTTAATTCCTTTGGCTGAATTCCCATTAAAAGTCCACACTTAGAATTATTTTGTTTTTTTTTATTTGATGAGTTGTCATGTTAGTTATTCTATTGGGGTTAGGAAAACTTATTTTGGGGGCCTATAAGTAGCATGGCCGTCCACTCTTATACACATACAATTTATTTTTGTTAAGAATAATTCTCTTTGAGTTTTTCTTAAAGAATTGCTCTTGAGTTTCTTTTAGAAGCTGTTTTAACAATCTTTTAGGTTGTGGGAATCATCTTCAAGCTTTTTCTTGCCAAGATCTCATTCTTGTTGGGGTGAGGTGGGGGAATTAGAGCCATTGAAAGTAGTTGTGGATTCTTAATGTTTCCAAGGCTTCCTAGGACGTCATCTTCTCTTTTCTAGCTTTAATTTATCATTTCTTGTTTATTTTAATTTAGTTCTTGCTGTTTTGGCTTGTTAATTTTATTGATTTTTGTTCTAGGTTAAAATTGCTTCAAGGGAGACGTTCTCTTATCTTGTTCAATCAAGAAACACACCAAAATTAGGAGTTTTAATGTTTTCTTGCACAAAACATTTTGCTTGTCTCTAAAATTACTTCTAACAAATCTGTTTTGTGTTTTGTTTTTACAGATCTGGTTGGGCGTTTTCTTCAAGTCCAAGGATGGTTTCTTTCCATCCAATAAACCCTAATTCATTTTCTATTGAACTCTTTACCAGACGATTCCTCTTTCTTTTGTTTTACGTTCTTTTGACTCTTCTTTGTGACAACTAATCTATTTTCATTGTTTCTTGTTTCATTTTACGTTCGCCTAGAGTTCTAGGTGCAGATTAGACAAGCTACGATTCTATTTTGCACGCGTGATGTATCATTCTTTATCATTTGGTATTAGATTTGGGCGTTTTGGTGTTCATGGTTGATTTCTAAACCGATTTCCATTGCAAAACAACCTATAAGCATTTTTTTACTAGAATGGTTTTCAGGAAAAAAATATATTTTTGAGTGGGTAAACATTTTTCAATTGATTTGAAATTTTATATACTAATTCTAGGCACTGTATTACAATATAAAAAAAGTATTTTCCATGAAAACAAGTGATCAAAAAGTGCAAAAAAAAAAAGAAAATATGAAAAATAAAAAATATATATTATGTGGGTTGAATTTTGTGCCGAAACTTTCCAGATTAGATCTACATTATTTGAGGAGGCTCCAGTTTAAATTTTGTGATTTTTGGAAATCGAGAACACCTCGAACAAATTTTGTCAAGTTGCTTTGCAACTTTTTGGGTTCTCAGGTTTCAGCAATTTTCATGGACTCTTAGCCTTAGGTTTTTATTTGTTTTTTTCTTTTTATTGTTCCTTTACGCATTCTAACACTTTATTGTTTCTTGTGTTAGTAGGTTAAAGCACATTGCACATTCCTTCCTCTGTGCAATGCAATTCTTTGGTGTCTAGCAACTTTTGGACTCTAGTGCCATTAGGCTATTTGGTAGCTAGATTCTTTAACAATCTGATTCACTGTCATAAATACTCCTAAAGGACTCACAAGATTAATTCTTACCTCATTGAGAATTAAATTTTATTTTTAAGTGCATAACGGTGAGATTTGTTTAATTTTTTTTTCTTTTTGAGTGCTGTGTTCTTTTTCAGATTTGTCACAATGTTTCGTAGTGGCAAAGGAAGTGATGACCAGAGTGACACACCACTAGTGACCATAAAAAATCTTGCTGGTATCGCAACGAAATTACAATGTGACCTCAATGAAGTCAAATGATAAGTTCGAACATAGGTTCGATAGGTTGCAACAAAATCTAGAGGATCGAAATGCTTGAGATTAGAAACGTGACACTATTCTAGACACAATCAACAAAAATTTGGAATGTCTAAGTACCAAAATTGGGTGTCAAAATCGTAATTGGGGAGATAAGGTTGATTATCCTCGTCTTCGTGCAAATAATGCTCGATGTGTCTCTCGTGCAAATGATGAGACTTTGGTTAATAATGACCGTGGGCAACATTTTTTTAGCTAAACCAATGTTCTCAATTCCAAAATTTCAGGGAAAGAAATGATCAAGAGACTTATTGTGATGGAAAAAGTGATCATAAATTAGTTTGTCAATTCAAGGGGAGATGGCGAAACGAAAGGAGGAATACAATTGAGCTATCACCTTTTGTGCAATGTTATTGGTGTAGTTCAAAAGATCATAAGGGCTTCCAATGTACAATTAAATATCCAACTAGAGAAGAAAGTAAGTATGACCTGGTACCTTTTATTGACTTATACTCTATGTAACGCCCCGGAATTTGGACCTAGACGTATTGGGCCTTGAGCAAGGGAACGGTTAGAAAACTGTGCATAAAAGTTTATGGGAGCTAGGAAATGACACAATTAAATGTCTGCTCAAGTGGTTAAGGGTCCTGAGAGGAGTTGGAAAAGTCCTGGGTTCAAACATGGGCTTTAGCAAAAATTTTGGTTTTAAGTGGATAAAACCATGGATGCTTGGATGTAGGCCTTTTAAGTTATTGTGTTAAAAAAATGACACAAGGAGGCATGTGGTCTAGTGGTTGTGGCGTCATTAAGGTCACAAGGGAGCCTAGGTTCAAGTCTTGGCTCTTGCAATTTATTTTGGTTTTTCTTTTAAAGGAACTTGGACACTGGCACATAGGCCTTATTAATATTAGTGCTAGTTTCATGACACAAAAAGAGCCTGTGGAGTAGTGGCAAGGTGGCGTGTTGTGTAACTGTGAGGTTTGAGGTTCAAGTCCTGGGTTACGCAATGAAGTGTTTATTTTGCTGTTTGAGCTATGTAGGTAGTAGAGTTGGACTGAAACAAAGCTAAGAGAGAGTTTGAACTGGTCATGAGAAATGCAATGAGGGATAAGGGGAGAGAATCGGGGAGAAAATCAAGGATTTGAGAGAGGAGGGAGTTTGTGCCGATTTGGGACTCTAGCAGTCAAGAATTCGGCCAAGAGAGGTGTACTGCTCAGTGGGCTATTTTTGCCTCTTTGGCCGAATGTGGTAGGTTTTTCTTTTGAGCATTTTTGTTTCTTTGCATACTTCTCTTTTGCGTTTTTTCTTCTTCTCATTTGCCGTATACACCCTTTTTCCCTTCTTTTGGTCCTTTTGACCCTTTCCTTTTTGTCAATAGGCCTATTTTAAGGTCAACCCTTCCTTTCTTTTCTCCCTTTTTCCCTTTCTCAAACTGAACTCTCTTTTGGCCAAATATTCTTTATCTCCCAGTCGGTGTACCCTGTCAATATTCCATTTTCTACCTTTTAGTCTGGCCGAACATCACTTTGGGTTACCTCTCTCTGCTTCGACCTTCTCTTCTTTATTTACTACTGTTCCAGTGCTGCAAGGATTCTGATTATTGATAAGTGATTATACTCTTCACTTCTGGTTAAATCTACTTTTTGTTCCCCTCTCAAACCCCTGACGGTTTAGTCTTGGTTTAAGGGATTCTCTGCTCCTACATTCCGCACTCTCTCCGTTCTTTTTTTTTGGCAACTAATCTCTGTTAATCGGTAAGTCTCTCGGTTCCTTTCAGTTCTCTCTTTTACTGTTTAAGCCAAATAGTGCGATCCCTTATAACCGATTCTTCTCCTTTCTCCTATGTGTATGTTCTTTCGGGTTCTAGAACTTTCGATGGGTGAAGAGGGTGCTAGTAATAAAGCGATGGCAAAGGTACCGGCTAAGTTTGAGCGTGTAGCCTCTACTCACAAGTTTAAGCGGCGTAAGGTGTCGGCTGTTCGGGATTTTCTGCCAGGATGCGGAAGAGTGGCTGCACCGAGCTCTGGAACAAGTAGGCAAATCACAGTCGACCGATCTAGTCAAGGTTCTGGCGCTCGTGGATTTTTAGTACTCTACGTAATCAAGTGTGTATCTGTACACTGTAAATCATTACTGTCGTAAAGCCGAAAGGGTGTGTGTAACTGTACGCCCAATTTCGTGACTGTCAAACGGGGGATAAAGGTGTGTATTCACACCCCTGTCTATCTGTGAATCGGCAAAAGCTGATAAGCTGAAATACCAGAACCTCGACATTCAAGGCCTCACGAGTGTGCGAACGCACATAGGGTGAACGAGCCCACAATCATGGGCGATAGATTGTAGAGGCCACCATGAGCGTTCTCGTGTTCTTGGGCCATCATGGGCCTCATTTAGCTGAAATGGGCCGTGTGGGTTCAATGGGCTCGTAGGCCCCACATGGAATAAACCCACGATAAGTGGTAATTACTGAACTGGGCTATAACATTCACATAACCGTGACTGAATTTGGGCTAAATCGGCCACACGAGCGTGTGGGCCCACTTGGGCCCAATAGCGGGTTTTGTGACCATATACACTGTTCTGGCCGTGTAGGTTGTCTGAGTCACTCGAAGCGACGATAGACCCTCTAGGAGGTCGTAATAAGTACCGAGACCCCAATATTTGTAAAATAACCGAAATATCCCTATAGGGTAAAATGACCATAATACCCCTGTAGGGTAAAATGATCGTAATGCCCCTTGAGGGTAAATGATTGTTTTGCCCTTGTGGGTGAATGAATGACTTAGATTATGAATTTGAATGATTTGGCTGTGATCCTATGACTGTGTTTTAACTGACTTGACTGTGGTCATGTGATTGATATGCTTTTAATATATGTTTAAATGACTGTTACTGAGTATGGCCATTCTGCATACACCTGTGATGATTGAGCATGACATACACAACATATGGCATGGGGTTGGGACATTGTTATGGAGGAAGTGTATGACCCGTTTCCGTTCTGTACAAGGCTTTCAGCCTTTCTGCGATATTTATGGCTTTTAGCCATTCTGTTAACCGACACCGGTGCTGTAGCAGCCCGATTTAGGGGCTAGTTGGAACAGTGATCTCGGGATCACTAATTCGAGATTAGAGAAATTTATTTTCATGTCATTTTATGAGTCAGAGCATGATGGTATATGTACATGAAAATTTTGGTACTTTAATTTTAGCGATTTCATGTTTAATTGCGAAAAAGGACTAAATCGCATAAAGTGCGAAAGTTCCATCCTACAAGCTAAAGGTACCAAATAGCCACAGATTGTAATATTGAGGTCTTTAAAAGGCAATTTAGCCCCTTGTAAGTGCTTGGCCGGCCATAAGGGACAAGAATTGACCAAGCTGGTCAAAGTTGGTGAGTAGGTGGACTAACTTGATAGTTTAATATTAGAATAAAGAAAAGATGATATCCATCTTTCTTGCTCATCTATTCCACCAAAAATTGGCAGCCAAATAGGGGTTGAAAGCTTCAAAAATTTTAGCACACTCTTCTCTTCACAAGTAAGTGTTCTAGTGATCTTTTCTTGAAAATAGTTGTACTTTTGAGACCCTTAAAGCTTAAGCTTTCAAATGAGGGGACTATTATGCAATATGATGAAAAGTTTAGAGTTTTTCCATGAGAGCTATCACTATTATTTGCTGCATTTTTATGGAAGAATTTGAGTCTTAGTTGTTAGATGAACAACTTTTGTGAAAGGTGTTGTCTTGAAAACACCTAATTAGACCTTGATGAAAAGGTTACAAATTTGTAGTAATTATGTGAAATGTTGAGTTTTGATGATAGCTATAAGAGTATTAAATGTTCACCTAGGCTTGTTGAAGGTAGAAATGTGATTAGAATTTATTTCCGGGCCTAGGGGCAAAATGGTCATTTTGCTAAAGTCTAGGGGCAAAATAGTAATTTTGCCTAAGCATGATTATTGAAATGCTTCTATTAATGTGGTGATTAAAATGAGCTAAATTCTTATTATAGAGCAAGAAGAATCGAGAATCCACCTCGATCGGGGAAAGAACAAAGTCTTGGACTAAATCGGCGAGTTAGCTCATTTTGAAATCGAGGTAAGTTTGTATGTGATTAATGAAACATTCATGTTAACATAATTGAGAATGCTTGGTATCATATTGATGCATGGTACTCTACTAAATTGAGTGATTAATGTTGAATGAAATGTTGAGTTCCTAGTGGACTATAATGAATATGAAAAATGCTATCATCGAGATGAGAAATGAGTAAGGTCCAGTATAAGACCATGTTTGGGGCATGGCCTCGGCACCGAGTTGAAATCCCGTATAAGACCATATCTGGGATATGGCTTTGGTAATGAATAGGAGAATCGTATAAGACCATATCCGGGATATGGCATCGATACTTGATGTGAAAGTCCATATAAGACCATATCCGGGATATGGCATTCGCATTTAGAAGTGACTCCATGTAAGACCACCTCGGATATGTGGCATTGGCATTTAAAGGTGATTGCATGTAAGACCACCTCGGGGATGTGGCATTGGCTTCGTACCTACATTTATGATGATGAATATGCATCTTTGACTATCCCTAGTGACTAATGGGATAAGTAGATGAGTTTAGAAGTAGAAATGAGAATTGTACTAAAGTTATGTGAATGAGTGAACATAGGTACTCATGAATGAGTCATGACAAAACGATTACGATGTGTGGCACGGTATGTGCTAAATAAGGGCAATTGTAAGTAAGTATGTCAAGAAGCCTATGACTTGTGCATGGTTAGTTAATGCCATGGATGGATTATATTATGAGCTTATTATTGCTATTTATTTCCATGCAAATTTACTAAGATTTATGCTTACCCCTTTCATTGCCCTTTTCTCCTTGTAATATTGCCTAGATAACTCGAGGAACGTGGACGTAGGAGTTCAGAAATCACACTATGGACACCACTTTCGTATAACAATTTAGACTTATTTTGAGCATGGCATGTATTAGACTCGAGTATTTTGTTAAGTTGTAATTGTTAGCCAAAGTGTTGGCTATGTATGTTACTAAAGTTATTTTGTAAATTGTCTTATAAGTTAGGCCAATACTTGGCAAATTCCTATGCTTGAATGAAGATGAAATTCTTGAAGTATATGCCTTGTGTTTGAATGTGCCTTTGGGTTATGAGTTGTGTTGATATGAATTGGTGTATGTTTGTGTGCAATGTAGGGTGGCAAAGGGCTTGGTAAATAGCCATCTAATTGTCTACATGGGTAGACACACAGGCGTGTGTCTAGGCCGTGTGTGACACACGGTCAGCCCTATGGGCATGTGGATCGACCGTGTATCCCCTTGCATGCTAGTATTACAAGTCAGTAAGCCTTGTAGTAACCACACGGGTAGAGACACGGCCGTGTGTCTTAGCCGTGTGGGAGGCACGGCCTAAGACATGGGTGTGTGCCCAGGCCGTGTGAAGTCTACACATTAATTGTGGAATTTAATTCGACACATGGCTAAGGACACGGGCGTGTGCCTTGGCCGTGTGACCATAGTGAGTTGATGACGTCGTAGTCAGAATGCCAAGGTTTTGGCACATAGGCTAAGACACGGGCGTGTGTCCGGCCATGTAAAATTGGTCAGGATCGACCACGAGTGAAAGACATGAGCATGTCTTAGGGGCACACGGGCGTGTCTCTAGACCAACAGGGGCGTGTGGCCCCTATTTTGAAGAAAAGTTTTCTAAGCTTGTAAAAGTTCCCAGATAGATTCTGAAACCTCTCGGAGGTATGTTTAGGGCCTCGTGGGCCAAGAATGGGCTAGTGATGGGTTTAAATGAAATTTTATAGCCCTATTTTAGACGTTTAAGTGAGGTAAGTTAGGTAATGCCTTAGACCCAATTCCGGCTTTGAACACGGGAAAGGGGTGTTACAGGTGCTGCGATATTTATGGCTTTTAGCCGTTCTGTCTATGACGCCGAGCCGTTCTGTTGACTTAGTGCCACAACCGGTGCTAAGCTTGGTGTGTTGGCTGGGTGGGTCGATTTAATGCCCATAGGAGTGTAGGGTTGGACAGGAGACGGAGTGCATGGTTGATTTGGGTATTTATGCATTGCATATACTAATTCTGATATTGAGATGGGCTTAGGCCCAGATATATGTGATATGTGACTTTTGATATGGGCTCCGGCCCAATCGAGGCTGATGGGGGCTAAGGCCGAGTTGCCATCGTTACTGGAATGGGCTAAGCCCAATTGGTTCTGTTATGGGCTGTGACCCAAATGATATTGTTTTTGGTTTTGACCCACATATACTCTGAACTGAATTGTACTGTTACTGTTACTGGGCTCAGGCCCAGACTGATTCTGTTTTTGTATTCTGACTGTTTCTTTAATAAGGGGATTACACATTGAGTTTTTTGTAAACTCACCCCGTTTTTAACCTTTCAGGTAATCCCTAGCGTTAGACGGTTCGGTGCTGCGAGGTACTCGGAGATGGCCACACTACTGCTCCTGTTTTCGTTACTTGGCTGTTATTTACTAATAGTTTTCGTCTGGGTTTTTATATTTGTAATAAGGCATCTCCAATTTTATAGCTTTCGATCTGAGATTTTAATCATTATGATTTATACTTGTTAGAAGTAGAACGCGGTTTTCCCAAAATGATAACTGTTTTCAAAACACTATGTTTCCGCAACTCAATTTTTAAATACCACATTTACGTAAATTATTGCTTTAATTTAAGCTTCCACAACAATAAGGTTTTGAAGGTAATAATTTTTTTTATAAGCCTCGATTGAAAATATCAAGAAGGGTTTTCAATGAAAACATGGTTTTCGAAAAACACTTCAATATGACAGCTAGATTTGGCCATAACGTCTAGGCCGGGTTTGAGATGTTACACTCTAGTGGAAAAGAGATTTGTGATGGTGAACTTTTTGAACTGGAAAAAGATGATAGTGAGAATTTTTTCCTTGAATCTATTGAGTTAGATGAGATAGAAACGTAATGTTCTCCTACTAATTTGTATTGTACTAAATTGAATATTCATAATACTTGTGAGGGGGATATGGGAAGTGAGATAGAATCATGTGAAAAGACCGAGAGAAACGAGACATTGAGTGATAAAAGTCTACTTGATGGTCCAAATTTGGTGAGTGAAAATCCATATGAGGTAAAATTGGAGAGTTCTCAGTGGAAAAAGAAAATCAAAAGCAAGAAAATACTCATACAAAAGTGAGGAATGATTATGTTTTATCTAACCCTAGCACAAATTTGTTTAGTGGTGTTTCTTTATTACATGATTTCAAGGATCCATTGACAAACTTCCAATTATATTACTCTACCATCGATAGACAATTTTACTTATGGGAGAGAGGTAAGTTGAACATTGATACTTCTCCACAAGTGCTACAAGGTAGGAAAGGCAAGAAAACATTAGAAATTGATTTAAGAAGGCATACCTCGAATGTTTTTGATAAGCATGCTACTGATTTTGTTTGTAAAATATTTTCTTACATGTTTTCTCATTGGTCAAACTTTATTAAACCTTGGTCTGAAAGTTCAATTGATTTTATGGATTTATCTAGGTATGTCAAGGTTACTTTTGTTGCATTCGATAGGTTTATTAAAGAACTTTATGCATTTGATCTTGTAACAAAATTCTTTACCTTAGACTTTAAATATGAATTTTTAAATAATAATATTAAACTTCCAAATTTTGGTTATTATGTGAAATTATTGGCTAATCTTTGAAAATTCTAATGGATGACCATGTATATTCAAAGAAAGTTACAATTTATTCTTTACTTGAACACTCATGTGCCTAACATTTCTTTGTTTAGTGTTGATACATTGTTTTTAAAGGAGACATCCATGATTGAAGCTAATTATAAGGATTGAAATAATGTCTTTGATCCATGAGATAGTTTTGGCGCACAAGAAAGCTTAGGTAAGTATTTTTTTTATATTTTATTATTGTTTATTCTAATCCTTTTTTCTTTTAGACCAACTAAATATTTGGGCATGAATCTTCTTGGGGAAGGGGGGAATGATGTGAGTCTCAAGGCCCAAAATCAGGCTCATGAACGTGATGGGCTCAAATTTCCTCAAGGCCCAATAACGAGGTCGAAGGCCAAGCAAATCCAAGCAAGATTGAATAGGACCATCCAAGACTTCGTTACCAAGGCCCTAGATGCGCACACAACTGAAAAAGAAAATAAAGATTTCACTTTCTTGTTTTCAAGAAAATCAAGAAACCAAATCTTGGATTGTTTCAGACAATTTCAAGAATAAAGAAAATCAAGATTTCAAATCTTGGAATCTTGGTCCAAGAAACCGAATCTTGTAGCCAAGGCACATTGGATTTCATGTACGAGCTTGAACAAGCCAATTTTGAGAGCAAACAGATCAGAACACCAAGTTCTTGAAACAATGGCCCATTAAGAAAACTTATTTTGGGGGCCTATACGTCGCATGGCCATCCACTCTTATACACATACAATTTATTATTTTTTAAGTTAATAATAATTCTCTTTGAGTTTTTCTTCAAGAATTGTTGTTGAGTTTCTTTTAGAATTTGTTTTAACAATCTTTTAGGTTGTGAGAATCATCTTTAAGCTTTTTCTTGCAAAGATCTCTTTCTTGGAGGGGGAATTAGAGCCATTGAAAGGAGTTGTGGATTCTTAATGTTTCCAAGGATTCTTAGGACATCATATTCTCTTTTCTAGCCTTAATTTATCGTTTCTTATTTATTTTAATTTAGTTATTGTTGTTTTGGCTTGCCGTTTTTATTGATTTTCGTTCTTGGTTAAAATTGCTTCAAGAGAGATGTTCTCCTATCTTGTTCCATCATGAAACACATAAAAAAATTAGGAGTTTTAATCATTTCATGTTGTTTCAAACATTCTTGCACAAAACAGTTTGCATTTGTCTTTAAAATCACTTCTAACAAATCTATTTTGTGTTTTGTTTTCCCAGATTTGATTGGGGCATTTTCTTGAGGTCCAAGGACGGACGGGCGTGTGTCCCTTGTACTTTGAAAATTTTCTATGTTTTCCAAAATTTTTCCTAAGTTCTCGATTTAGTCCTGAATCACTTCTAATGCTTGTTTTGAGCCTCGAGGACTCGTATTAGGGACAATATGATTGATTGTGAATGAATTTTATTTGGAAATGAAGAATGTATGTGAAATGGAAGTTTGTTTATGTAATAAGTCTGGTAATGCTTCGTAACCTTATTCTGGTGATGAAACGAGTTAGGGTTGTTGCATTTATTGGTATCAGAGGTACGGTTTAGTCAATTCTAGGACTAACGTAGCTTGTGTGAGTCTAGCTATACATGCCATATTTAACATGTGATAGCGTGATATCTTTTGATAGTTTTAAATCATGTTTTCATATAGTAATGGAGCCCAATCGAGCAGTGGCTGATTGAAAGTAATGCGCCAGCCTTCGTTCACGGAGTAGCGCAGTCTGAATCGAGACCTATCTCTGGGAGTCAGGGAGGAGAGGCCAAGGAAGCCTTCTTCCAAATGATGAACGAATGGTTCACTGAGTTAGTCCGAACTAATCTGGCTGCTTAGCAACCTCAACCCCCACCTATTCCCTAATCGGTTCCCGTAGCAACTCAAGGTTTGGAACCTTTAGTTTGAGTAAGTCGCCTGAGGATAAAATTTGAAAATACGGGGCTGAAGAGTTTAGAGCTACAGTTGATGATGATCCTGAGAGAGTCGAGTTTTTGCTTAAGAAATAAATCCGGGTATTTGATGAATTGTCTTGTACGCTAGCAGAATGCGTCAAATGTGCTGTATCACTTATGAGAGAACTGCATATTAGTGGTGGAACACTTTGAAATCTGTGGTGCCGAGAGAAAGAGTCACGTGGAAATTCTTTCAGACCGAGCTTAGAAAGAAATACATAACTCAGCGGTTTATCGATCAAAAGCGCAAAGAATTTTTGGAACTGAAATAGGGTCGTATGACTGTGACCGAGTACGAAAGAGAATTTGTGAGACTAAGTAAATATGCTCGAGAATTGTTTCAACTGAAGAGATCATGTGTAAGCAGTTCGAAGACGGATTGAATGAAGATATTAAGCTTCTAGTCGGGATTCTGGAATTAAAAGAATTCATTGTTTTGGTCGACAGAGCTTGTAAAGCCGAAGAACTTGGTAAAGAAAAGAGAAAATCTGATTTTAAGGCAAGAGCTTCGAGAAAGAGGTCGATGAGTAAACCCTATCATTCTTCTTCAAAGAAATCACGGGATTCATATAATCGCTCAAATGCTTCAATGGGGGTATTCTAATAGAGATAGTGGGAAGCAATACACGAGTCCAAAAGCTCCAGTTACCTCAGTATCGAGTGTTGGTAGTGTTAGAACCAACAAACCTGAATGTCAGCAATTTGGAAGACGACATTTTGGAGACTGCTGGATGAATAACAAAGCTTGTTTTAGGTGTGGCTTGCAAGATCACTTCATTCGGGATTGTCCTGAGTTACCCGAGAAAGACAAATTTCTGAATACAAGACCGAGAAATACAACTGCTAGAGGGAGACCACCTTGAAATATGAGAAATGTGACTAGTAGCAAAGGTGCGACAAAGGACTTTACTGTGAGATCTGAGGCTCGAGCACCTGCCAGAGCTTACGCTATTCATGCTCGCGAAGATACGTCATCACCAGATGTTATCATCGATGAAAGACTATTGAGTTGAAATGTCAGAATAGTGAAATTCTTCGAATTGAATCTGATGACTCGAGTGAGTTGCATATTGTGATATTGGTGATGCTAGAACAGAAATATAACACCCCTAACCCGTATTCACCGTGAAAATAAGGTCACGGAGTATTACCGGACTTACAACACTTTTAATCATACATTTCATATACAATTTATCAAGTCAAATACAATTCAATCATAAATAATCATAGTGTCCCTTAAACGATCCTATGAAGCCTTAAACATGCATTGAGAGTGGTTCAGGACTAAACCGAATACTCGGGAAAATTTTCAACACTTAGTAAATTTTTCTCCAAAACAGGGGACACATGCCTATGTGTCAGACACGCCTGTGTCACAGGCTGTGTAGACATTCGAAATGGGAGCACAAGGCCATGTCCCAGCCCATGTCCTTCCTTGTGTACAAACAAGTGAGGTTACTGACATGGGTCACACGACCAACGACATGCCCGTGTGTCTAGCCCGTGTGCCCTTCAAACTGGCCACACACGCCTGTGTGCCAGGCCGTGTCAAACCTGTAGGGTACACTGACTTATGCAACACGGCCAAGTCACACACCCGTGTGCTAGGTTGTGTGCCAATTAGGGGGTATACTGACTTGTGCCATACGGCCAATCACACGCCCGTGTGTGAGACCGTGTGAAGCATACTGAGTTCATTCCAATTACATCACTAGGGGACACATGGCTGTGTAACTTGATCGTGTGTTACACACGGCTGAGACACACCCCCGTGTCTCTACCCGTGTAGACAAAAATAGGCTATTTACCAAGTCATTTTGCCACCCATTTTGCACATACCTAAACAAGCTCAAATGGTACCAAATCATAGCATAAATAACTTTCAATTCAGCCATAATCAAGACTAATCCATACCATTTTCAATACCAACATTCAACATGCTTATAACCTCAAACCTTACTCCATCAAAACATATCAATTCAACTAACTATACCTTTACTAAACATACATTATTTTGAACCAATTCACAAACATAATTCACATCTAATATCAACCATATATTCACATATAAGCACATAACCAAAATTGACCAATTTAAGCCAACTCTCATGGCTATATTTACAACTCAAATCATTTACATTCACAAGCAATTACAATTAACCAAAATCACTATCAACCCATAATCAAAATGACATCGAAATACCTATACATGCCATATACTCAAAACATAGTTTCAAAAGTACCAAAGAGTCAGTGGATAGTGTAGTGAAGTCTCTGACGGTCCCCGAATCCGAGCTAGCTTAGAAATCACTACAAAACATAGAAAATCAACAAAGTAAGCTATATAGCTTAGTAAGCTCGTATGTTAACAATGAGCAACTATCATCATTCATTAATCATTCATATAATGAAAAACAATGTACAACAATTCTATTAAATCTCAAGCTATCAAATGATCATTCATATAACTTACCAAGGAACTCATCAATTTCATAGTTTTCAATACTCAATTCATTTCCGTACGTATCTGTACCATCTCATACCAATCTCATATTCAACCACTTCCTTCTTTTACCTGTTGAACCATTCAGAATAGAAGTCAGATACTCAAGGTCTCACACGATAAGTACCTATACCATGGCCCGAAGCCAAATAAAGGTAACTTATCCGAAATTCTAATATCATGGCTCGAAGCTAAATCAGCCGATATGCATGGCTCGAAGCCAACTCAAATATACTTAATGACATGTCACTAGCATCCTAAACTATTCCAAAGGTCCGAACGGGATTTCAAGTGTCGAATCATCGTCAAATCATTTTCGAACTTGTCCGTAATCACATAATCACAATTCATGCTATATCAAAGCGTATAAAATGCATTTGTAATGAAATTATAACATACGAACTTACCTCGGATGATAAAACGGCGAATCGTATCAATTAGTCGATAACTTTATCTTTTGCACGATCCAAGCCTGTATTTCACTTTTCTTGATCTAAGTATATTCAAAATTGACTTATTCAATCATCTATTCATTCAATTTAGTCCAAAACATACTTTAAACCACATTTACACTTTTGCCACACATATTTCACATTTTTCACAATTTAGTCCTTATTGCATAAAATCACAAATTCATGAATTTCAAGACTAACCCATGCTAGCTGAATTTCTATAGTACTCATATCAGCCCATATTTCTCATTTATTTCACATTTTAACCCCTAAATTTGTATTTCACAATTTAACCCCTGTTTTGTATTTTCACTCAAAATCACTTAACAAAACTTGTATAATTCATAATAAATATTCATAATCTATCATCTAACAACAAAACTCATACATATTCATCAATGGCAACTTTCAAAATCTTTAACAGTTTTGAAAAATAGTACCTGGGCTAGCTAGTACTAGTTGCAACGATCACAAAAACATAGAAATCATTAAAAACGGGACAAAAATGATACCTTAATTGCCGAAAATAACTTGGCCAAGTGAAAAGAATGGAAATGGCTTTCTCTAGCCCTAATTTTTGATTGAGGAAGAAAACTAAAAGATGATACATATCTTGATTTTATTTTAATTAACCTTTTAGTAACTTGTTTACTAAAATAGCCTTTGTTATAAATCATTTAAATTCATTTATTCATGTCCATTTATGTCCACTCACACTAATCATGGTCTAATTACAACATAAGGACCTTAACTTTAAGGTTCTGTAGCTATTAGATACTTTTAGCTAATAGAACTTCACTTTTACACTTTACATGATTTAGTCCTTTTTCTCAAATTGACCATTTAAACGATAAAATTTCTTAACGAAACTTTCACACAATCATTCAATCATGCTGTAAACAATAAAATAATAATAAAATAAATATTTTAACCTCAGATTTGTGGTTCCAAAACCACTATTCTGATTTAACGAAAAACGGGCTGTTATAACTCTTCCCCCTTGGGAATTTTCGTCCCCGGAAATCTTACCAGTGAATATGTAACACCCCCAGACCCGGCCCAAACGTTATGGCCGAATCTGGGAATGTCACATCAAAGGCATAATTCAAAACAATTTTTTTCTACGTTAAAGTTTAAGGCCTAAAAGCCCAAAATCCTTGAATCTTGTAAGTTAGCTTGTAAGCCCATGTTTTTAAGTTATAGCCATTTCGAGAGCCATGTTTAGACTTTAAAAAAAATATTTATTCAAGTTTAATATTCTAACAGTTGAAACATTAATAACAAAACTCAAAAGCTAAATTCGAATCGGAGATACATGGCCTTATCACAGTCCAACAGAAACAAAGTAATTAAAATTAAGTCTTTCAAACTAATTAAAAACTACTCTAATGTGGCCACCTCCAAGTCCTCTTTCACGTCGAGCCGTCTACAGAGGATCACCTAAAACATTTAATAGAAAGGGTGTGAGTTTCGAAACTCAATGTGTAAGACCCTTGGTAATCCAATCAATATACAATTATTACATTGGGCCTAAGCCCTATCAAAAACGGTGGTCTTGGGCCTTAGCCCACAATGACCTCATATCACATCAGTATCACATGAATGCAATGCACCCATCCCAAATCCAACCCTGCACTCCATTTCCCTTCCAACCCTACACTCCAGTGGGGATATAAATATCAACCCACCCATCCCTACACTCCAAAGGTAGCACCAACAGCGGCACTACTCAAACGTTGCAGCAAAGCCGCTATAATGGGCTTAAAGCCACCAGTGGATCCACGGTCGTCAAGCGACTATGCGATCCTCAAATCTTCCTTCGTATCATCAAAACGCACCCAAATGCAGCATATATGTCATGAATGCAACATACACAATTTCACACATTAAGCACTTAGGGGTATTTTAGTCATTTCACTACCTAGGGGTATTTTCGTAATTCTACCCTATAGTGGTATTTAGGTAATTTTGCAAAATAGGGGTATTTTGGAAACTTTGTAAATCAGGGATATTTTGGTAATTTTGCAAATCAAGGGTATTCTGGTAATTTTACAAATCAGGGTTATTTTAGTAATTTTGCAAATTTAAGGATATTTTGGAAATTTTCAAACGAAGGGTATTTTGGTAATTTTTAAATCAGGGGTATTTTGGTCCCTCTCGGGTTTTAGTTATGAACTTTGGCCCATTAACAAGTCCTTGTGGCTAAAGTGAACAGACATTACGCACCAGGTAGGATTCCAGAGAAGAGGAGGTGGGCCACTAGGACCGCTTAAGTACCAAGCTCTCCCTAGATCCAATCCTAGACATGCATATGTCCGTTGCCACACTCTAACCCAGCGACTTGTCCACGGACATGTTTAATTATTAGATTAAGTCTTATGCGGTTTAAGAGTTGTTCAGAACTAGGCCTAAAGTCCATTAAACCCTAGCATACCTGTCTACGTCCCCATAAAGCCCACCAAGCCCATTTCACGTTCATATAGCCCATTATGCCCAAATCACATCCTTATGGCCCATTAGGCCCAGATCTCATTCATATGGCCTATTAGGCCCAAAACAAATCCAGATCATGTAACATGCATGACTAATTCAATTCATATAACCAAATGAATCAATTTCATCAAACTTAGCCTCAAGGCCCACTGGGTCCATTTAGCCACTTTTGGCTTTTCGGTATTGCCGATATCATGTGTGTGTAGTGTTTGTACACACCTGGTTACTGCGATGTGCTATACTATCCTTGGTCTTGAACCTACAACCAACCAGCCTTCAATCAATCACCCATACTTAACCAAAATATTTACCAAAAGCCGAAGCCTTACCATAACCTTACTGTGTGCCACCGGGTTCTAATAACCCTTCCTTAGCTACTAATCACGAGTATCCCCTAGATCTGCACTCACACATACACCGTCAAACTTTGAGTGACTCATAATCCACACAAGTCACCCCTATAGATCATAATCACATTCGGCCATAATCGAGTTGAGTACACTCACACTTTGCTAACGATCCTTACCACGCTTGCGATCTCTGAACCTTACCCTTGTTAATACAAGATTAACGACAATGAGAAGTTAGATAGACCTTCGACTTTTAACAAAACACACTAAGTGGTTAACTGAATACTTACTGAACCCAACCTTTGATCCTGTGGCCTAGATAGCTACTGAACGAGATTCGACTTTTAATCTTGACTGATAGTAGGTAATAATCGATTTGTGATGTAGGAAAACAACAAAGATTCGGCACTAATAGGGATTTCGGTAAGAGAAGATGATGATACTTCGTCAATAAAAGAGTTTGACTATAAGAGAATTCGGCAAAAAGGGATTCGGCTATAGGAGATTTCGGCAACAAGGCAAGGTATTTTTGGTTGTGGAAAAAAATAAGGTTTCGGCAAGGAAAAGAAAAAGAATGGAAAATTCGGCATTACCTAGGACCCCAGAATCGACACACACATTTATATAGCCTATAGCCGGAACTTAGCCACCCCTAAAGTCCAATTCAGCACCAGTTCATCCATTGCTCATCTCCTAATTTTTCTCCATGATATCTCCCTTATCCTTCTCCTAAATTCTCTCTACTGATCACTTCTCCTTAGAGTCCCTTTACATGCCACTTCCAGCCTTCTAGAAGCCTAAAATTAAACTCCAAAATAAAACTAAGCTAGCACTCGAACCTCAGACCTCCCAGTATGCATATGTCGCCACCTCTCTACACCTTAGTGGTGTCACTTAGCCACTTCACCACAGGCTTCTTTGTGCCATTTTTCACTTATTTATTTAAAAGCCCACTACTCACAACCCTGATTCCTTAATTAATTAAATTAAGAATCCTCCACCACAAAACTCGAACCCAGAGCTTCTCCAACACACCTAGACCCTCCACATTCATTAAACCTTTAAAGCCGTCATGTCATTTGTCATTTTCTTGCTTACTTAAAAATTTTCCGAGACCCAAAGCCCAATCGGCCCAATTCTACTAGGCCCGAATTCGGGGCGTTACAGAATAGGTTAGGGTACTATTTTCGTATAGCTTCCTCGGGTTCCCACGTAGTCTCTTCAACTCCGTCAGGTTTCCATAAGACTTTCACTAAAGCTATGCGTTTATTTCTTAATTCTTTGATCTCTCGAGCCAAAATTCTGTTTGGTTCTTCATTGTATGTCATATCAAGCTGAATCTCAATCTCTAATGGAGAAAGCACATGTGAGGGATCCGATCGATTTCGACACAACACCGACATGTGAAAAACATTGTGGATTTTCTCTAACTCAATTGGTAAAGCTAGCCGATATGCCACTGGACCTATTTTTCCATGATCTCATAAGGCTCGATGAATCGCGGAATCAATTTTCCTTTATGACCGAAACAAAGTATTTTGTTCCATAGAGATACTTTAAGAACACTTTGTCCCCGATCTGGAATTCAATGTCTTTTCGTTTCAAATCCGCGTACGATTTCTGACGATGTGAAGCTGCTTTCAAACAGTCGCGAATTACTTTCACTTTCTTTTTGGTTTCTCAAACCAAATCAACCCCGTGAATCTGTTTCTCACTTAACTCGGTCCAATACAGTGGTGTTCGGCATTTGCGACCATATAAAGCTTTGTACGATGCAATCTTTATACTTGATTGAAAGCTGTTATTATACGCAAATTCAACCAGCGGCAAATATCTCTCCCAATTGCCTTCAAATTCTATTATACAACATCTAAGCATATCTTCAAAGATCTGAATTACTTGTTCAGACTGTCCGTCAGTTTGCGGATGAAAAGCTGTGCTAAAATTTAACTTTGTTCCTAGAGTTTCTTGCAGTTTCTTCCAGAATCGCGACGTAAATCTCGGATCTCTATCAGAAATAACAGATAGTGGCACCCCGTGCAATCGAACAATCTCAGAAATGTACAATTTAGCTAGCCTATCCAGTGAGTAATCTGTACGTATCCGTATGAAATGAGCATATTTTGTTAGTCGATCAACGACAACACAAATTGCATCTTTCTTTTTTGGAGACAGGGGTAATCCCGATACGAAATCCATAGTCACTCTATCCCATTTCCACTCCGGTATCATCACAGGCTAAAGCAAACATGAAGGTACTTGATGCTTGGCTTTCACTTGCTGACAAATCAAATACTTTGATACAAACTCAGAAATGTCTCGTTTCATACCTAACCACAAATAATATTTATTCAAATCATTGTACATTTTAGTGCTCCTAGGATGAACAGATAAACAACCACTGTAACACCCCTTACCCGTATTCGATGCCAAAATAGGGTACGAGGCATCACCGGAACACATACGCTTGTAAAAGTATTAAACCGAGTCATAAAATTTCATCCAAATTAAAAGTTTTCAAAATTTTATCTTTGAGTCCCTAAATAGGGCCTACGAGGCCGAATACATACTTTGGAAGTGGTCCGGGACTAAACTGAGAACTTGGGAAAACATTAGAAAATTTCTTGAAAAACAGGGGCACACGCCCGTGTCCAAGGCCATGTCCTTCACACAGCCGAGGTACACGCCCGTGTGTTAGGCCGTGTGGCGTTCTGAATTTCTGAAAATCAAGTGCAGACTTCACACACCCTAGGCACATGGACGTGTGGCTACCCATGTGGCCACAAGTAAGGCTATTTACCAAGCCCTTTGCCACCCCAAAACACTTATACATTTATACAAATTTATCATCACACAACATGGTATTATTAAGCATTCAAACATCCACATACCATTTACAAACCACATTCATCATGCATAATCATACACACACACTTAACAATTCACATGCAAGCATACACATCCTTGAAATGCATCATCATAGACTTATAACATAACAAATATTGGCCACATTAAATGGCCTTATACAACAATAACCATCAAATAGCATAGGCCAACATTCTAGGCCAACTCATAATAACATATATACATAATCAAGTCCCTATACATGCCATAAACTTAAAAATACTTGAAGATCGTAGATGCAATACCAATCAATAACTTTTTAGTGTAATAGAATCTCCGACTACCTCTAACTCGAGCTAGCATCTGCGACACTATAGAAAAAGGAAAGGAATGGGGGCTAAGCATTATAGCTTAGTAATTAGGTATGTAAGTGATTTATTAATAGGCTTTTATAAATCTTCACAATATATTCTCAAGATAATACAATCATAATTACACATAGTTCCACCATTTACTCATGTTTATCTCAAGCTGTCTACTCGAGTCACACTCACTAAATTATTTATATCTTGAACTACGGAACTCCAAATTAAGATCTGCTAATTTTTCTTGAAACTAGACGCATATATCTTCTTACCATAAAACTTTCAGAATTTTTGGTTTAGCCAATAAGTACAATTTATTCTTTATAATATCCCTTGTTCTGCTGTCTGACAGTTTTGACCCTTCTTCACTAAAAATTAATTATCTCTTCGTACAAGATTCGGATGATGTTCTCGTTTGTTTCTATTGAAGGTAGACTCATTAATAAATTTAAGCATATAAATTATAAACCATAATTATTTTTATAAATTTTTAGTGACTTTCTAAAGTCGAAATAGAGGATTCTAAAATCATTCTGACCCTGTCTCACAAAAATTCAAATATCTCAAAATATAAAATTATTTCGCTTACATCATTTATTTTATGCGAAAATAGACTCAATAAGATTTAATTTCAAATCTTATTCAACTTCTACTTCAATTTCCACCATTTTTGTTGATATTTCAAAGACACATAACTGCTGCTATCCCAAAACTGTTTTATTGCAAATTTTACTCTTTCATAATTTCTTTGTATTAACTTTCATTGTAACACTCACCCCATATCAAACTTACCAAAGTTCGATTACCTATCGAGCACATTGCTCATAAATTGACACACACACATACCTACACTTATTCATCAATTAGTCATATTCGTTTATACTTAGTCATTTCCCGTTGAACGCATCGAAATAATAACGGATACACGAAAATTTGCACATAAGTGCCACACTTGTAGCTAAAGATACTTCATATCACACTTTTCACATAGGCTCGCTCTCGAGCTAATCACATTCACGGGTCTGCTCACACAGCAGTCGGTCATATGTAACTACTTAGTGCTGCTCACACAAGCTGTCAGGTATCCACAACACATGCCAGATTACCCAGCCACTGGTAGAACTTATAAGACCAGCACCCGTTTCACATAGTCACAATCTTGGGTTTGCTCGCACAAGCTGTCGGTCATGACGAAACTACACGGTGATGCTTACACAAGCTTTCGAGTATTCGTAACACATGCCGGATATCTCAGCCACTGGTAGAACGTACGGACCAACACCTGGATCACTTATTTCACTTACATTTCACATAGGTTTCTAGTGAACATGTCACTCGTATTCATTTTTATTCCTAAGGCTCAACCGAGAAATTTCTCACTTGTCGATATTTTGTCAACTACATCAAATATTCAACCACAATTCATACCATTTATCAAAATATGAAAACGTTAGTAAAAATGATGCATTATTTACATACAAAACTCGGTAGTACAATTGGTGAAAATGACTTATTCGTCATATTCTTTGTTTTTCCCCCGTTCTAAGTCTGAATCTCGTTTTCCTTGATCTATAACAACACATTTAACTCATTTATTCATCCTGCTACTCAAATTAGCCTAAATTCACATTTTGGAAAAATTACATTTTTGCTCCTACACTTTGTCATATTTACACTTTTTCCCCTAGGCTCGTAAAATGATTTTTATTCAATTTCCTTTTATTTAAGCCTAGACAAACCATTTTCATAACTATAGTGGTCCACAATTTCCATTAATTCACACACTTACACACATTTTACAACTTTTTACAAACTAGTCCTTTTTGACAATTTCACCGAAAATCACTTAGTAAAAGTCGTTTATTACACACCGAGCATTCATATTCTACCATTAAACATCAAAAGATAAGCATTTCTCATATGGGTAAATTTTCAAAAATCAATCCTAGCTCAAATAAATGGTAGAAATAGAGAGATAGTGTTATGAGGATTTCAAAAAAGTAAAAATTATTAAAAACGGGGCTAGAACGGGCTTACAATCGAGCTTGGAAGCTTGAAAAACCCTAGACATGGTTTCTTCATGCAACATTCGGCCATAGCTTGAAGATGTACACAATATTTCTTTAATTTTGGCTTTTTTAAATTCTTTTAATTACTAAATGACCAAAATGCCCCTAACTTAAAAATATCCTATTTCACTTATCTCATGCCCTTTTTGTCCAACAATTTAACCAATGGTCTAATTACCATTTAAGGACCTCCAATTTTAAACTTCATAACAATTGGACACTTCTAACATGTGGAACTCAACTTTTGCACTATTTACAATTTAGTCCTTTTGACTAAATTGAGTGCCCATACGTCGAAATTTTTGAACGAAATTTTCACAAAATCTTTCCGTAAAATCGTAGACCATAAAAATATAATAAAAATAAGATTTTCCTCATCAAATTTATGGCCCCGTAACCACTGTTCTGGCTAGGCCCAAAATTGGGCTGTTACAACCACTATGTGCCTCGTATAAAATGTTTTGAATCAACTCTGTATTTTTCGGTACACAGATTCTATCTCGGAACATTAAACAATCATCAGATCTGATTTGGTACTCTGAATCACTAGTCGACTCGCATTGCACTCTTTTAGCTTGTAGTTTACTATCACATTTCTGAGCTTCACATATTTGCTAAAGAAATACTGGTTTAGCATTTAACTCAGCTAAAATCGAACCATCATCAGACAATTTCAACTATGTATTCATTGCTCTCAGGACAAACAATGACTTCCTACTCAAACCATCCGCGACTACATTCGCTTTACCCGGGTGATAATTAATTACTAACTCATAGTCTTTTAGTAACTTGAGCCATCTCCTTTGTTGCAAATTCAAATCTTTCTGAGTCATAATATACTTTAAGTTTTATGATCAGTAAAGATGTGACATTTTTCACTGTACAAATGATGACGCCAAATTTTTAGTGCAAAAACTATAGCAGCCAACTCTAAATCGTGCGTCGGATAATTCTTTTCGTGTGGTTTCAACTGTCGGCAAGCATAAGCTATAACTTTTCCTTCTTGCAGAAAACACATCCAGAACTGTTTAATGATGAATCACTATAAAGCACAAACTCTTTCCCCTATTCAGGTTGAACCAAAACTGGTGCTTCAGTTAACAATACTTTCAATTGTTCGAAACTCTGCTTACATTTTTCTGACCATTCGAATTTCACATCTTTCTGAAGCAGACATGTCATCGGTGTCGCAATCATAGAAAATCCTTTCACGAATCTTCGGTAATAGTCTGCTAAGCCCAGAAAAATACAGACTTCAGACACATTTCTCGAAGGTTTCTAGTCAACAATAGCAGAAATCTTACTCGGGTCAACTCTAATACCTTCAGATTAAACTCACATTTGCTGAACTTTGCTAATAATTTATTATCACGTAGTGTTTGTAACATAATTCTCAAATGCTCACTATGCTCGAACTCATCTCTAGAATATATTAGAATGTCATCAATGAACACAACAACAAATCTGCCTAAATACGGTCTAAAGATCTGATTCATCAATCCATAAAAATGGCAGGAGCATTAGTTAGTCCAAAAGGCATAACAAGGAATTCATAGTGTCAAAAACTCTTGCAACTGTGATATTGACACTTTTTGAATTCTGTTGGTGCCATTCTATATGGAGCTATCGAAATAGGAGCCATACCAGGAAACAGATCAATACCTAATTCAACTTCGCGTATTGGAGGCAAACCCGAAAATTCTTTAGGGAACACGTCAGAATACTCACATACAACAGGCACTGATTCAATTTTCCTTTCAGACATTTTCGAATCAATCACATAGGCAAAATATGCTTCATACCCCTTTTTCACTTAACTTTGAGCTTTCAATACAGATATCATAGCAGACAATCTGTTCAATTCACTAGACTCAATCCGAACTATTTCATTATTCTGACCTTCCAAATCAATGATCTTTCTTTTGCAATTCACAATCGCATCATGCAATGTCAACCAGTCCATACCCAGAATTATATCAAATTCATCAAAAGGTAATAACATCAAATTAGCAGGAAAACATATATCTCTAAACATCAACGGATAGTTCTTGCATACTTTGTCGACCAGAACAGTTTTACCTAAGGGGTTCGATACTTTTATAACAACCTCGGTAGACTCTACAGGCAAAGTCTTACTGAATACTAAATTCATGCATATATACGAATGTGTAGAACCAGGGTCTATCAATGCAAACACAGAAGTATCATAAAGTGCAAATGTACCCGTTATAACATCAGGAGACGAAGCTTCCTCTCGAGCTCGGATAGCATATGCTCTTGCAGGCGCTTTAGCTTCAGATCTCGCTATAGTGTCTCTCGTAGTTCTTTGACTACCACTGACATTTCTTGCATTCCAGAAAGGTCTACCCCTTGCTGGGACGTTATCGGATCTTGGATTCTGGGCAGTCTCTTGCTCTACAGACTCTGGGCAATCACGTATAAAATGATCTAACGATCCACATCTGGAGCAGGCTCGATCATTCAATCTACAACTTCCCGGATGTCTTTTCCCATAATGTTTACATTCAGGTTTTTCAAATTAAACATTTCCAACACTTGCTATTGAAGTTGCCAGAGCTTTAGAACTCAATTGTGATCTAGCTCGATCTCTACTCGAATGTCCCACATTCAACTTTGAACGACTATACTCATCTCGAAATTTCTTCGAAACAGATTGAAATAATCTACTCTGAAATCTCTTTCTCACATCTCTAGCTTTAGACTCAACTTTCTTTTTATCTTTCTCAAGTACTTCAGCTTTGCACGCTCGATCAACAAGCACAACAAACTCTTTTATCTCGAGAATCCCGACTAGCAGACGAATATCTTCATTAAGGCCGTCTTCAAATCTTTTGCACATTATTGCTCGTTCATATTCAATGACAGACATACGACCCTGCTTTAATTCCAGAAATTCTTTCCATTTCTGATCGATGAATCTTTCACTAATATATTTCTTCCGAAACTCAATCTGAAAGAAGATCCACGTGACTCGCTCTTCCAGAACAACAGAAATCAGAGTTTTCCACCACTGATAGGCCACATCTCGTAGTAGTGATATAACACATTTAATAATTTCTTCCGGAGTTAAAGACATTTCATCAAATACCCGAATTGTATTTTCAAACCAGAACTCAGGCTTTTTGGTATCATCATCACTAGTGGCCCTAAACTCTTCAGCCCCATACTTACGGATTTGTCAATCGGAGGCTTTTTCAACAGATTCGGATACATAGCCGGTGGTACAACTGAAGTCTGAGGGGATTAACCGGGTGTCGAGGTTGCGAAACAGCCGGATTATTTCTTACAAATTGAGTGAATCACTCACTTATCATTTGAAATAAAGCTTGTTTAGCTTCTCCCTCTTGACCGCTCGAAGCCGGTCTTGAATCATAGGGAGCTGTCCCTTGCACGAGAGTAGGCGCATTACTTTCTTCATCGTCAGCTATGGCTCTTTTGGGATCCATTACTATACGGAAGTCACATTTTTCACGTCAGGATTCATCACACTATCACAGTTCAAATATATGGCATGTATAGCTAGACTCTGACACGCTACGTTAGTCTGAGAATCGACTAAACCATAGCTCTGATACCAATCAAATGTAACACCCCTAACCCGTGTTTGTCACCAGATTAGGGTTAAAGGCATTACCGGATAGATCGAAAACATTTACAGAAATTTCATACAACCATTCATTAATCGCAATCATAGTTCCCTTAAATAGGTCAACGAGACCTTAATCATGCTTTAGAGTAGGGCCGGGACTAAACCGAACACATACAGAAATTGTCAGAAATTTAAAACTTTTCTAAGTTATGCAGGACACACGCTCATGTGGGCAGGTCGTGTGTCTTCCACGGGCATCAGACACCCCCATGTCATGGTCGTGCCAAATCAGGGCATGTATACTGACTTTTCCACAAGGCCACTAGGCACGCCCGTGTACCATGGCCGTGTGCTCATAGGTCATATACTGACTTAATCCTACGGCTACCAGGCACGTCCGTGTGCCAAGGCCGTGCACACTTAGCTAGATCCTGACTTAATCCCACGGTCACTAGGCACGCCCGTGTGACACGACCGTGTAGGCAAAACAGGCTACTTGTAAAACCATATTGCCACCCACAATAGGGTCATACCTATAAGCACAAGCAATCCTATTTCCAAAATCAAATGAGAACCAAAAACATACCAAATGGTCATCATATTATTCCATTCAACCTTATTACTAACTATGCTAACTTGTTCAATCAATTTCCATGTAAATCCAAGTATAATTCAACCATAACCTCATTGAATTACTAAGGCATCAATTCATCCATAAGCTTACCATTCATAAGGTTATCTCGTTGCCATCAAGACATACCAAAACAAGCATCATATATCATATTCACAATGTATATTACCAACACTTAACAAGCCACATCTCATGGCTACTTTATACACATTTCAAAGATATCCAAGGTGACTAGCCTATACATGCCATATCTAACTATATACATTTTCAAAAGATACCAAAATGAGTTTAGGTAGTGTGATGACGATCCTCGACGGTCCCGAGCCTTCAGTAGCTTTGACGATCTATAAAACAGAAACAAACACACATAGAGTAAGCTTTCAAAAGCTTAGTATGCCAAAATACAAATAAACTTAACATAAAATGCACATAGTCATATTGATATAATGACCATAGTAGTTCTCATAACAAATTCATCTTCTTCTTTCTTTGGCTCATTTACTTAGCCATAACTTACCACATTCTCAACTCATATACGATATATGCACATAGCTCAAGTAAGCATAATATCACATAACATCTCATCATATCATTGCACATATTCATTTTGGTAAATTCATAAAGACACTTACCTTTCATACACACCTTGTGTACTTATCAAACATACCTGAAATAGATAAACTTTCACGTAACCATTCATAGCTCAGAATTGCCCGTTGAACCATTCGGAATCTAATAGGATATACAGAATACTCAGAACAGTCGTACAATGCCAACGTCCCAGACGTGGTCTTACATGTAATCAGATGTCGGTGCCACTGTCCCAAACAAGGTCTTACACAATTTAATACGATGCCAATGTCCCAAACATGGTCTTATACATAAGTCTCATATCGATGCCAATGTCCCAGATGTGGTCTTACACAAAATCTCGAATCAATGCCAACGTCCTAGACGTGGTCTTACATGATAAATAGAACAGACACCTATGTCATGACATAGCTAATCCTATCTATTCCTAGGTTCGTACGGGACTTCTCAAACATTGTCACTATGTCGATCTTTTCTTGAAATTCATGTACACATCATCCCGTAAACATTCATCGTTATTTATAGTCATATGAACATACATAATTCAATACAAATACGTTTATTTGCATAATGACTTACCTCAGATTCGGATATTTGTTCGGACTCGTTTACTCGACTATCTTCGCTTTCCCGCGGTTTAAGCCCGTTTTCTTCAGTTCTTGATCTATACATATTCAAATTTAACCCTTTATTTAATAACACATTCAATTCAATCCAAATTCACATATTTAGGGCTATTTGCAACTTAGCCCTCACATTTGCACACTTTATCAATTTAGCATATTTTTCTCAAAACATCAAATATACCAAATCATCATTTAACCATGCTTAGCTGAATGTCCATATATCTCATACAAGTCCAAACATTTCATCAAATTCCCAATTTAGTCCCTCAAAATGCTATTTTCTCAATTTAGCCCTATTTAGCTAAATTCATCAAAATTTCAAGAACAAAACATGTTCATCAAATACATATCTTTCATATTTCACTATTAAACATCACAAATCACATGAGTTCATCAAAGTCTCATTTCACAAACATCATCAATTCTCAAAATTGAAGCATGGGTTTTGTAGTAAACAAAGCAACGATTGCAAAAACGTAAAAATTATCAAAAACCAAAGTCAAAACTTACCTTAATTAAAGCTTGTAAGTGTCGAATGCCCTAGCTTCTTCTTTCTTTTTCTTTTGTTCAATATTCTGGCAAAAAGATGAATAAAATGGCTTATTATTCTAGCCTTTTATTTTATTAACATCATATTACTAATTTAGTTACTAAATTAGCCTTATACTTAACACATATACATGAAATATTAAGGGCATTTAAGACCTTTATCCATCCACTATTTATATATATTAGCATAATAACAACATAAGGCCTCCACCTTAATAAGCCACAACACATAGGCACTTTAAGATATAGCATACAACTTTCACATTTACTGCAATTCAATCCTTTTGTCAAATTAAGCATATAGACAGACAAATTAATTTACGAAATTTTAACAAGTGCTTAATCACATATCAACGACACAGAAAATAATATTAAAATATTATTCTAACTCAAATTTGTGGTTTTGAAACCACTATTTCGACTAGGGTCTAAACTGGACTGTTACAGAATTTGTGTACCCAAAAATTTCGAGCTTATTCAGAAAATTTCACACAAAGCACACAACGGTTGTTTATCTGTTCACCCGGGGAGTATTAAGATGTACAATGACTTGAAATAGTTGTACTGGTGGTTGGGCATGAAACGAGACATTTTAGAATCTGTGTCGAGATGCTTGGTTTGTCAACAAGTTAAAGCCGAACATAAAGTGCCTTCGGGACTACTACAGCCAGTGACGATACCAGAGTGGAAGTGGGATAGAGTTACGATGGATTTCGTATCGGGATTATCCCTATCTCCGAAAAAGAAAGATGCTATTTGGGTTGTTGTTGATCAACTGACGATATCTGCACATTTCATTCTGATACGTACGGACTTTTCACTCGATAGATTTGCTAAATTGTACATCTCCGAGATTGTCAGATTGCACGTAGTGCCAGTTTCTATTATTCCGGATAGAGATCCGAGGTTCACGTCGTGGTTTTGGAAGAAATTGCATGAAGCTTTGGGTACGCGATTGCACTGTAGTACTGCATTCCATCCTCAAACCAACGGTCAGTTTGAGAGAGTGATACAGATTCTCGAAAATATGTTTCGTTGCTGTGTTTTAAAGTTTGGAGGCAACTAGGAAAAATATTTATCATTGGTTGAATTCGCGTATAATAATAGTTTTTAGTCGAGTATAAATATGGCTCATATGAAGCTTTATATGGTCGTAAATGCCGAACTCCGTTGTACTGGACTGAGCTTAGTGAGAAAAAAATTCACGGGGTTGATTTAATTATAGAGACCGAAGAGAAAGTGAAAGTAATTCGCGACAGTTTGAAAGCAGCTTCAGATCGACAGAAATCATATGCGGATTTGAAACGTAAAGACATTGAATTTCAAATCAGCGACATAGTGTTTCTAAAAGTATCACAGTGCAAGAAAATTCTTCGATTTGGTCGTAAAGGAAAATTGAGTCCGCAATTTATCGGGTCGTATGAGATTTCGAAAGAATAGGACTAATGGCATATCGACTACCGTTAGAGTTAGAAAAGATTCACAATGTATTTCATGTTTCAATGTTACAACTGTATCGATCAGATCCATCACATGTAATTTCTTTGGCAGAGGTTGAAATTCAGCTTGATATGTCGTATAGTGAAGAACCGATCAAAATTTTGGCTCGAGAGATTAAAGAGTTGAGAAATAGAAGCATAGCTTTAGTAAACGCTTTACCGCAATGTCACGATGTTGAAGAGGCTATGTGGGAAGCTATGAGAAAACAGTACCCTAATCCATTTTCTGGTAAGATTTTTAGGGATGAAAATTCCTAAGGGAGAGGGTTGTAACAGCCTGTTTTTAGTCAAATCAGAACAATGGTTTTGAGAACCCAAATCCTAGCTCAAAATATTTATTTTATTATAATTTTGAGCTCTACAGCATATTAATATGATTGTGTGAAAATTTCGTTAAGAAATTTTATCGTTTGCTTGCTTAATTCGATAAAAAAGACTTTATCGAATAAAGTGTAAAGTTGTGTTCTAATAGCTAAAGGTATTTAATAGATATAAAACTTTAAAGTGGAGGTCCTTATATGGTAACTAACCCATTAATGAGTTAGTGGATGATAATGGCTTGGCATTTGTGTAAATTTGATTAATTTTTAAGGTTAATTAAGTAATTGTGTAATTAAGGTTAAAATTAATTAACAAAAGCCATGCATCATCTTTTCTTTTCTTCTAAAACCGATTGTGAAGAGGAAGAAGCCATTTTTGGTTGAGCAACATTCGGCCAAGGCATTATTGTCTAATTAGGTTCGATTTGTTGTCCCATTTTTAATGATTTCTATGTTTTTGGGGTCGTTGTATCTTAATCTAGCTAGCCCAGGTACTAATTTGCAAAACTATTAAAGGTTTAGGGTTTTACCATTGATGAATATATGTGTATTTTGATGTTTGATGGTAGAAAATGAATAGTTGTTGTTAGATAAACAACATTTGTTGAGTGATTTTTGATAAAATTGTTAATTAGGGATTAAATTTAGAAATGTGATAAATTGTGTGGTAAATGTGTGAAATAATGAAAAATATGGGCTACTATGAGAATAGGTAAAATTTGGCTAGCATGGGAGTGGACTCAATTGCATGAATTTGAATCTTTATGAGCTAAGGACTAAATTGTAAAGAAGTCTAAAGTTTAGGGGCAAAAGTGTAAAATTGCCATAATATGAAATTTGGATTAAAATGAATAGAGTGACAATTAAATAAGATAAATTCAATTATATATAGATCAAGAAAAGCAGTAACACCCCAAACTCGGCCTAGACGTTACGACCGGATCTGGCATGTCACATGAGAGGAATGTCTAAAAATTGTGCGTTCGTTAAAAACTTCGTATTCCTTATATTTGTCGTGAAAAATCGAGTTTAAGTAATTTTGAATAAGAAATGATTTATTAACATTTTAGGAAAATCCCGAATTAAACATTTAACAATAATAAGCAATAACCAAATTAAAAGCTAAAATCAAATAAAACCATAGGCCTTATTACATAACAGAATCCCAAATTTAAAATAAAATGAAATAAGTCCAAGTAACCATTTAAAACGAAAGAAACGCAATCTTGAGCATGGCCACCTCGAGTCCACCCCGGCTCTATAACCGCGGTCTAGGAATTACCTGCAAAATTAACTAAAGGGCTGAGTCATCGAGACTCAGTGTGTAAATCCCCATCCCGAAGATGTTAAGCTCATACACAGATTCATATGCAAATATGCATGCCATGCAACCCAACAACTAACCATCCGAAACTTCCGATTCTACCCCGTGTGGTACCAAACCACTGGTGGTGCCAAACCATTGGTGACCCAAAGTCACAAATAACATATGTGGTTCCAAACCACTGGTGACCGTAGCCACAAATAATCATGTGTGGGGCCAACCCACTTTGTAGTACCAAACTACTGGTGACAATCCCTTTTATAAGATGTGGGGCCAACCCACTGTGGTTCTAAGCCACTGGGACGAGTCACGAAGATAAATACATGTGGCACCAAACCACTGGTGGTACCAAACCACTGGTGACCCAAAGTCACAAATAACATATGTGGTACCAAACCACTGAGACATAGTCACAAAATATCGAGAAGTGGGGCCAACCCACTGTGTGGTACCAAACCACTGGTGACAGTGTAATAATTATACCTTCCCCCTCCTCTCATCATACCCATGCAATATGTCATAATAATTCGTGTATGCAGTATGTCATTTATGCTAGACATATATCAAATATAACGCATGAAACGAATTACCATCATAATCAGAATAACAAATACGGCATAACCAAGCTAATCAACCTCTAAGGGTATAACAATAATTTACCTACCAAGGGTATTTCCGTAATTTACCTTTTAGGGGTATTTTGGTAATTTACCCACTAAGGGTATTTCAGTAATTTCATACCTGGAATGGCTTTTCCGAAGGCCCAATGCCGCCCCGAGCTACTCAACTACCATTTCTGGTTAAAATGGACTATTGGGCCTAAAACCCGATTTTGGCCCATTCGGGCCTACACGCTCGTGTGGCCCACTAACAAAAATCTAGCCACGTATATAAGTTCCACCTAGTCTAGTTCACTATATACTACATCATCATACAATTTATCCAATTGGGCCCACATTGGCCCATCGCGACCCAAGTAGCCTCGACCCACAAGAATGCTACTGATGGCCTCAACTATCGCGTCGAAGCCCCACACATGCGCTCGCACCCTCGTGTGGCTACTATTGCCGTGACCGGCACTTCGGCATTTGCTGCTCTACAACTAGGGTAGAGAGAGTTACACACCTGATAGGAATCTGGTGTTAAACCGCGCTGCGACCACTCCTGCGCCCAAACGCCCTCCAAGGTATGCTAACTCTCCTCCTGGAATGCTCTTTATATAGCTCTTCACCTTCCTTCTTTGTATCTTTCTGATGTGGGATCCCTTCATCAGTATAGTTTAAATTCAACTGAAACTTTTGCCGTACAATCCGCAAAATAAATACTCCATTGCTTCTCATGAGATTCGAACCCAGGCTCCCTTGCAACATAATCCACGCCGCTAAACACTTGGCCACAAGCTCCTCTTGTGTCTTAAACCATGCGCAACTAAATAAAAACTATGGGCCAAATTCTAAGATCCATGTAAAAAGAAAACCAAAATGCAAGAGCCAAGACTTGAACCTTGGACCTCCTTCCTTCCCTGTGGCGTCACCCCCTTGTCTCTTATGTGGCGTCACTTTGCCACTACACCACACACTCCACTCGTGTCATTTTCCTCCACATTTTATTCTTAAAGCCTACCTACTAACTCCCAGGGTTTTTTTCACCTAAAACCAAAATTTCCCCAAAGTCAAAGTTCGATCCCGGGACTTCATAGAAGCCCTCTAACCTTCCAAAATCACTTACCTAATAAGTCTAACTTGCAGTAAAGCCAATCTCCTATTCTCCCAAAAATTTAAACGCTACTACGCTCAAGGCCCATTGGGCCCAATCCCACTAGGCCCAATTTCGGGATGTTACAAATCTACCCTCCTTAAAGAAATTTCGTCCTCGAAATTTCCATCTAACTAACAGTCACACCTCCTAACCTACTACACTACGCTCTTGCTGCATACTCTGATCTTAATAAAACTAATATACTTTCTAACTAAATCTTGGAACCCCTTCACATAACCAACTATCTAACACCGAAGCAAACAGATATTTTTCATACATACATACAATTCCTATATTCAAGCATCACATCTACACATCGCAGAATAAATACAATTATTCAGCATATAATAGAATATAGTAAAAAGGAAACTTACGGATTTGGTGCCGGAGACCCGGGTGCCATACTTACAGAAAAGAGATATATATTTTTCTAAACCATCCTTTGAAAACATTTTTTAACCCAAACCCACAGCCGAGTTTTTGAACCAGGCTCTGATACCACAATTGTAACACCCCAAACCTGGCCTAGACGTTAAGACCGGATCTGGCATGTCACATGAGAGGAATGTCTAAAAACTGTGCGTTCGTTAAAAAGTTCGTATTCCTTATATTTGTTGTGAAAAATCGAGTTAAGTAATTTTGAATAAGAAACGATTTATTAAAATTTTAGGAAAATCCCGAATTAAACATTTAACAATAATAAGCACTAACCAAATTAAAAGCTAAAATCAAATAAAACCATAGGCCTTATTACATAACAGAATCCCAAATTTAAAATAAAATGAAATAAGTCCAAGTAACCATTTAAAATGAAAGAAACGCAATCTTGAGCATGGCCACCTCGAGTCCACCCCGGCTCCATAACCGCGGTCTAGGAATTACCTGCAAAATTAACTAAAGGGGTGAGTCATCGAGACTCAGTGTGTAAATCCCCATCCCGAAGATGTTAACCTCATACACAGATTCATATGCAATTATGCATGCCACGCAACCCAACACCTAACGATCCGAAACTTTTGATTCTACCCCGTGTGGTACCAAACCACTGGTGGTGCCAAACCACTGGTGACCCAAAGTCACAAATAACATATGTGGTTCCAAACCATTGGTGACCGTAGCCACAAATAATCATGTGTGGGGCCAACCCACTTTGTAGTACCAAACTACTGGTGACAATCCCTTTTATAAGATGTGGGGCCAACCCACTATGGTTCTAAGCCACTGGGACGAGTCACGAAGATAAATACATGTGGTACCAAACCACTGGTGGTGCCAAACCACTGGTGACCCAAAGTCACAAATAACATATGTGGTACCAAACCACTGAGACTTAGTCACAAAATATCGAGAAGTGGGGCCAACCCACTGTGTGGTACCAAACCACTAGTGACAGTCTAATAATCATACCTTCCCCCTCCTCTCATCATACCCATGCAATATGTCATAATAATTCGTGTATGCAGTATGTCATGTATGCTAGACATATATCAAATATAACGCATGAAACGAATTACCATCATAATCAGAATAACAAATACGGCATAACCAAGCTAATCAACCTCTAAGGGTATAATAATAATTTACCTACCAAGGGTATTTCCGTAATTTACCTTTTAGGGGTATTTTGGTAATTTACCCACTAAGGGTATTTCAGTAATTTCATACCTGGAATGGCCTTTCCGAAGGCCCAATGCCGCCCCGAGCTACTCAACTACCATTTCTGGTTGAAATGGACTATTGGGCCTAAAACCCTATTTTGGCCCATTTGGGTCCACACGCTCTTGTGGCCCACCTAACACAAATCTAGCCACGTATATAAGTTCCACCTAGTCTAGTTCACTATATACTACATCATCATACAATTTATCCAATTAGGCCCACGGGCCCATTGGGACCACTTTGGCCCATCGCGGCCCAAGTAGCCTCGACCCACAAGAATACTACTGATGGCCTCAACTATCGCGTTGAAGCCCCACACGTGCGCTCGCACGCTCGTGTGGCTACTATTGTCGTGACCGGCACTTCGGCATTTGCCGCTCTACAACTAGGGTAGAGAGAGTTACACACCTGATAGGAATCTGGTGTTAAACCGCGCTGCGACCACTCTTGCGCCCAAACGCCCTCCAAGGTATGTTAACTCTCCTCCTGGAATGCTCTTTATATAGCTAGCTCTTCACCTTCCTTCTTTGTATCTTTCCGATGTGGGATCCCTTCGTCAGTAGAGTTTAAATTCAACTGAAACTTTTACCGTCCAATCCGCAAAATAAATACTCCATTGCTTCTCATGAGATTCGAACCCAGGCTCCCTTGCAACATAATCCACGCCGCTAACCACTTGGCCACAAGCTCCTCTTGTGTCTTAAACCAGCAACTAAATAAAAACTATGGGCCAAATTCTAAGATCCATGTAAAAAGAAAACCAAAATGCAAGAGCCAAGACTTGAACCTTGGACCTCCTTCCTTCCCTGTGGCGTCACCCCCTTGTCTCTTATGTGGCGTCACTTTGCCACTACACCACACACTCCACTTGTGTCATTGTCCTCCACATTTTATTCTTAAAGCCTACCTACTAACTCCCAGGGTTTTTTTTCACCTAAAACCAAAATTTCCCCAAAGTCAAAGTTCGATCCCGGGACTTCATAGAAGCCCTCTAACCTTCTAAAATCACTTACCTAATAAGTCTAACTTGCACTAAAGCCAATCTCCTGTTCTCCCAAAAATTTAAACGCTACTACGCTCAAGGCCCATTGGGCCCAATCTCACTAGGCCCAATTTCGGGATGTTACAAATCTACCCTCCTTAAAGAAATTTCGTCCTCGAAATTTCCATCTAACTAACAGTCACACCTCCTAACCTACTACACTACGCTCTTGCTGCGTACTCTGATCTTAATAAAACTAATATACTTTCTAACTAAATCTTGGAACCCCTTCACAAAACCAACTATCTAACACCGAAGCAAACAGATATTTTTCACACATACATACAATTCCTATATTCAAGCATCACATCTACACATCGCAGAATAAATACAATTATTCAGCATATAATAGAATATAGTAAAAAGGAAACTTACGGATTTGGTGCCGGAGACCCGGGTGCCATACTTACAGAAAAGAGATATATATTTTTCTAAACCATCCTTTGAAAACATTTTTTAACCCAAACCCACAGCTGAGTTTTTGAACCAGGCTCTGATACCACAATTGTAACACCCCAAACCCGGCCTAGACGTTACGACCGGATCTGGCATGTCACATGAGAGGAATGTCTAAAAACTGTGCGTTTGTTAAAAAGTTCGTATTCCTTATATTTGTTGTGAAAAATCGAGTTTAAGTAATTTTGAATAAGAAACGATTTATTAACATTTTAGGAAAATCCTGAATTAAACATTTAACAATAATAAGCACTAACCAAATTAAAAGCTAAAATCAAAAAAACCATAGGCCTTATTACATAACAGAATCCCAAATTTAAAATAAAATGAAATAAGTCCAAGTAACCATTTAAAATGAAAGAAACGCAATCTTGAGCATGGCCACCTCGAGTCCACCCCGGCTCCATAACCGCGGTCTAGGAATTACCTGCAAAATTAACTAAAGGGGTGAGTCATCGAGACTCAGTGGGTAAATCCCCATCCCGAAGATGTTAAGCTCATACACAGATTCATATGCAAAAATGCATGCCATGCAACCCAACACCTAACGATCCGAAACTTCCGATTCTACCCCGTGTGGTACCAAACCACTGGTGGTGCCAAACCACTGGTGACCCAAAGTCACAAATAACATATGTGGTTCCAAACCATTGGTGACCGTAGCCACAAATAATCATGTGTGGGGCCAACCCACTTTGTAGTACCAAACTACTGGTGACAATCCCTTTTATAAGATGTGGGGCCAACCCACTGTGGTTCTAAGCCACTGGGACGAGTCACGAAGATAAATACATGTGGTACCAAACCACTGGTGGTGCCAAACCACTGGTGACCCAAAGTCACAAATAACATATGTGGTACCAAACCACTGAGACTTAGTCACAAAATATCGAGAAGTGGGGCCAACCCACTGTGTGGTACCAAACCACTGGTGACAGTCTAATAATCATACCTTCCCCCTCCTCTTATCATACCCATGCAATATGTCATAATAATTCGTGTATGCAGTATGTCATGTAAGCTAGACATATATCAAATATAACGCATGAAATGAATTACCATCATAATCAGAATAACAAATACGGCATAACCAAGCTAATCAACCTCTAAGGGTATAACAGTAATTTACCTACCAAGGGTATTTCCGTAATTTACCTTTTAGGGGTATTTTGGTAATTTACCCACTAAGGGTATTTCAGTAATTTCATACCTGGAATGGCCTTTCCGAAGGCCCAATGCCGCCCCGAGCTACTCAACTACCATTTCTGGTTGAAATGGACTATTGGGCTTAAAACCCTATTTTGGCCCATTCGAGTCCACACGCTCGTGTGGCCCACCTAACACAAATCTAGCCACGTATATAAGTTCCACCTAGTCTAGTTCACTATATACTACATCATCATACAATTTATCCAATTAGGCCTACGGGCCCATTGGGCCCACTTTGGCCCATCGCGGCCCAAGTAGCCTCGACCCACAAGAATACTACTGATGGCCTCAACTATCACGTCGAAGCCCCACACGTGCGCTCGCACGGTCGTGTGGTTACTATTGTCGTGACCGGCACTTCGGCATTTGCCGCTCTACAACTAGGGTAGAGAGAGTTACACACCTGATAGGAATCTGGTGTTAAACCGCGCTGCGACCACTCCTGCGCCCAAACGCCCTCCAAGGTATGTTAACTCTCCTCCTGGAATGCTCTTTATATAGCTAGCTCTTCACCTTCCTTCTTTGTATCTTTCCGATGTGGGATCCCTTCGTCAGTAGAGTTTAAATTCAACTGAAACTTTTGCAGTCCAATCCGCAAAATAAATACTCCATTGCTTCTCATGAGATTCGAACCCAGGCTCCCTTGCAACATAATCCACGTCGCTAACCACTTGGCCACAAGCTCCTCTTGTGTCTTAAACCATGCGCAACTAAATATAAACTATGGGCCAAATTCTAAGATTCATGTAAAAAGAAAACCAAAATGCAAGAGCCAAGACTTGAACCTTGGACCTCCTTCCTTCCCTGTGGCGTCACCCTCTTGTCTCTTATGTGGCGTCACTTTGCCACTACACCACACACTCCACTTGTGTCATTTTCCTCCACATTTTATTCTTAAAGCTTACCTACTAACTCCCAGGGTTTTTTTTCACCTAAAACCAAAATTTCCCCAAAGTCAAAGTTCGATCCCGGGACTTCATAGAAGCCCTCTAACCTTCCAAAATCACTTACCTAATAAGTCTAGCTTGCACTAAAGCCGATCTCCTGTTCTCCCAAAAATTTAAACGCTACTACGCTCAAGGCCCATTGGGCCCAATCCCACTAGGCCCAATTCCGGGATGTTACAAGCGAAGTTCAGAATTAGATTAGGGGAACAACAAAATAGTGGATTGATAGCTTGTTTCTCTTCGTATAAATCTGAGTAAGTTCGTATGTTAATAAGCATTAATATAATTGTGTTTTAAATGCTTTATTATTGAATTAATTGTGAATACGACCTTATGAAAATGTTCGACGAAGAATTGGCTGCGTGTGAAATCCCAGTTGAATCTTAGGTATAGATTAGGGTACAAATGACATATCATTAGGGGTTATTGTGTTTAAGTGATGGTTTGTACGTTCTACCGGTGGCTGAGTTTTCTGGCATGTGTTGCAGATTCTCATCGTCTTGTGTGAGCAGCTCCGTGTAGCTACGTCTTGACCATCAGATTGTGTGAGCAAACCCGTTGATAGCTCAACAGTGAGCATTATATAAGATATGAGATTGAGATGGCTGCGACCATGTATTGGCACTTAGGGTGCGAGATTCCAGAGTATTCGATATTATTCCAAATGGTTCAACGGGTATATCGGAGATATGAAAGGGTAAGAGATTGATACGTGTTAGTACAGGTATGTATGTGAAATATACAATCATTGAATTGAAGAAATTGATGAAATTCATGTCTAACCTTTGGATTGAATATGTGTTCGGCTTTTAGATTTAAATTGAGTTGCATTATGTGATGTTTAAGTACTTGAATTGTAGTTGAATGGTAAGTTTTACTTATTAAGCATACGAGCTTACTAAGATTTATAGCTTACTCTGTTTACTTTTTCGTGTTTTATAGTGATTTCGAAGCCTGCTTGGATTGGGAGTCGTTGGAGATCTCATAACACTATCCAGCTGTCATTTTGGTACATTTGAACTTGTGTATTTTGTTATATGGCATGTATAGGAGTTGTCGTTAATATGGTCTATATGTTGGTAATGGATTTAGCCAATTGAGTTTGCTTGTAAATGATGAATGTTTGGTTAAGTGTTTAGCCATATGATTTGTCTTAACTTTGGTATATTTTGTTATGTATATATATGTGCAAATTGCCTTTTGTTATGTGGTTTAAAATTGCTATGTGAATGATTGTTGTGAATTGGTATTTTGAGTACCAAATGGTTGAATTTTGAGATATGATATACATGTTGGTTTAGGCACAAAGTCTACTAAGTAAGTTTGATCATATAGGTGATTTTGAATGTGAAATAGGTATGACATAGAATGTCTAATTGTGATGCTTATGTGCTTTGTGGTTGTTGATATTGAAATGGCATGATTTAGTGTAACACCCCAAACCCGGTCAATACACCACGACCGAATCTGGCATGTCACGAAGTGAAAATGTTTGAAAGAAAGCAAGTCTGCCAAATAATTTCTATGAAAACTCTTTTATCGATTTAAGGTTTGGAAGACTCCGAATAAAGTGATGTTGAGATCGTTTTGTTGTTGTCTTAAAACCCGAAATCTCGAGTTTGAAAATCCACTTGTTGTTACAATTGTTTTAGAAAACATACGAAACTTTAAAAAAACTGAGTGTGATGAGTATAGTCAGGTTTAAAACCATTCGCATTTGAAATTGTTTGCAAATTAAAGTTTTAAAAACATCCAAGTTACCTTTATTATCTCATGAGCTTTGTTACCCGATGGTAACGTTTGAAAAACCCGAAGAGATATAGTTTTGAAAACATTGCTTTTTACCGGTTATTAAATAAGTCAATGAATCCAACATATGTATAGCATAATCAAAATAAAAGCAGGTAATTAAAAACCCAAAATAATACTTAGCGGCCTTATTACAAACCCAAAACCAAATTTAAAGGAAATAAATAAAACCGAAAATGTAGTTTAAAGCTGAAACCCAAAATATAAATGCATGGCCAGCTCGAGTCCTCCCTGGCTCCATGTCCGCGATCTGTGCCTCATCTGCAAAATATAAGGGAAGGGGTGAGTCACCAAGACTCAGTGTATAAATCACCAACCTGATAGTTCAAGCACTTACACAGATCATCAGTAAAACATGCAAATCATGCAACCCATAACCTAACCATCCGATCTCCTTTATCTACCCCGTGTGGTCAAAACCACTGGTGGTCAAAACCACTGGTGACCGAAGTCACAAATAATATCGGTGTGGTCAAAACCACTGGTGACCGAAGTCACAAATCAAGTGATGGGGCCAACCCATCGTGTGGTCAAAACTACTGATGACAATCCCGTAATATATCATGTGGGGCCAACCCACTGTGGTACCAAACCACTGGGACGAGTCACAATATCCATATGTGGTCAAAACCACTGGTGACCGTAGTCACAAATATCAATCGTGTGGTCAAAACTACTGGTGATTGTAGTCACAAATATCAATGGTGTGGTCAAAACCACTGGTGGTCAAAACCACTGAGACTTAGTCACAAATAATAATAGTGTGGTCAAAACCACTGGTGACCGTAGTCACAAATCGAATGATGGGGCCAACCAATCTTGTGGTCAAAACCACTGGTGACAGTCCAAATAAATCATTCCCCTTCCTCTCATCAATCCCATCATCATGTCCAAATCATACGTGTCATAATATCATGTAATCATGCAATAACACAGCATAGCATTTAACATTAACATGATGATGTATATCAAAAATCACATAACAGGGGACTTACCCGGAATCCAAGCTCATGCCCACAAGGCATAATCACTGAGTTCAATGGCTATAATAGTAACATAATAAGCATATCATACTAATAAAGTGTGTAAGAGTTTACACTCCTGACTACTTGTAGATCTAAGTGAAATCCTGAAACTATGCGAAACTAGCAAAATCCCGAAACGCCCTTCCTACAATCAGCCAACACTTGTTAGTAACCAAAAGCCCATTCGGCTCTACTCGAAATCCCGAAGGATATGTCGTATGAAGATAACTCCTTACCTTAGTGCCGATTTGGTTTCCAATCAAATCCCGAAACTACGCGATGATCCCTCCTTGCAATTGGCCACACACTAACACATAGAAACAATTAGCCTTTGGCTTTGAAAGAATATGAAACAGATCCTAAAATGTTAGAGCCCTTACCTAAATCGGCGACCAAACCACAAAGATCCAGAAGGTCTAGATTCAAGCCACGATCCAAACAAAACCCGAGAACCTACACGTACCTTAACGCAAAAGATCCCTCCGGCTTTTACAAAGATTCGGCTCTAGCATACCAAAGAATCGGCAACCAAAAGAGAGGATGAGGCTACTTAGGAGGTTCAGCCATACACCACAGGAAGTAAAGAGGGAGAAGTAACGAAACTTACCACACCAAGGTTTAGGATTCGGCAAAGAGAACCAATGAAGAGATGAGTTTCGGCACTTGAGATGATGATGAGAAACGCAAGAAGAGAGGGGTTTATGAACAAAGTATTCGACCAACCACTTGAAAGAAGGGAAGAAGAAGAGAGCTCTCAAGGTTTCGGCTTTGAGCAAAAATAAGAAAAGAAGAAGTGACAAAGGTGGATTCAGCAAAGAGGGAGTTTCGGCTCTTCAAAGGGGGTTGCTAAAATGAATCGGCCAAGTGCCCAAATTGCCAAAAGAGAAAGCAAACAAAAAGAAGCTAAGAGGTTTCGGTTTATGACTCTAGACGCCAGAGAAGAGACTCTCCCAACTAGCCGAAATATTCCCTAACCCCATAGACATTCGGCACCCCCCTTCTCAATCACCAAAACCGATTGCTTCCCAATCTCACACCACCACTCAAAAATTCGGCTAAACACCAAACACTTGCCGTCCCCCTTCATCCCTCCTTGAATTCCTCTCATCCACTCATTCAAAAAAATTTAAATGAGTCAAACTCCAAATTTTTCTCCCTTCCCTCCATTTCGAATTTGTTGACCCAATCCTCATCTATCCATGAGAGTCCTACCTGAGCACACCTCTGCTTGCTTGTGGCATCAAAAATAAATGCCCAAGGGGGATTTCTGCAGCTCGAACCAAGGTCCTCCTAGCCCCTGTGGCGTCACCTCCCTTGTACCTGAGTGGCGCCTCCCTTGCCACTTTACCAAGGAGATTCTTGTGTCTAAAACCTCTTATAAATTCTTTTAACCCCTAATTCTTCTAGCTCCTTCATCTTAAGTACTAAAACAAAATTTTTAGCCATAACCCAGGACTATCCCGAGGTCATGCCTAAACCCCAAAACATACCAAACGACCACCGTAGACATATCATCACATGCAACACATGCAAAATGCAGAGACCCCGATTTATGGATGTTACATTTAGGCTTGGTTGAGATTGGTTTGAATTCCTATTAATGCTATGTTATATGCCATTTGACATGTTTAGGTAGTTAGAAGATTGGGTGAGAAAGTTGGCTTGGAAAATAGCCTATTTTTGTCCACACGGGCAGAGACACGGGTGTGTGTCTTAGCAATGTGTGACACACGGTCAGGTGGCATGGGCATGTGTCCTCTGATATTTAAATAGAAACCAAGTCAGTATGATTCACACGGCCCAGCACACGGGCGTGTGACTTGGCTGTGTGGCATAAGTCAGTATACCCTACAGTTTTGGCATGGCCTAGCACACGGCCTGGTACACAGGCATGTGAGGTCACTTTGAAGGGTACACTGGCGTGTGGTTGGCCGTGTGACCCAAGTCAAGGGGTTACACGAGGTCAGACACGGGCTGGGACATGGCAATGTGATGCCATTTCGTATGTCCACACGGCCTGTGACATGGGCGTGTCTTTGGCCGTGTGAGACACACGGTAGGGCCACACAGGCGTGTGTCCCCTGTACTTTGAAAATTTTCTATGTTTTCCAAAATTTTTCCTAAGTTCTCGATTTAGTCCTGAATTACTTCTAATGCTTGTTTTGAGCCTCGAGGCTCGTATTAGGGACAATATGATTGATTGTGAATGAATTTTATTTGGAAAGGAAAAATGTATGTGAAATGGAAGTCTGTTTATGTAATAAGTCCGGTAATGCTCCGTAACCCTATTCCGGTGATAAATACAGGTTAGGGGTGTTACAGGTTCGGAATATGAAAGAACTTCAACAACGGTGACCTACAAAAAAAGAGACTATAAATAAAGATTCAATTCACAACTCAAACAAAACGGATACATAACCGAAAATATTATGAATGCAGCAAAACAAAGAATGAAGCATAATTAAAAACACCACTTAATTTATGAAGGGAACTAAACAATCAATGAAGCATAAATAAAAACACAACTTTATTTATAAATGAAACAAAATAATCTACAAAGCATAAGTAAAAACACAACTTTATTTATGAATGCAACAAAACAAGATACGAAGCATAAATAAAAAAAAACAAATATGAAATAGAGCATAGGATTTGAAATCTGAATGTTTCATCTTGGACTTGGGTTTCCCATGTTGGGTCTTAATAATTGGGTTGAGTCCATGATTGACTCCTTTAAACGCAACACCTTTAAAGTAAGGTCCATTAAGCTCCTTGAATTTAACAAAAACCTCATTTGGTCCACTAAAACTTGGCACAGTTGAGATGTAGAATTGAATCTTGGCCCAATCCAAAAACCACATGGTTACATAATAAATGCTGTGGTCGTGCTCACATCATGTTCGGTTCTTGTTCGTTTGTTTCTAATCTTTCATTTATTTACTTCTACATCATGAATCTTTAAGCAAAGACATTCTCCCTTATTAATACACCAAGAATATTTATGGCTTGAAAATCCATTCTAACAAACTATTTTGTTTTATTGATTTTGGATTCGAATGGAGGCCTTGTTTGGTTAAAGAATGGTTTCTTCTCACCCAAGAAATTCTGCCCCATTCGTTCTTTGACTCCTTTTTGGCAGCCTCTCTTGTTCCTTACTATTTTTTTCTTTATTCTTTTAACCCTAAATCTAATATGTTTTATTTCTTTTGTTTAGATTTTAAGTCAACAGCTTCTTTTCATCCAAAAACGGTTTAAATCACCTTCATATACTTGATTCTTCATTGTTCGTGATTGGTCAAACCTTCCATTAATCTTTCTTGTGATTTTCATTCGGTTTTGATTTTTACTCTTCAAATCAGTACTAATCATTTGTTTTCACCTATTTAGAAACCTTCATTCGTTTGGAATCCATAAAGAATAAGTGTGTCCCTCACTGACTTTGACTCCATCAAGAAACCCAATTTGGATTCGGTTTCCTTGTTCTTTTGTTTGTTGATTTGTTGTTGCTTCCCTTTTGATTCTATCTTTGATTATTTGTGTTTTAGGTTGAGTCGAATTGTGAGTTTTGTACCATTCGTCAAGAGCCCTAATTCAAAGCCACGACTTGGACAAACTTTTTATCCTATACTGCATGCGTCCCGTCACAAACAACCATGTCAGATTTAATATATAAAGTTAGTAAATAAAATCAATTGATTATAGTAGAAAAAGAACAAGTAAACCGTGAAAAAAACAAGGATCTTCAAATGGTCCAAGTCGATTCACGAAGAGGACATGTTCCTGATGAATTCCAAATGAATTGAGGCTTCCAAGAAGAGAAACTATTTTATTAAGATCATACCTGAATAATTGATAAGGACGCGTTCAGAATGGGATCGCAAGTTTGTCCAAGTCACAGAATTGGCCTTAGGCTCTAGATGAATGAGGAAACTTGCATTTTGGCTAAACTTGAAAAAGCAACAATCCAAGTTAGAACTAATTTAATAAAAGGGGAGGTAGTAAGAAGATTAAATAAGTAAGAAAGATCAGGCAAACTTAATTAAAAATTACAGTTCTTGAGAGCCCAATCCGATTTGGAAGAGAATATATGTTGTTGATGAATTTGGAACAATTCAAGGTTGCCAATGAGGGGAGAACAATCAGTTAGAATAGATTTTAATAAATAATGATAAAAAATCGAATGAATCCAAATAAATGATTATAATAAAATACTCTTTGAGTTTTAACTTCAAGAATTTCTCCCGGGTTTCTTTTAGAAGAAGTTTTAACAACCTATTAGATTGTGGGAACCATCTTCAAGATTATTTCTGCCAAGAATCCTATCTTGGAAAGGAGGTTAGATTCGTCTGAAAGGTTTTTGGTTTCTCTTGATTCCAGAGCTCCTTAGAACTTCTTCACGTCACTTTACTCTTTTTTCATCATTCTTCTCTCATTCTTTAATTTGTTGCTTTTGTTCTTGTTTGTTTGTTTCTAATCTTTCATTTATTTATTTCTAGATCATGAATCATTAAGCAAAGATGTTCTCCCTTCTTAATACATCAAGAAACTTTATGGCTTGAAAATCCATTCTCATAAACTATTTTGTTCTTTTGATTTCGGATCCGGCGTCCCTCACTAGCTTTGACTCCTTCACGAATTCCAAATGAATTGAGGCTTCTAAGAAGGGAAACTATTTTAATAATTAATAAGGATGTGTTCAAAATGAGATCGTAAGTTTATCCAATTCATGAAATTGGCCTTGGGATCTAGACGAATGAGGAAACTTGCATTTTGACTAAACCTGAAAAAGCAACAATCCAAGTTAGAACTAATTTAATAAAAGGGCAGCAAGTAAGACAGATTGAATAATTAAGAAATATCAGGCACACTGAATTGAAAAATTATGGTTCTTTAAAGCTCAAGTCGATTTGGAAGAGAAGATTTGTTGTTGATGAATTTGGAACAATTCAAGGTTGCCTTTGTGGGGAAAGCAATTGGTTAGAACAAACTTGAAAGAATGATGATTAAAAACCTAATGAAATCTAAAAAAAAGATCATAATAAAATACTCTGAGTTTTTTTTCAAGAATTTCTCTAGGGTTTCTTTTAGAAGAAGTTTTAACAACCTTTTAAATTGTGGGAACCATTGATGCAATTTCCCAAGCTTTTTGGGTTCGAATCGAATCGTCTTGAAATGGTTCAAAAGGTGGAAACCTTAATTTGAAGCACTTGAATCTCTAAGGAATAGTAGCTATATTAAAACTATGACCCGCTTAAACTTGGCCTTATACTCTAATCTTGGTGTATTGAAGTCGCCACACCTGGGGATGGTAAACAGAGTGATAAGACAAATTTTGAATGCCACAAACTTTGAAGAAAGTTTGATAAGTTCGAACAGTTTAATGAAGAACCAAGAGAGAAATATTCTCATAAAATATCATTTAATTTCAAGCAAAAGTTTTTCTACATGAATGATTAGAACTAAATTTATAGGCCTCAAGTGACCTTTCAAGTTCCCTTAAGACCTTTTAGATTCGATCATTTAACTAGCTTAAACCAGACCATTAAATTCGGTTTAACTCTTTGATGGTTAGCCCGAAAGGAATGTCTTTTCACTTGTCTTTGAGTAGATGAAAGGGCATGTTTTTTCATTAGTTCATGGATAGCTTAAAGGCCACCATCTTTATGAAGATTAATGATCCTTAACTTGTTGTTTGTAGTCCTTTCTTCTACCATAACCAAATGCCTTCATTCTTTGTATATCCTCCCTTTAATTGGTGCCATGAATTGGCCTTTAAGTGCACTAAAACCAATCAGTATTTGAAGAGTCTTCCCCTAGTCTTTTGAAGAGTTGCCTGATCAAGAATGAATGCTTATTAAACACTTGAAACCTGTTCACATTCTTATTCAACTTAAAATGATGTGAGCTCGTAATTGATTTAAAATTACCAGTCACTCGATTGCCCAACCGTTTCTAAATAGGCACTTGATAACTAAAGAAATATGATAGGAATCTTGAATCAATGACTTGTACAAGAAAAGAACCAACGTTATTGGAACGTGACCCATTTTCTATATGACAAATAATTGAAAAAAATAATAGATTTTAATGGACCCCGACCCGTTGTTTAAAAATAAACAAGAACCAAAGGTATAGAAAAGAAAGAAGAACGCCACAAAACAACAAACCTTGATAAGTTCAATTTTTATGTTCTAAAGAACTCAAGCGAAAATTCTCACAAAATATGGTCATTTAAATTCAACATTGCATTTTACAAGCTATTTATAGGCACTAATATAACTATGCAAATTCGACATTCATATTAGCTATTAACAAAACATTAAAATTTGGTTATAGCTCTTGATGGGCAGCCACAGAGTCATGTTTTTTCACTTGATTCATGCATAGGTGAAAAGTCATGCCTCTTCACTTGTTGAAGGCTTAATGGTCATTTAAATGTGTTGTTTGATGTCCTTTCATTTTCCCCTTAACCAAATGCCTTAATGCTTATGTATTCATCTCTTGAATTGACACCATAACTAGCTTTGAGTGTATGAAACCGATTAGACTTGAAGAGTCACTCTTGGTCCATTTGAACAGCCACCATAATGAGCTTTGAGTGCTTCAATATCCACCAAAAATGTCCTCTTCATGTACTAGCAATTTAAGTGACTGAATGCACACTCTTTCATGCTAAAACTGAACAGCCTTTGCTTGTGAACGCCCCTAAATCTTTTTATCAACCTTAAATCATCCCTAAGACACATTAAACATGCATTAAGATAATTTAATGATGCTAATAAGCTGAAATGAAATGAGCAGTCACCTACATCATAAGTAAATAAACATTAATCATTGACAACTTTTCCTATTCTTATTCAACATAAAACACCCTATTTATAATGAAAATTAACATACTATAACTTATGCATAAAAAGTAACAGCCAAAATAAATAACACATTTCACACACATCTTTGGTCCTTATCCACCCTATTTGGGCATTTTTGGTGTTCTTTTTGTTCTTATGAACTGGTTTTTAGTAAACAACCTCAAAACAAATTTTTTTACCCAGATAGTTTTTGGAAAAAAAATATTTTTTAGAGGGTAAACGTTTTTCAAACGATCTAAAATTTTACATATTGTTTCTTGGCACCATTTTAGAGTATAAAAAAATATTTCCCACAAAAAAAAAGTGATAAAAAAGTACAGAAAAAGATAACACAAAAAAATAAAAAAAAAGATTATGTAGGTTGAATATTGAGCCGAAAATTTCCAGATCAAATATACATTATTTGAGGAGGCTCTAGCTTAAATTTCATGATTTTTAGAAATCGAGAACATCTAGAACAAAGTTTGTCAAGTTGCTTCACAATTTTTTGAGTTTTTAGGTTTCAAAGATTGTCATTGACTCTTAGCCTTTAGTTTTTATATTTTTTTATTGTTCCTATACACATTCTAACACTTTATTGTTTCTTGTGTTAGTAGGTTAAAGCACATTGCACATTCCTTTCCTCATGCAACACAGTTCTTTGGTGTCTAGCCGATTTTGGACTCATAGTGCTATTAGGTTTGCTTTGTTAGTTGATTCTAATACATTCTGATTGATTGAAATAAACACTTTTAAATGACTCACAAGATTAATTCTTACCTCATTGAGAATTTGATTTTTATTTTTGAGTGCATAACAGTGAGGTTTGCTTATTTTTTTTTCTTTTTGAGTGTTTTTATTTTAGCCTCTAATAATGGTACGCGAACATAGTATGCAAGAGGTTTTGGAACCTCCTACTAATGGGAACGATTTGATTGAGTCCAAAATATTTTTTTAGTGCGGCAACCCCTTAGCATTCAAGTAAGAGACGATTCCATCTAAGTGCAAAGGTCTAACATCTTCCAGTCGATTTCAAGGAAAATTGTGTTCTCTTATTATTGATAGTGGTAGTTGTGCCAACGTGGTGAGCAGTTTTTTAGTTGATACTTTACTTTACCATGTCAAGACCATCCTAATCCATATCACTTACAATTTCTTAATGAAGGTTAGGAAGTTAAGGTAGTTAAATAGACCATAATTGCATTCAAAATGAGGAGTTATTTTGACGAGGTTTGGTATGATGTAGTTCCCATGCATGCCACCCAGTTGCTTCTTGGAAGACCATGGAAATATGATCATGACGTGCTACACCATGACAAATTGAATTGTTACTCCCTTGTGTTTAAAAGAAAAAAAATACACTTTAGCCCCTTTGGCGCCCAAAGATGTGTATAAGGACCAATTGAAAATGATGAAATTCTATGAAGGGGTTAAAGGAAAAGAAAAAATGAAAAGAAAAAGAGAAAAGATACCTTGTAATATCCCGAAATAGGGGTTACGAGTTTGGAAAATAACTCAAGTGTTAGTAGGCCTCAAGAGTGGTTTTAATGTGTTTTTGGAGTTCCTAAAACTCCCGGAATAAAATGGGACAATTTTGAAAATTTTGAAAATTTAGGGTTTAAAATGGAAAATTGGCTGAAGAGGCCTTAATAATAAAATTTGTGAAGTTATGGACATGAAAGTCCAGGTAGCCAAGTGGCTTCCATGTGCCATTTAAGATTCGGCGCCAAGCATGGTCAAAGGTTCGAGTCTCGTGTGTGCGGCATAAGCATTTTATTTTGAAAAGGGGCGCTGTTTGGAAGAAGGCTTTAAAAGAAAATCACGATGGTTTCTGTCACAACAAGGCGCCTGGCCGAGTGGCTAAGACGCTTGCAACATGGGGGGGCCTCTCGAGGTCGAGTGTTCAAGTCCCAGGGATCGCGCGTGATGCGCTTTATTTTTCATTTTAGCGTTTAGACCTGGGAAACTGGCAAGGTAAGGGTTAAAAGGATTTCCGATGCGTTTGTTAGCATGATTTGAACCTTGGCCGAATGGTTAAGGACCTTGCTGGGAGCTGCGACTAGGCGGACTCGCGTTCGAGTCCTGGATTCCGTGCTTAAAGCATTTTATTTTTTTAGCGCTAAAGTGCAGGGAGCCAAGGCAAGGATAGTTTAAAAGAATTTTCGAAGCATTACTGGCATGAAAGTCTTGGTAGCGGAAATGGCAGGAAGTTTGGAGGATTCACTCCAGGTCTCGGGTTCGAGACCTGGAGGCTGCACCTGGATCTCTCTTTTTTCTTTTGAGACCAGCGTAGGAGCTGGTGGACTGCATGGGAAATTAAACAATGCAACATGCACGCATGCAGCTTAAATTGCTGCTTGTTTGCCTTATTTTAGGCATAGGGCATTATTCTTTTATTTTTTATTTTGGGCTGGTTTCATTTTTTATTCTAATGTTTTATTATTATTTTATTTTATTCTTTTGGAAGGTATGAGAAATTATAAGTATTATTATGCATAGGAATTTGTTAAGTTTCATTTTATATTATTATGGGTGTTGGGTATGCTATTAAACAAAGAATTTTAAAGCATGCTTGGGGAGTTTTATTATTATTATTATTAGTGTGGATTAAATTATAATAAGAATTGGTTTTGGGACTTGGCAAAAGAAAGAAGCATATGGCCGGCCTTGATTTTAAAGCATTGCCGTTGGGATGCATCGGCATTAGCCCTTTTGTTTATTAAAGATTAAGCATAGAAATGGTGTAAGAGGGGAAAGGTGATAGAATAAAGAAATAATCAATGTTGAGCTTAAAAAAAAAGGGGAGCATGCGGCATTGGTATTGCAAAAAGCATGGCCGGCCTTGGTCTTGTGATGCAAAAAGCATGGCCAAAATTCCATGCTTTGAGTTTTGTCTTCATTTTCAAATTATCTGGAGAAAAAAAAGGATGAGGCATGGTGATTTTGGAAATTTATGTTAGAAAATTTGGCAAAAGAGAGAGAATAACCGTGGGGATGAAGCTTGCTTAGGGGATTCCTTGGCCGGCCTTGTGTTTGAGAAAGGATGGCCAACATTCTTTGTTTTCTTTGCTTATGGTGCATGGACAAAAATGTATGTTTTTGTCTTGCCCTCCCTCCCGCTTGAGCATGACCGAATGTGATCTACCTAAGAGCATTCATTCTCGATTTTGTTTAGCAAGGAAGGTGGCCTTGCCTTGTTTTCTTCTTCTCCCTTCTTGTCTTGGCCGAATTTATCATCTTTGATATTAAAGATTTCGTTCTTCCCATTTTGTGCATGGCCGAATATTTCTTTTACGATGGAAGAACCATAGCCGAATCTAGGTTTGGGAGGTGCTATCAACTACGTAATTGTGATCTCTTCGATTGATTTGTCAAAGGAGATAGCATTAAAGGAGTAAGGGTTCTTTTGAAAATGGATACAGCGAGGTAAGGAAGTATTACTTTCGGCTATAGGCTATATTTTGGGTTGTGATAATAACCTAAAGTTTGACCTTGGTTCCAGGAGTGGCCGAATATGTATAAGGCCATAAGGCTGTACTATGTTTGTGTGTAGCTAGTATTATGGTGCATCAAATGAACCTTTCAAGAGATTGAAGTACTCAAGGTTAGTAGTTGTGGTATTCGGCTTAGGCCATTCTGATATCCATGTGGCTAACCGATTTCTAACTTTGGTTTAAAGGCAAATCATCAGAAATAAGACAAGTTTCGGGACTTTAGATTGTGTTAGATAAATCGGATCTCGCAAAAAATCAGGTGCGTAGTTATCGCACTGTACTCCTGTTTGTTAATTTTATAAGTGATGCATGTGTAACTTTCTGTAAAAGTACAAGTTGTGCTCGTTAGCTGAAATAAAGGCTAAAAGTATGGATACTAAGGTAAGTGATCGAATAATCAGATTTGTAGTTTCGGTACTAATCTTTCAGTGATCTGTAGTAATAAATGTTATCGATGAATGTAAAATAAAGTGATGACATGTTATGTATATCGTTTGAGTAATATGTGACCATGGTATAATATATATATATATATATTTGTTTCGTATAAAATTGTTGCTATGGTATATATAAGCACGCATGAGACTTGTGATGTGACTATTGAAGAAAAGGTGTACACTATGTGAGTGTTCTAATGCTAGCCTCGTGCTACATTCGTGATTGTTTGATTTGTGAACCGTTTGATATGTGAGATTTCTAGAGGATCGGTGGCTTAGCCACGACCTTAAGAAATAATGTGTAAAAGAAGGATATGTGGATCACTTTGTGGATTGGACTTCGAAATTGTATATTCGTGATCATATTTTTAATATTGTGTATTCATAATCGCATTTTTATAATTGTATGTAATATATATATGGATTATGTGGATATGAGCCAAGCCCATATGTGAGGACATGTGTATTAACTATGCAATGAGTCTTGGTGACTCACTCTATTTTTGTTAAACCTTTCAGGTGGCGCTTAAAGCTTGGACCGGGTCGGAGAGGATACAAAGGTGGCCATGAGGAAATGGACTTTTATGAAAAGAGACGGTTTATTTGATTAATTAAATAATGATATTTTCCGTATTTTGATTAAGTGTGAATTGTAATAAAGCCCACTAAAGTATTTCAGTTCATTTGTTAAGTATCGTTACTATTATGCCCTATTATGGAAGGATGATTAAAGATTGATTTCAAATGGTTTTATTTTCTCTATGAAACTTGAAACCAACATGTTTATAACAAACTCCGATTTTTACTTAGAATATTATAAGCCACGAAAATGTTTTATTAAAGGAAACAAATATTTTTTTACGGTTTATCTCTTAAGTAAGAATGATTTTCGAAAGTATTCCGCAGTGGCATTCCAAATTCGGTCGGAGTAAATGGGCTGGGTTTGGGGTGTTACATTTTGGTATCAGTGCATGGTTCAAAACTCGGCTTTGAGGTTTTGGGCCCGAAAATAGTTTTCGAAAGTGGGCTTTTCAAAATGTGAACTTCTATTTTGGGCTTGTTTTGGCATGTCACCTGTACCTCCGACCCGAAGTCCACCTGGTAAGTACCTCTGACTATTGAGGTATATTTAATATGTGAACTATATGGCATAATTGGGCTTGTAGATTAGAAAATTTGGGCTATCGAACCCTAAGACTAGTCTATTCGAAAACAATGCATAAGATGTGATAACTGAAATGACCCTAGAGGTATAGTGAATGAATGTGTCCCTGCTTGTAAACGTGTATGTGGCTCTCTGAATAAGAAGTAGCGAACTTGAACTAAACCTATGTGTGATCGAAAGAACCACTTTTGAATACTTTATTTCATAAAATTGTTCGCGGATAATCAAGTGGAACAAATTTTTGATGCATAAAACTTCTTAAGTCGGATCGTGCGATAAGAGATGAGTCCTAGAGGACATGATCGAGGCAAAATGGCCATACCGGAACTCGTTAGATCGGGTTAAGGGTTGATAATAAGGTATCACCTCCACCACCAACTTTTGAATAAGGAGCAGCAAGATCAGATGAGGGATAATACTGTTTTGCGCTGCGAGTTTTATAGATGGTGGTTGGAGAGGGAGAAATATGAGAGCTCGAAAATTTGGTTCTGAGCAACTTTGAGCCAGTGGAGCGGAATTGTTCCGTGATGTATCAGACGTGGCACCCAGTACGATTGAATAATGGTTGGAAATAACCAAGTGAGTTATGGATGAGCTCGTTTTGAGCCCTGAGGAAAAAAGTGAAAGGAATAGTGGCGCTACTTCGCAACGAGACGTATCAATGGTGGCTCACAGTTCGAGATAGTGTCACAGCTGAGGACTTCAATCAGGGGTATGTCAAGACGACATACCAAAAGAAGTATGTCAGTAACTTATTACATTGATGCTCCGAGGAGATGTGTTTTTGGGACTAGTTCAACGGAACAAGTCCATGGCAAAATACGATGCTAAATTTATTAAAGTTAAGCCGATATGATCGAGGAATAGTGACTACAAAACATGAATGATGTGTCCGATTTAAGGACGAATTAGGAGACGGCCTGAGACTGTTGATAGTTCCTCAACAGGAACGGGAATTTGCTGTGTTAGTCGAAAAAGCTAAGATAGCTGAAGAGAGTAAGGACTCGATGAGATAAAATAGAGATAAAAATACGAACCGAGATAAGAGAAATTTTGAATTGTTTAAACTATTTGAGGATCTTCGGAAAAGACCGAGGGTTAAAAGTTTTGCTCATGTGATTAAGCCAGCTATGAGAATTCGGGACCGTCCGTGTGCTCAGTGTGGAAAATATCGTGTCGGCGAGTATTAGAACCAGAAATTGAGAATGTTTGAAGTGAAAGTCTATAAGCAATTGAATATTGTTAAGGTTAGTTATAACCTTGTGTACATGTTGAAATCCTGGTTATAAATATAGTGAAAGCCGACTGTGGATAGACTTTCTATCATGAAATGTTACTGAAGTGATAAATACAAGTGATGTGAATTATATGGTTTATAATTTTGGTCAGCTTGTAATGTGATTCAAATGGTGATAATATTATATTTCGGGCTTTGATGCCTAGCAGGCTTTGTGCCGGTGTATATTTCGGGCTTGATGCCTAGCAGGCTTTGTGCCGGTGTATATTTCAGGCTTTGATGCCTAGCAGGCTTTGTGCCGATGTATATTTCAGGCTTTGATGCCTAGCAGGCTTTGTGCCGGTGTATATTTCAGGCCTTGATGCCTAGCGGGCTTTGTGCCGGTGTATATTTCGGGCTTTGATGCCTAGCAAGCCTTGTGCCGGTGTGTATTTCAGGCTTCGATGCCTAACCGGCTTAATGCCGATGATGTGTTATAATAGAAAATTTATGAATCACATACAAGAAGGAACATGTTTGTTACCATAAGCTAAATGCTCGGATAAGTGTAAGTCTTTCGTACTTGCAAAGAATAAGGAAAGTTAGTGAGTTTCCATTGGAGTTAAGTAAGATACGATATAGTTGAAGTTTCGGTAAGACTTTTAAAATGTGCAATTGATCTTACCATTGATGTGTATGGTATCCGTAATGGAATTTGAGCTTGAATATGCTTGTGAAGGAGTGGCCATATGTGTAAATGCTAAATGTGAAAAAGTTTGAAATGTGTTTGCATATGTGTATAATTGAGTATATGATTGAGATGTAGTGAATTGATATGTACGGATGTTCGTTCATAAGTAATTTCGAGGACGAAATTATTTTTAAGGGGGGTAGAATTGTAATATCCCGAAATAGGGGTTGCGAGTTTGGAAAATAACTCAAGTGTTAGTAGGCCTCAAGAGTGGTTTTAATGTGTTTTTGGAGTTCCTAAAACTCCCGGAATAAAATGGGACAATTTTGAAAATTTTGAAAATTTAGGGTTTAAAATGGAAAATTGGCTGAAGAGGCCTTAATAATAAAATTTGTGAAGTTATGGACATGAAAGTCCAGGTAGCCAAGTGGCTTCCGTGTGCCATTTAAGATTCGGCGCCAAGCATGGTCAAAGGTTCGAGTCTCGTGTGTGCGGCATAAGCATTTTATTTTGAAAAGGGGCGCTGTTTGGAAGAAGGCTTTAAAAGAAAATCACGATGGTTTCTGTCACAAAAAGGCGCCTGACTGAGTGGCTAAGACGCTTGCAACATGGGGGGGCCTCTCGAGGTCGAGTGTTCAAGTCCCAGGGATCGCGCGTGATGCGCTTTATTTTTCATTTTAGCGTTTAGACCTGGGAAACTGGCAAGGTAAGGGTTAAAAGGATTTCCGATGCGTTTGTTAGCATGATTTGAACCTTGGCCGAATGGTTAAGGACCTTGCTGGGAGCTGCAACTAGGCGGACTCGCGTTCGAGTCCTGGATTCCGCGCTTAAAGCATTTTATTTTTTTTTAGCGCTAAAGTGCAGGGAGCCAAGGCAAGGATAGTTTAAAAGAATTTTCGAAGCATTATTGGCATGAAAGTCTTGGTAGCGGAAATGGCAGGAAGTTTGGAGGATTCACTCCAGGTCTCGGGTTCGAGACCTGGAGGCTGCACCTGGATCTCTCCTTTTTCTTTTGAGACCGGCGTAGGAGCTGGTGGACTGCATGGGAAATTAAAGCATGCAACATGCACGCATGCAGCTTAAATTGCTGCTTGTTTGCCTTATTTTAGGCATAGGGCATTATTCTTTTATTTTTTATTTTGGGCTAGTTTCATTTTTTATTCTAATGTTTTATTATTATTTTATTTTATTCTTTTGGAAGGTATGAGAAATTATAAGTATTATTATGCATAGGAATTTGTTAAGTTTCATTTTATATTATTATGGGTGTTGGGCATGCTATTAAACAAAGAATTTTAAAGCATGCTTGGGGAGTTTTATTATTATTATTATTAGTGTGGATTAAATTATAATAAGAATTGGTTTTGGGACTTGGCAAAAGAAAGAAGCATATGGCCGGCCTTGATTTTGAAGCATTGCCGTTGGGATGCATCGGCATTAGCCCTTTTGTTTATTAAAGATTAAGCATAGAAATGGTGTAAGAGGGGAAAGGTGATAGAATAAAGAAATAATCAATGTTGAGCTTAAAAAAAAAGGGGAGCATGCGGCATTGGTATTGCAAAAAGCATGGCCGGCCTTGGTCTTGTGATGCAAAAAGCATGGCCAAAATTCCATGCTTTGAGTTTTGTCTTCATTTTCAAATTATCTGGAGAAAAAAAAAGGATGAGGCATGGTGATTTTGGAAATTTATGTTAGAAAATTTGGCAAAAGAGAGAGAATAACCGTGGGGATGAAGCTTGCTTAGGGGATTCCTTGGCCGGCCTTGTGTTTGAGAAAGGATGGCCGACATTCTTTGTTTTCTTTGCTTATGGTGCATGGACAAAAATGTATGTTTTTGTCTTGCCCTCCCTCCCGCTTGAGCATGACCGAATGTGATCTACCTAAGAGCATTCATTCTCGATTTTGTTTAGCAAGGAAGGTGGCCTTGCCTTGTTTTCTTCTACTCCCTTCTTGTCTTGGCCGAATTTATCATCTTTGATATTAAAGATTTCGTTCTTCCCATTTTGTGCATGGCCGAATATTTCTTTTACGATGGAAGAACCATAGCCGAATCTAGGTTTGGGAGGTGCTATCAACTACGTAATTGTGATCTCTTCGATTGATTTGTCAAAGGAGATAGCATTAAAGGAGTAAGGGTTCTTTTGAAAATGGATACAGCGAGGTAAGGAAGTATTACTTTCGGCTATAGGCTATATTTTGGGTTGTGATAATAACCTAAAGTTTGACCTTGGTTCCAGGAGTGGCCGAATATGTATAAGGCCATAAGGCTGTACTATGTTTGTGTGTAGCTAGTATTATGGTGCATCAAATGAACCTTTCGAGAGATTGAAGTACTCAAGGTTAGTAGTTGTGGTATTCGGCTTAGGCCATTCTGATATCCATGTGGCTAACCGATTTCTAACTTTGGTTTAAAGGCAAATCATCAGAAATAAGACAAGTTTCGGGACTTTAGATTGTGTTAGATAAATCGGATCTCGCAAAAAATCAGGTGCGTAGTTATCGCACTGTACTCCTGTTTGTTAATTTTATAAGTGATGCATGTGTAACTTTCTGTAAAAGTACAAGTTGTGCTCGTTAGCTGAAATAAAGGCTAAAAGTATGGATACTAAGGTAAGTGATCGAATAATCAGATTTGTAGTTTCAGTACTAATCTTTCAGTGATCTGTAGTAATAAATGTTATCGATGAATGTAAAATAAAGTGATGACATGTTATGTATATCGTTTGAGTAATATGTGACCATGGTATAATATATATATATTTGTTTCGTATAAAATTGTTGCTATGGTATATATAAGCACGCATGAGACTTGTGATGTGACTATTGAAGAAAAGGTGTACACTATGTGAGTGTTCTAATGCTAGCCTCGTGCTACATTCGTGATTGTTTGATTTGTGAACCGTTTGATATGTGAGATTTCTAGAGGATCAGTGGCTTAGCCACGACCTTAAGAAATAATGTGTAAAAGAAGGATATGTGGATCACTTTGTGGATTGGACTTCGAAATTGTATATTCGTGATCATATTTTTAATATTGTGTATTTATAATCGCATTTTTATAATTGTATGTAATATATATATGGATTATGTGGATATGGGCCAAGCCCATATGTGAGGACATGTGTATTAACTATGCACTGAGTCTTGGTGACTCACTCTATTTTTGTTAAACCTTTCAGGTGGCGCGTAAAGCTTGGACCGGGTCGGAGAGGATACAAAGGTGGCCATGAGGAAATGGACTTTTATGAAAAGAGACGGTTTATTTGATTAATTAAATAATGATATTTTTCGTATTTTGATTAAGTGTGAATTGTAATAAAGCCCACTAAAGTATTTCAGTTCATTTGTTAAGTATCGTTACTATTATGCCCTATTATGGAAGGATGATTAAAGATTGATTTCAAATGGTTTTATTTTCTCTATGAAACTTGAAACCAATATGTTTATAACAAACTCCGATTTTTACTTAGAATATTATAAGACACGAAAATGTTTTATTAAAGGAAACAAATTTTTTTTTACGGTTTATCTCTTAAGTAAGAATGATTTTCGAAAGTATTCCGCAGTGGCATTCCAAATTCGGTCGGAGTAAATGGGCTGGGTTTGGGGTGTTACATACCTTGAGTGATAAAAGTCTACTTGATGGTCCACTTTTGGTGAGTGAAAATACATATGAGGTGAAATTGGAGAGTTCTCAAGTGGGAAAAGAAAATGAAAAACAAGAAAATATTCATGCAAAAGTGAGGAATGATTATGTTTTAACTAATCATAACTCAAATTTGTTTAATGGTGTTTCCTTGTTACAAGATTTCAAGGATCCATTTACGAACTTCCAATTACTCCATAACTCGAATTTGTTTAGTGGTGTTTCCTTGTTGCAAGATTTCAAGGATCAATTGACAGACTTCCAATTACATTGCTCTACCATTGATAAACAATTTTACTTGTGGGAAAGAGGTAAGTTGAACATTGATAATTCTCCACAAGTGCTACAAGGTAAGAAATGTAAGGAAACAATAGAAATTGATTTAAGAAGGCATACCTTGAATGTTTTTGACAAGTATGCTATTGATTTTGTTTGTAAAATATTTCTTTACAACATGTTTTCTCGTTGGTCAAATTTAATTAAACCTTGGTATAAAACTTCAACTGATTTTATGGGTTTATCTAAATTTGTAAAGGTTAAAAATAGTAATTCTGTTGTATTAAAGAGGTTTTTTTAAAGCATTATATAGGTTTTCTCTTACAACAAAATTTTCTATCTTGACCTTTAACGATGGATTTTTACATAATAATATTAAACTTCTTGATTTTTATAATTATGTGAATATTTTGACCCATCGTTGGAAATTATTATGGATGACCATGCATTTTCAAAGAAAGTTACAAGTTAATTTTTACTTGAAGACTCAAGTGCCTTATATTTCTTTGTTTAGTGATGATAGTTTTGTTTTTAAAGGAGAGATACTTGATCCATGCTGATTTGGGAGATAAAAATCATATCTTTGATCCTGGAGATAGTTTTGGCACACAAGAAAGCATAGGTAAGTATTTTTTTCATTTTATTTTTATTTATTCTAATCTTTTTTCTTTCTCTGCAGCTAAAGATTTGGGGACGAATCTTTTTGAGGAAGGGGGAATGATGCGAGTCTTAAGGCCAAATTTCAGACCCATGGATGTATGGGCTCACACTATCTCAAGGCCCAACAACAATGTCAAAGGCCAGGCAAATCAAATCAGGATTCAGTCAAAGAAAAAATTCAAGGATGAATATTTTCGAGGAAAGGGGAGATGATAAATTCATAGATGGGGTGAAATTTATTAAATTCCATTCACCGAAGTTGCCAATTTTCAAGCTTGGGAAATCAGTAGATTTGTGATGACTTTTTGGATTGGTTCTTGACATTTTTGGATTGAGATGTCTTCATGGAGTTCAAAGATCTATCTCTTAGCTTTGAAACGCACATTGAATCACTTGATTTTCAATTTGGGAGCTCAAGTTATGATTATTTTAGTGAAGACTGCGTGAGTAAAATTTCTGGACCAGATTATGACCAGAATTACGAGTTTCTGGCTTTTAATTCGAGTTTAAATCATATTGGGTTTAGGTTTTATGCTTAATTTTTATTATATATGAGCCGAGTATTGAATTTATTAGCTCTTATTATTTTATTATTTTATTATTCTGAATGTTTAATAATTATTAAGTAGTTTAAGTTATTTAGAAGTTTTATGTCAACAAGAAAATTTAGTTTAAAACTACTTCTTATTTAGATTAATCAGAATTCTAGTATATTTAAGAGTTTTATTTAGATTTATTATAGCTACCCTATATATAGGCCTTTGTACTGTACAGAAATCACACAAATCATTATTATTCAACTTCTCTTTTGAGTTAATAAATTCTCTTTGAGTTTACATTTCAAGAATTTCTCTTGGGTTTCTTTTAGAAGAGTTTTAACAATCTTTTCAGATTGTGGGGGTCATCTTCAAACTTTTCTTGCCAAGTTTTCTTTCTTGGAGGGGAATTTAGAGCTACTTGAAGGGGGTTGTGGATTCTTAGTGTTTGCAAGCCTTTTCAGGACTTCTATATATCACGGTCTATCTTTTCTATCTATCTTCCTAATTTTCATCTTTGTTGTTCTATTATTCTATTTGACTTATCTTAGTTTATTTATTTCAATTATTGTTCTTTAATTTTTTTTATCTAACTTGGATTCATTTGTGTTTCAGGTTGTTTCAAAATCCAAGTTTCTTTCCGAACGTTTAGAGACCTAAGTCAAATCCACAACTTGAACAATCTTTACGATCCGCTTCTACATTCATCCTCTCTCTCTTCTTTATTACTTCCTACACTGTTGTTTCTATCAAACTAATGGAGTGGCACTTTTCATTCTCATCAATACATTTCAGGGCATCAAATACATTGAAGGTGATCTGCCGATCATTCATCCTCATGGTCAGTTCACCTTTTTGTACATCAATCAAAGTTCTGCATGTAGCAAAAAAGGTCTTACAAGAATAACTGGCACATCTTTTTCAGCTTCATATTCTAAAGTAATGAAATCGACGGGAAAAATAAATTGATCTACTATTACCAGCACGTCTTTAATTTTACCTTATGGATATGTGTAGGATTGATCAGCTAGCTGCAACGTGATTGTAGTAGGTCTTGGTTTTTTTATTCCCAGCTTCCTAAAGATAGACATAGGCACTAAATTGATGCTCGCTCCTAAATCACACAATGCCTTACCAACATAATGATTTCTAATTGAACATGAGATAGTAAAACTCCCTGGGTCGTTCAACTTTGGAGGCAATTTATTTTTCAACATCGCCATGCACCCCTCAGTTAGAGCAAAGTTTCAAATTCTCCCAATCTTCGCTTCTTTGATAGTATATCTTTCATGAATTTCACATAATTGGGCATTTGCTCCAAAGCTTCTACCAACGGTATGTTGATGTGGAGTTGTTTCAGGATATCCAAAAATATTTTGAACTTGAAATATTGTTTACAATTGTGGAATCACTGTGGAAAAGATGGAGGTGGCCATCTTTCAAGTTGCTGATATTATTTTGTTGTGGCATTTTATTGGCAACATGATTTGATTCTACTACAACAGTCTTCTATTTAGCCTTTTAGTTGTAATGTGCTATTCAGATTGTTCTAAATTCTTTCCATGGTTGATACTTGATTTGTCCTCTTCTGTAGTTGCATCTTTAACAATTTCATTCAGTTGAGTCCTACTTCTGAGAGTGATTGCCTTGCAATGATTTTTCCCTTGTGATTTCAAATTCTTAGTATCACTTGGCAGAGCTCCTTGTGGTCTCAAATTTAAAGCATTTTTTATCTAGCCCACTTGATTCTCAAGAGCTCGTAGGGATGTAGCTTGACTTTGAATCACGACATGATTCTTTGCCATATATTCTTTCAACAAAGATTCAATAGATGATGATGGTGAAGTGAATGCCTGACCTTGTTGGACATTTTGCCACGACATGTGTTGATTATAACCAAGCGATACCCTATAGCCATTCTGTCTAACAACATTGTTTGAATTCCACGTACCTTGATTATTCTAACCAAAGTTTGGATGTTGTTTCCACCCTAGATTGTACGTGTTAGAATAGGGATTGTTATTCCAATTGAAATTACCCATGTAGTACACAAATGCTGGGTTTGATGGGCATTCATCAAACACATAGTCTTCACCACAATAAACACAAGATAGCTCGGTTGATTTCATCTCCTGGGTTGTCAATAAAGTGATTGCATGAAGCTTTATGGTGCCAGCAGCTCTCCTACCAGTCCCAACTCACGTGGTAGGATACTGATAATCATTGTTGGCCACCTGTTCCAAATTCTCATATGCTTCATTCTAAGCTTTATCCAACAAATCACCATTGGCAGAGGCATCGACTACCATCCTTGTATGTGCATTCAACCCATTATAAAATATCTCTATCTAAGTCAAGTGTTGGAAACCATGCATAGGACATTTTCTAATTGATTCCTTAAATCTTCCCAGGCTTTGTAAAGCGTTTCATCCTCTAATTGCCGAAAATATGTAATGTCATTTTTAAGGTTGACATTCATGTTTGGTGGATTATACCGTAGAAACACCTCTAGCACAGGTTATTCCAAGATGCCACTCTTCCCGACGGTATAGCATTAAGCCACGCTCTTGCACGATCTCTTAAAGAGTATGGGAACAATTTAAGCTGTAAGGCATCTTCAAGAACACCCTGTTGTCAAAGCAAATCACAGACTTCTAGAAAAAATGTCTTATATGTAGTATTGGATCTTTAGTGGGCAAGCCCCCAAACTGTCCAATTGTTTGCAACATTTGAAACATTACCGATTTCAAATCAAAATGCCGAGCTTGTATGTGTGGTCTTATTATCCCTGGATTCAGGTCATCTAAAATTGGAACTAGATGCTCTTGAATTGGTCTATCTCGGTCATCTATCACACGATGAATTAGAATATTAAAATCCTAACCATTTGGATTCAATAGATTATTCAGACCGGGATCATTCCCTTCCCTAGCTATATTACCTGGTTCTCTTCTCCACCTTTGTAAAGTTCTTTCGATCTCTGGGTCAAAAGGATACTCTTTGGTAGTAGGAATGCCTCCACTCATGCACATATGGCAAGCCTGTAAAAAATTAAGTACAACTGAGTTAGATAAAACTAATGAAACAAAAGAAAATAACAAAACCAAATTTCACCAATTGGTAATCCTCGACAATGGCACCAAAAACTTATCGCTTGTGAATATGATATGCGAATTGTGCAAGTATACATGCTGAACAAGTAATAAAGTGATGAATGAGATCATCTCCACAAGGATTAGATAGGTATAATTTGGTCGAGTTATTAAAGTTAGGCTTGATTAATGCTAAAGCAAAACAACAGTGAGAATATAGTGGCAAAATGAGAGAATGATGATGTACAAAATGTGAAAAACAAAACAAGTAAACAAAACAAGAATGTCACGACAAAGCAACTACGAAAAAGAAAATTAAGGACATGCAATGTTGATTAGGACGGTTGGGATTACTGATGCATCTACCTTCTCTAACAATTAATGCTAGAGCAAAGTCTTGAACATTCTACTGCTCGATAGGTTTCTACAGTACTCTACTTCTTTCAAGAGAAAAACCTTGTGTTACCTCCCCTAGGGTACTATATGTCTATAGACTTGAGTTCGACTACCACTAATATTTTCTACCTTCTGTTGTATGAGGCAAGGCTTTATGCCAGAGGTTGCTGCGGATAAATAATTTATCATTCACTCATATTATCCAATGTCTATCCAATTAACCTAACCTTGTTAGAATTAAGTTATCTTTAATAACCTACTGCACATTCATCAACACACAGCCTGAATAAAGCATGTAATACCGTAATAAAATAGCAAAATAATTCTGACTTAAACTGTAAACTTTATTAGAAATTAAAGTAAAGGGTTTAACATTAATGTAGTAACCAACATCATCTTTAACAAATAAGTTCTAAAAGAAATGTGATAAGAATCAAAGGAGAAAAATCGAGATGATATCTTTTGCCTATCCAGCTCTGAACACCAGCAGCGCAAGGTCTTTATAACAACCCTTTTTTAGTCTAATCAAAACAGTGGTTTGGAGACCAAAAATTTGAAGTCAAAATAATTATTTTATTATTATTTTAATGTCTACAGCATGATAATATGATTATGTGAAAATTTCGTGAATAAATTTTATCGTTTAAATGCTTACTTTGAGAAAAATGACTAAATTGCGTAAAGTGTAAAGCTTGAGTTCTATTAGGTAAAGGTGTCTAATAGCTATAGACCTTAAAGTGTAGGCCCTTATGTAGTAAATAGACCATTTTTTATTTGAGTGGACAAAGATGGACACTTAATTATGGGATTTTAATGTTAATAGCCAATGTTAGTTTAGTAAATTAATAAATAAACTTAAGTAAAAATACCATAAAATAAGATATCATCTTCTTCATGAGATATTCCACCAAAAATTAGACTTAGAAACACCATTAAAGAAACTTCAAGGTTCGGCCAACTATCATCTATGCATGTAAGTCCATTTTTGTCCCGTTTCATTGATTTCTATGTTTTTGAGATCGTTGTAGCTTAATCTAGCTAGCCCAGGGACTATTTTGCAAAACTGTTAAAGGTTTAGGGTTTTTCTATTGATGAACCTATGTGTATTTTGATGTTTAAGGATAGAAAATGTATAGTTGTTGTTAGATAAACAATATTTGTTAAGTGATTCTTAGTGAAATGTTCAAATAGGGATTCAATTGTGAAATGTGTAAAATTCACGGTTAAATTGTGAAATAAATGAAGAATGTAGGCTGCTAGGGACTTAATTAAAATTCGGCTAGCATGGGCATAGGTTGAATTGCATGGAATTGAATTTTTATGAGATAAGGACTAAATTGTAAAAATGTTGAAATATTAGGGGCAAAAGTGTAAAGTTGCCTTAATGTGTATTTTGGACTAAATTGACTAGAGTGATGATTAAATAAGTTAATTTTGATTACATATAGATCAAGAAAAGCGAAATTTAGATTTAGATCGGGGGAAAAACTAAGTATCAAATTAATCGACTTATTTCATCGTTTTTGCATTCGAGGTAAGTTCGTATGTAATAAGCATTATTATAATTGTCTTTTACATACTTTAATATTGCATAAATTGTGAATATGACCTTGTGGATATAGTTGACGACGTTTCGGCAAGTGTGAAATCCCGATTGAACCTTAGGAATAGATTAGGATACAAATGACATGTCATTAGGGGTTATGTGATTGGGTGCTGGTCCGTACGTTCTACCGGTGGCTAAGTTATCTGACATGTGTTGTAGATTCTTGTCAGCTTGTGTGAGCAGCACCGTGTAGATTCGTCATGACCGTCAGCTTGTGTGAGCAGACCCGTTGATAGCTCGAGAGTGAGCATTATATGCGATATGAGATTGAGATAGCTTCGGCTATATATATGGCACTTAGTGTATGAGATTCCCGAGTATCTGATAGTATTCTGAATGGTTCAATGAGCATATCAAAGATATGGATGAGAATGAGATCAATGCGAGCTTGTACAGGTATGTACGTGAACTATACAATCATCGAATCGAAGAATTTGATGGAAATTGTGCTTAATCTTTGGATTGAATACATATGTTAAGTTATGCTTCAAATTTGAATTGCATTATATGATGTTTATGTTATTGAATGTTGGTTGGTAAGTTTTACTTATTCAGCATACGAGCTTACTAAGCTTTATAGCTTACTTTGTTTATGTTTCTGTGTTTTATAGTGAAATCAAAGGTAGCTCAGATTTGGGAATCGTTGGAGACGTCATCACACTATCAAGCTATCATTTTGGTATTTTTGAATCTATGTATTTGGTTATATGGCATGTATAGGAGTTATTGAAACACCCCACACCCGGCCCACGAGCCTGGACCGGATCTGGTATGTTCCTTAAGTAAACCGATTTTCAAATTCTTTGTTACTTAGAGAAAATTTGTAAAATTTTAGGAAAATATTGTTTTGGATTGGGCTTAGCTTGGGAAACCCATTTAATTAATTTTAAAAATCCAATTTTATTAAGGTGACAAAATAATTTTCTTTAGGTTTATAAAAAAATATATTTCACTTAAAATTTAATCCAACAATCGTGTGTAACAAAATAATTAAAAATAAATCAGAAATAAAGAAAATCCACTGGGCCTTATGGCCTTATTACATCAAATAAAACCCAATAATAAAATTAAATGTACTTAGAAAATATAAAGTCCAAATTCTAAATAAAGTCTTCAAGTGAAGCATGGCCACCTCAAGGTTTACCGTCCCGGTCCGTCACTGTTCATCACCTGAAAATAGTTCCCACAACGGGGTGAGTCAACAGACTCAATGTGCACACAGTACTAACATTCAACAAATCAGGCATACATGTTCATATCAAATCCATATTCATATAAAGATAAATGATGATGCAACCCAAACCCAAGCCTATTTGTCCATCCGCTACACACCACCCGTACCTGCCAGTCACACCTTGGGGACTACTAAGTCAACCCTCCATCCGCTACACACCATCGAAGGCAGTCGCTGCAGTCGACGTGCTCATCGCCCATATAATTTGTGTCAATAGACACCATATTCAAATAATGTAACCGAAGTTACCAAATTCAGATAATGTAACCGAAGTTACCATATTCAAATGTTGTGACCGTAGTCACCATATTCCGTTGGTGTGACCGAAGTCAACACCTTCTTCCCCTTTCACATAGGTCCCGAATGCCCCATATATTTTATATCATGCATAACATACTTAATTCTCATTCATGCTACTATTCACATGTTCAAAATATTTCATATTTGCAATCCTATCAAAAGTAGGAAACGTACCTGGGTACTCTTTCACTTGTGGTACTTAACCACATTCACATTCTTATGCATATTCATACATTTAATAATTGCCATATAATTTATTGAAGATTAGAAATAAGGTGATAATAAAGGATTTTTATTGGATTATTTTTTGAAGAGATAATAGATGGATAAATATGGATTTATTTCTTTTATTTTGATAAATAAGAAAGAGATAAAAGAGGATTATTATTAGTATTATTTTTATTAAGAGATAAGAGATAATAAAGGATATTTCTTTAATTATTTTAAATTAAAGAGATAAAGCTATCAAATAAAGAAGAGTGGTGGCCAAGTAAGGGACTCTAGCCTAGTAAATTTGGCTATAAAAGGAAAAGAGAGGCCATTCATTCATTCACTTTTCCTTTGCCGAATTTCTTAAGCAAATTCTCCTCTCTGCCGAATTCTCTCTGTCATTGTTCTTCTTTCTCTTTTCAATTCTTCACAAAGCCGAAAGCAGAATCCCCCTAGTCTTGCCGAATTTTCCTAAGTTTTATATCTTCCTCTTCTTTCTTTGAAAAACCAAAAATCCTCTACTGTTCATCAAGAAGCCGAAATTTTAATCCACATCAAGGCCATAGCCGAATATTGTTAAAGGCTCAAGCAAGGATTGTCGATTCCTAAAGTAAGGAGATCTTTCAGGATTTACTAAGTGTCGACTACAAGGAAGGAGAAGTTCTTTTCCCGAAGGTACACCATAAGCCGCGTGTTCCCTAGTTATTCGGTGAATTTCGGGATTTAAGAATCTAAGGTAAGTCATATTTAACATTCGGCTAAGGGTTATTTGTTGTGAATAAATGTTAGAAATTGATCTAACATGTAGTTATAGGGATTTCGACAGAGGGATACAAGGATTTTGGGATTTGAGAATTTCAAGGTAAGTTTTAAGTATACTAATCCTACTAGGATTTGGAATTTTGGCCGAATGGCTTTTTATTAAGGTAAAAAGTGATTAATCAATTGTAGGAACTTGAGATCTAAGGCAGTAGATCAGATTTCGGGATCTCAAGGAATCTGTTAAGCGAATCAGGTGTGTACCCTACCCTAAGTTTTGATAGGTTCATGGCTATGTTTAAATTAAATGTATTATTAAGAATGTGTGTACTCCACACTATCTTTGTAATATGAATTATGGTTGCATATATTAAAATATATGTTAATAAAAATATGAGCATGGCTAAAGTACCGTGTTATGGTACTAAGTACTCAGGTACGTTTCCTACTTCTACTAGGAATATGAAATATGTTATTCGTAACATGAGAATATGATAAGAATTTGAACTATGGTATATTATGCATATTAATGGGGCATTTGGTTGTATATTGAAAGGGGAAGTGAAAAGTGGTGATTTAATACCACAGTAATCTGAAAAGTGGTGACTTACGACCACAGTAATCTGAAAAGTGGTGATCTAAGACCACAGTAATCTGAAAAGTGGTTTCCTAAAACCACAGATGCGGAGCCTTAAGCCTGCAAATTGGTGTGTAGCGGAAGGAGGGTCGACTTAGTAGTCCCCACGGTGTGTTTGGCAGGTACGGGGGTGTGTAGCGGATGGACAATTAGGTTTGGGTTTGGGAATGCATCATAACTTGTATCTTATGTTTCGAATGTGTAACTATTGTATGCCTGATTCTATTACGATTTAGTGTCGTGTACACATTGAGTCTGTTTGACTCACCCCGTTGGGGAATATTTTTCAGGTGATGAGCAGTAATGGACCGGGTTTGCAGGAGCTTAAAGGTGGCCATGCACAGTAAGCAAATTATTTAAATTGGACATTTTATTTTATTTAAGTACTCTACAATTTTATTTTGGGTTTTTATTTGATGTAATAAGGCCATAAGGCCATAGTGGATTACTTTATTTTATTTTATTTATTATGTTTACGAATTTTTATAAATTAAAGTTTAAGCAAATACATTTTTAAAATAAACCTTAAATGTTTTGTCACTATAAATAAATGGATTTCAATGTTAGATAAATTGGTTTTCAGCACAAGCCCAACCCAAACAATATTTTTTTAAAAATCACACAAGTTTTTCCTAAGTAACAAAAGAACTTTGAACCAGCTTACTTGAGGAACATACCAAATCTGGTCAAGGCTCGTGGGCCGGGTTTGGGGTGTTTCAGTTATGGTCATTTTGTTATATTTTAGTAATGGATTTAGCCATTTAAGTTGGCTTGTAAATGAAGAATGATGTGTTATGCATTCTGCCATATGATTTGGCATATATTTGGCATGTTTTGCTCATGTATAAATATGTGTAATTGGCCTTTGAATGTGTGGTTGATTATTGATAGGAGATGCTTGTTATGAATAGGCATTATGGATACCAATTGGTTGAGATTTGATTATTGGTATGCTTATGAAACTAGGCAAAATAATGCATGTTTGAAAGTGATTATATTGATGATTTGAGATTGTGGATTTGGTATGTTTTGAGTTGATAAAATATTATTTATTGAATTACATGTTTCTTAGTATGGAAATAGCATGAATTATGAATGATTGAGGTTGGTTGAATGCATATTTATGCCATATTATGTGCCATTTGATTTGGTTTATGCCATATAATGTGCCATTTGATTTGGTGTAGTATATGCAAAATTTGGGTGGCAAGAAGGCTTGGTAAATAGCCTATTTTTGTCCACATCGCCAGAGACACGGGCGTGTGTCTCATTTGTGTGTGACACACAGTCAGGTTACACGGTCGTGTGTCCCCTGGTGTGTAATTAAAAATCAAGTCAGTATGTTCCACATGGCCCAGCACACAGGCGTGTGATTTGGCCTTGTGGCATAAGTCAGTATACCCTATAGGTTTGACACGGCCTAGCACACGGCCTGATACACGGGCTAGACACACAGGCGTGTGGTCGGCCGTGTGACCTGAGTCAGAGTTACAATGGGTCAGACACGGGTTGGGACACGGCCATGTACTCCCATTTCGAATGTCCACACGGTTTGTGACACAGGCATGTCTTTGGCCGTGTGAGACACACGGCCGGGCCACATAGGTGTGTGTCCCCTGTATTTTTCAAAATTTTCTAAGTGTTCCAAAAATTTTCTAAGTTATTGGTTTTGTCCCGAACCACTCCTAATGCATGTTTTGGGTCTCTTAGGCTCGTATTAGGGACAATGTTATGTGAATTGTATGTTTAATTGTATTATAAGTTTAGTAATGCTCCATAACCCTATTTCGGTGTTAAATAAGGGTGAGAGTTGCAGCTGCTAAAGATGATGCAGTGTTTTCTCTTTCTTTAGCAGCCTTCCTTCTTGGTCCTGCCCTTCTTTTTTGTCAAAAGCTGCTTTCCCTTTTTCTATCCAAAAATTGCCCACTTTTCTAGGGTTCCCCCTTTGTCTTTTATAAGTTTAACCTTCTAGGGTAGGTCCACCAGCCTACAATCCTTTCTCTCTTTTTCAGGTGAATTTATTTGGTACAAGTACAGCTGGGGCTGAGAACAGTACGCATTGAGTGCTGGCTAGGCATCTTCCATGTAACGCCCCGATTTTTTTTAATTTCGGCTTTTGTAATTTTGTCACACAATGTCTATCTGCTTCAGTGGTTATGTGTTCTGGGTGTGTGTGAGAGGTCCTAAGTTCAAGGCTTGACTTGGGCCAAATTTGGTATTTTGATGAATAAAGCCCTATCTTTGGTTAGTAGGCTTATAAGTAAAAGTGTGTAAGTAACAGAATGGGCCTGCTGGTCTGGTGGTTAAGTGGTGTGTTATTATGGTGGAGGTCTTGTGTTCGAATCCCTACGTAGACGGGAGAGTAATTCTTTTTGGCATGGGGCGTGTAGAGTGGATGAGTTCGATTGGGATTGCAAGTCTGCGAAGTTGAAAGATAGTGGGAGTTGGGGAAAATATGATAGGATTTGTTTTTGTTTCCAAAACAACTTTCCATCTCAAATTCCCTCTCTCTGTCGTTCCATCCCCTCCTTTACTGCCAAATTTTCCCCCATTTGCTCTTGATCCCAACCATTTTCTTTTTATCACTTAGTATCCGCAATCCTCTACTTCGGTTCTTTGTGTCTTGGTAAGTACAGTATTATAGTTTTGATTGGATTAATGGATCTCTGCTTCTGGGGGTTTTAATTGATTAGGAGATAACCAGAGGGCTGGAGATCGTTAATTGACGAGCTAAGTGTACGGAACCTCGATTGTACGATTAAAGGTAACATTTTTGTGAGTTAGCTTTCGATCATCTCGTGTGCTTTTGTTTGAGTATAGCTTTAAGTGACTAAAATGGTGTTCTAATGATCGAATATAGGTTCTGGAGTGCTCGGGAGTCATTTTAGCTTCAATCGAAATCAAGTGTGTACTCGAAAACATAGAAAATGAGGTTTCAGAGAAAGCCAAAAACCTCTCTGTTGACGCCACACGGGCGTGTGGTAGGCCGTGTGCAAGAATGTAAGTCACCACATGATCGTGTGATCGACAAGCCATGCCGTGCGTGAGTGACACGGCCATGTGATGGTCAGGCAAAGCCGTGTGCAAAACACAGGCTCGACCAATTGGGCTGTGTGGGCCCACACGGGTGAACCACACGGGCATGTGGGGTTCTGGGCCAGGCCGTGTGATCCACACGGCCAAGGCCAATTTGGGCCGTGTGGGCCACACAGACGTGTTGGCCCACACGGGCAGGCCACATGGGCGTGTGGGCTTGAGAAGTTTTGTACGGTTGCATGGGTCACCCTAGTCAACTGTGGACCTATTGTCGGGTTGGTAAGCTTTACCTAAACCCCTAATTCTGTGACTTGACGTTCTGATTTCTGTACTGAGCATGAATTCTGATATTTGAGTGTATGAACTGTATTTGCATAATTTCATGACATTTTATGTATGTTGCATTGCATCAGGGTGGGTTGATGTTTTATTGGAAGAAGTATCTAAAAGGCTTTTAAGCCTGTAATCTGGCAGCTCAGCTGCAAATTTCTGATTATGTGACGCATTCGGTACAACATGGTGTGTAGGGACGGGTGGGTTGATTTTATCCCCACATCATGTGTAGGGTTAGACGGAGTTGATGTGTAGAGGCTGGTGAGTAGGACTCTGCTATTCTGTTCTGATTTGCATATTATGCCTGAATTGGGCTAAGGCCCTAGATTATATATGATTCTGTATCCGAGTGGGTTAAGGCCCACACTGTTTCTGTAATGGGCTCAAACCCGAACTGTGGATTTATGTCTGTTTTCTGATATGACTGTGTGTATGTTTTCTGTAGGGATTACACACTGAGTTTGCAAAAACTCACCCTTTTCTGTTTAATCTATTCAGGTAATCCCCACTAGTAGATGGATCGGTACGGCGGAGGACTCGGCAGTGACCACGGGTCTGGACCTTTACTGTTTTTACTTTTATTTATGGTTTTGGTTATATTTGGGGAGTTTTATGTGATATAGCCTTTACAGACTTTTGTTTAAATTTGAGATTTTTATTTTATAACTGCTAGCAGTAGGATAAGATGCGAGTTTTCAAAATAAACAAATGTTTTTTCAAAATATACACGAATTCGTAAATTATTTTAAAAGCTTCCGCAATGTATAATGTTTTGAAAACAGATAATGAATGAAAAAACGACACGTTTTGATGGTAACCTAAGATATATAAAAAAAACTATTTTGTTGTAATTACGTTTTCTAAAGCACTATCATGTGACATCGCCAGATTCGGCCATAACGTCTAGGTCGGGTTTGGGGTGTTACATTCCAGGTATTGTCACAACATTTTTGTTGGCAAAGTATCTAAAATTTGTCACAGCAAACTATCAATCCTTTACTCCTTTTTCTACACTATGCACCTGTCAATTAACCACCAAGCAAGTCCACTCCACAAGTAATTAAAAGCAACACATAATCCCCACAGGCAATTAAAAGCAACACGTAATAGCACTTAAGTACAATTCAAGCTGTAACAGCCTGGTTTTAGCTAAGTCAGAAAAGTGGTTTCAGAACCACAAATCCAAGGTCAGAAAATTATAGTAATATTATTTTTGGTGTTTACAGCATGTGATTATATATGTGTGAAAGTTTCGTGAGCTAATTTTATCGTTAGGATGCTTAATTTGAAAAAAAGGACTAAATCGCGTAAAATGTAAAAGTTGCATTCTACTTGTTTAAAGTGCTTAATTTCCATGGCTTATTAAATGAAAGGTCCTTATGTTGATCTTAGACCATTGATAGTGGAATTTAACATAAATGGCCATTAAATGAATGATTTTATAATGTTTTAATTAATGGATAAAATAATAATTTGGCTATTAAGTTAACATTATTAAAACAAAATCAATTTTCTATCATCTTTTATCATCCTTAGCCGAAAATCAAAAGAAAATAAAGCCATGGAAGTTGTTTTTAGGGTTAGGCATTTACAAGCTTGATTAAAGTACGATTTTAGCTTGATTTTTTGATGATTTCTATGTTTTTGTGATCGTTGCTTTGAGTACTAACTAGCCCATGTTTTAATGTTTGAATTTGTTGATGATTTTATGAAGTGCCATTGATGAATGCTTGAACTTTGTGATAGATGATGATGGAAAATGAATAATTGTTGATAGATTTTAATGTTTTGTAGAGTGATTTTTGACAAAATTGTCAATTTTGGACTAATTTGTGAAATGTGTAAAATATGATGTTTAAATGTGTAATAAATTGAATAAATGGGCTGTTAAGGATTTATGGAGCATTCGGCCTAACATGGGCATAGTGAAATTTTGAATATTTGACATTGTTTTGAATTAGGGACTAATTGCAAAAATGTGAAATGTTAGGGGCTAAAATGCAAATTGCCCACTTATATGTTCTTGGATGAAAATTGAATGAAATGTTGAATAAGTAAGTTAATTTTGATATTAATTAGATCGGCAAAAGCGAAATTCGGATCTAGATCGAGGGAAAGTCAAAATATCGGATTAGTCGACTTAATTTGTCATTACTACGAATGAGGTAAGTTCGCATTTTAATAGACATTACAAAATCATGTTATAAATGCATATTATTTGTATGATTGAATTCAATGCCAAATGGTAATGCAAATGTATGTATTTTGAATAAGTTATATATATGTTATTATGATATTGAATTGTTCGAGAAGTAGAATATATGAATACGAGAAAGTTCTGATAACGTGACGATGTCCGAAAAACTCGTACGAACCCTAGGAATAGTAGAGGATACATATGTCATGACATAGGATTCTGAGATATGATTTCGTGTAAGACCACGTCTGGGACGTTGGCAACGATTTGAGATATTGTGTAAGACCGTGTCTGGGACACTAGCATCAATTAGAGATTACGTGTAAGACCATGTCTGGGACATCGGCATTGTATATGATTTCGTGTAAGACCCAGTTTGGGACAGTGGCATCGATATTTGATTACATGTAAGACCACGTCTGGCATGTTCGCATTGTACGAGCTTTTTGAGCTATCTGAGTATCCTTATTGATTTCGAACGGTTCAACGGGTGTTCCGAGAAATAAGTGATTAAGTGAATGACATTCCGATTCAGGTACGTTGAAATGTGTACAATATTTGATAATGAAAGGTAAGTATATATGTGCAAAGAATGTTATGTGATGTATATGCAAATGAAATGTGGATATGTGCAAATGAGACATGAACAAATGAATAAGATGTGATTTATAAAGTGGCGTATGTGAAATTGTTAGATACTATATGAATGAAAGGTGAATTTGGGTATAAATGATGAAATGAGATTCATATGAAAAATATATATGATTGGATATGTTATTTTCCATAATGTGCTGAATTGGCTATATGAAAGTGTGAATTGAATGATATATGAGAATTGAATTGAATAAGCTTGTGAAAGCTAAAGTTAGTTAAGTAAGCAAGTATATTACTAAATGATGATAATTCGATATGAGAACATGTTATATAATTTAGAAAAGTTGTGTGAGATAGCATATCATGCTTATGGCATTGTAATGAAATTATTTGTTATGTTAAGTTTATCAAGATATGAGCTTACTAAGCTTTCAAAGTTTATTCTGTGTGTTTTTCCTATGTTTATATATTTTCGGATGTTCGCTCGGGTTGGAAGTCAGCAGAGATCACATCACACTATCTGGATAACGATTTCAGTATTTATACCCTTTATGACTTGGTTATATGGTATGTATAGGCTAGAAATGTTAAGATATGTTTTGGGACATGTATATCTAGCCATGAGATATGGCTTGGTTAAGTTTGAGTTTATGAACGAATTTTGGATATATACTATGTGTTATGAAATGGTACATTTTGAAGTATATATGTGGTCAAGGGAAAAGGCCAATTTGATATGTCCTGATGTGAATGAATTGGTATATTTTGGTTTTGTATGAACTGGTTTAATTTGGATATGAAGTATGTGATTTTAGATGTGATTATAGTCCATGAAAGGTATGCCTTTGGATTGGTAATTGAATGTGGAATTAATCGATGATATTATGGTTTGAATGATGCATGTTTTGCTATTGGAATTGGCTGGAAATGTGGCATATTTGTTGCTTGTAGGGAGGACCCAAATGGGGTGGCAAAATTGGCCTTGTAAATAACCTATTTTGTGCCCACATGGGCAGGGACACGGGAGTGTGTCTCTGCCGTGTTGCTCGAGGGCCACTTCGAAGTGAACCTGGGCAGAGCACACGGTCGCACACACAGGCGTGTGCTTGGCCGTGTGACCAAGTCAGTAGCCTCCCTAATATTCACACGGCCTGGCACACGGGCGTGTCTTGTGACCATGTGGAGAAGTCAGTATGTATGCCCTGTTTTGCCACGGCCTGACACACGGGCGTGTGACCTCTATAACTTTGAAAAATGTTTAAGTTTCGAAAAAATTTGTATGTGCTCAGTTTAGTCCTGACCCCTTCCCAATGCATGTTTAAGGTCTCGCAGACCTTCTAAAGGGACTCTATGTGTATATTCCGCTATGGAATGTTTGTGAATATTTGATGTTAGTGAAATGTTTGTGATATGATTTGATATGTCTGGTAATACCTCTTAACCTTAGTCCGACGACGGATATTGGTTAGGGGTGTTACACAAGCTCTTTAATGCAACTCTAAAAATACCAATGCAATATCCTAAAATGCAACTAAAATCACCTAAGTACAGGCAATTAACTAAGCCTAAAGGCATGAAATGTAACTCTTTTCAAGAGTTATCATAGAGACATAAAGTTCCTATGCCACTTTTGGAAGGTATTGTGGGGTAAGCTTGGTACCAAATTATTATATTCTAGTACATGTCACTCCCAAACTGATGGCCAAACTGAGGTAGTAAATCGAGTTTTAGGAGCTTTACTACAAATTGTTGTGGGTAGGAACCTTAAGAATTGGTAATAATGTTTGCCATTAGTTGAATTTTCATACAATTGATCTATTCACTCTACAACTGGCTATTCACCATTTGAACTTGTTTACAATTTTAACATACTAACCGTACTTGATCTTGTGCCATTGCCTATAGAAAATATTACTAGTGAAACAACGGATTGCGAAAACAAATGACACAAATGCCAACAAAGCCAACAAGGGGCGTAAACAAATTATCCTTGAACCCAGTGATTGGGTTTGGGTCCATATGAGCAAAGAGCGATTTCCAAATAAAAGGAGGACTAAATTTGACCCTAGGGGCGATGGGCCTTTCCAAGTACTCAAGCGAATCAATGACAACGTGATACAAGTCGCAAGGCCCAAAATCAAGCTCACGAATGTGATGGACTCAAATTTTCTCAAAGCCCAAAAATGAGTTCGTAGGCCAAGCAAATCCAAGCAAGACTGAACAGGGCCATTCAAGACTTTGTTATGAAGGCCCTAGATAAACACACAACAGAAAACAAAAATCAAGATTCACTTTCTTGTTTTCAATAAAATCAAGAAACATAATCTTGGTCCAATTTTGTTGTTTTAGACAAATTCAAGAATCAAGAAAATCAAGATTTCAAATCTTGGAAATCTTGGTCCAAGAAACCGAATCTTGCAACCAAAGCACATTGGATTTCATGTACGAGCTTGGACAAGCCAATTTTGGGAGAAAAAGGATCACAAGACAAAGTTCTTGAAAAATGGTCCATTAAAATGTCTACAAGCCCATCCTGAAATTTGGAAAGTAATTTAATTGAATATCAAGCCAAATTATCAAAGTGGCCCAAATTGTAAAATATTTTAATAGGTGGATCATCATGTAAAAATTCTGTAACACTCCTTACCCGTATCTGTCGCCGGAATAAGGTACGAGGCATTACCGGACTTAATCACCTATAACTGATTATTTCTTAGTCACAAATTTCGATCCAAATTTAAAACTTTTCAAATTCAATCATAGAGTCCCTAATATGGACCTACGAGGCCCAAAACATGCTTTGGAAGCAATTTGGAACTAAATCAAGAACTTTGGAAAATTTTCACAACATTTAGAAAATTTTTCTTCAAAACAGGGTCACACTCAATATGCATCCTCAACAACTCTTATACATGCATAATTATATCTAATTATCATACCATACCATTGAGCCAAACTTAGCCATTTGACATCAAGACTACTAGCACATTCAACCATTAGGTATTTAGGCCATAACCCACAACTCATCATGTATCATGCAAACATAGCTCACATCACAAGACATTGGCATATAAATAATATATATAGGCTTACAATCAATTAGCCAATATAAGCCAATTAGCATGGCTACGTACTACAATAACCTTTAAACATTACAAGCCAATACATTTGGCCAAAACATAATAACACATACACAAAATGACTAAGTCCCTATACATGCCATAGACTTAAATTACTTGAAGGCATTGATACCAGTCAAAAGCTTGATAGTGTGATAGAATCTCCGACGATCTCCAACCCGAGCTGGCCACTGTGACACTATAGGAAAAAGGAAAGGAAGGGGGTAAGCATTATAGCTTAGTAAGTAGGAATGTAAATAATAAGTGATTTATTAACATGCTTTTATAAATCTTCACGATATGTTCTCAAGATAATACAATCATAATTGCACATAGTTCCACTATTTACTCATGTTCATCTCAAGCTGTCTACTCGAGTCACGGTCACTAAATTATTTATATCTTGAGTTACAGAACTCCAAATTAAGTTCTGCAAATTTTCCCCGAAACTAGACTCACATATATTCTTACCATAAAATTTTCAGAATTTTTATTTTGGTCAATAAATACAGTTTATTCTTTAAATTATCCCCTGTTCTGCTGTCTGAAAGTTTCGACCCTTCTTCACTAAAAATTAATTATCTCCTTGTACAAAATTTGGATGATGTTCTTTTTTTTTTGAAAATAGACTAATTAAGGATTTTAAGCATATAAATTATAACCCATAATTATTTTTTTTACAATTTTTATTTATTTTCCCAAGTCAAAACAGGGGATTCCGACATCATTCTGACCCTGTCTCACAAAAATTTGAATATCACAGAATGTAAAATTCTTTGTTTACACCATTTCTTTTATGTAAAAATAAACTCATTCAGCTTTAATTTCATATCTTATTCAACCTCTACTTCTATTTTCACAATTTTGGGGATTTTTCAAAGTCACACACCTATTGCTGTCCAAAACTGTTTTGTTGCTAAATTTACTCTTTCATAATTTCACTTACTCCATTTCATCTTACCGAAGGTTCGATCAAATATCGAGCACATTGTTCATAAATTTTCACACTTATACCTGCACTTATTCATCACATTGTCACATTCAATTACACTTAGTCGTTACATGATCACATGTATTTTCACTTAGTCAATTTCCCGTTGAACTCATCGGAATAATAACAGATACACGATGTCCTGCACATAGTACTACCCTTGTAGCTGAAGCTATCTGGTGCACACAGTAGCCTGCACTTAGTACTACACATGTGACCAAAACCATCACTTACACATAGTGGCCTGCACTTAGTACCACACATGTGATCGAAGCTATCGGGTACGCATAGTAGCCTGCACTTAGTACTACACATGTGACCTATCCGTCTGGTACACGTAGTAGCCTGCATTAGTACTACACACGTGACCTAAAACCATCTCATAGCTCTCTTGTACACATAGTGGCCTACACTTAGTACCACACATGTGACCTAACTACCTCATTCGTATCTTTTCTATTCCGAACGTTCAACCGGGAATTCTCACTTTTCAACATTTTACCAATTCATAATTTACATCAAATAATTACTCCATATTCAACCATATCTCATATAATATAACAAAATATTAAAAGATAAATAAAAAAGTGTATTATTTACATACAAACTTACCTCGATAGCACAACCGGTGAAAAGGACTTATTTGTCATATTCTTTGTTTTTCCCCCGTTCTAAGTTTGAATCTCGTTTTTCTTGATAATCGAGCTTGGAAGCTTGAAAAACCCTGGCCATGGTTTACCCATGTGAAATTCAGCCATGGGGTTGAAGATGGACAAAAATTGGCTTATAATTTTGTTTTTAATTCATTTTAATTACTAAATGACCAAAATGCCCCTAACTTAAAAATATTCTATTTCACCTATTTCATGTCCATTTTTGTCCAAAAAATTAACCAATGGTCTAATTATCATTTAAGGACCTCAAATTTAAAATTTCATAACAATTAGACACCTCTAACATGTAGAACTCAACTTTTGCACTTTTTACAATTTAGTCCTTTTGACTAAATTGAGTGCCCAAACGTCGAAATTTTCAAACGAAATTTTCACGTAATAATTTCGTGAAATCGTAGACCATAAAAATGTAATAAAAACAAATTTTTCCTCGTCGGATTTGTGGTCTGGAAACCACTGTTTCGACTAGGCCCAAAATCGGGTTGATACAAATTCAGCCCAAAGAGCCCATTTAATCCCTTTGGCTGAATTCCCACTAAAAGTCTACACTTAGAATTATTTTGTTTTTTTTTTATTTGATGATTTGTCATGTTAGTTATTCCATTAGGGTTAGGAAAACTTATTTTTGGAGCCTATAAGTAGCATGGACGTCCACCCTTATAGATATACAATTGATTTTTTTGTTTTTTTTTAAGTTAATAGTAATTCTCTTTGAGTTTTTCTTTAAGAATTGCTCTTGAGTTTCTTTTAGAAGTTGTTTTAACAATCTTTCAGGTTATGGGAATCATCTTCAAGCTTTTTCTTGCCAAGATCTCTTTCTAAGAGGGGGAATTAGAGCCATTGAGAAAAGTTGTGGATTCTTAATGTTTCCAAGGCTTCTTAGGACATCATCTTCTTTTTTCTATCCTTAAGTTATCGTTTCTTGCAGTTTTGGCAGGCTGATTTTATTGATTTTCATTCTAGGTTAAAGTTGCTTCAAGAAAGACGTTCTCCTATCTAGTTCCATCAAGAAACACATCAAAAATATGGTTGAGGCATTTTCTTGAGGTCCAAGGACGATTTCTTTCCATCCAAGAAACCCTAATTCATTCTCTTTTGGACTCTTTGTCAGTCGATTCAACTTTTTTTTGTTTTAATTTCGTTTATCTCTCCTTTGTGACAACTAATCTATTTTTGTTGTTTCTAGTTACAATTTACGTTCGTTTATTGATCTAGGATAAATCAGCGACTTTGGCACAATTAACAATCCGCTTCCGCAATCATCCATCTGATTCCTTATCATTTTGTATCAAATTTGGGCATTTTGGGTGTTCATGGTTGATTTCTTAACTAATTTCCATTGCAAAATAGCCTATAAGCAATTTTTCCCCAAATTTTTTTCAAAAAAAAATAATTTTGAGTAGGTAAACGTTTTTCAATTGATCTAAAATTTTACATACTATTTCTTTGAACTATTTTAGAGTATGAAAAATATTTCCCACGAAAAAAGTGATCAAAAAAGTGAAAAAAAAGAAAAAAATAAAAATAAAAATAAAAAATATTTTGAAGAAAAATAAAAAATATTTTGTGGGTTGAATTTTTTTTCGAAACTTCCTAGATCAAATCAACATAATTTGAAGAGGCTACAGTTTAAATTTCATAATTTTTGGAAATCAGGAACACCTCGAATGAAGTTTGTCAATTTGTTTCACAATTTTTGGGGTTTTCGGGTTTCAGCAATTTTCATTGACTCTTAGCCTTAGGTTTTCATTTTTTTTTTGCTTTTTATTATTCGTATATGAATTCTAACACTTCATTATTTCTTGTGTTAGTAGGATGAAGCATGTTGCACATTCCTTCCTCCGTGCAACACAAACTGTTGGTGTCTATCAACTTTTGGACTCCTAGTACCTTTAGGACATTTGGTAGCTAGATTCTTCAACATTCTGTTTGATTGTCATAAATACGCCTAAAGGACACACAATATTAATTCTTACCTCATTGAGAATTCAATTTTATTTTTGAGTGCATAACGGTGAGATTTGTTTAATTTTTTCTTTTTGAGTGCTATGAATTTTCAGGTTTGTCACAATGTCTCGTAGTGGCAAAGGGAGTGACGACCAGAGTGACACACCACTAGTGACCATTAGAAATCTTGTTGGTTTCTTAACAAAATTACAATGTTGACCATAATGAAGTCAATGCTAAGTTCAAAAACGGGTTCGATAGGTTGCAACGAACTCTAGAGGATTGAGCTGCAGCAAAAAGACAAAGGGATGCTATACTTCAGACAATGAGCAATACCTTGCATCAATTGTGGACTGAGCAAAGGTCACAAAATTGGGGTGTTAATGATGATGTTGAGGTTGAACAGCCTCATGCTCACAGACATAATGCTAGATATGTCCCTCGTACAGATGGTGATCCTTTGGTTACTAATGATCGTAGGCAGGCTTCTTTGGCAAAACCAAACTTCACAATCCCTCAATTTCGTGGAAATAATGATCCCGAGGCATATTGTGAGCGGTAATAAAAAATAAAGCTTATGTTCAATGACTTGTTCAGGATAGTAGATCAGTTGATGAGTACTTCAAGGAGATGGAGATGCTCATGCAATGAGCAAATATGGAAAAGGATGATGAGACCACTATGATATGTTTTAATGATGACTTGAACAAACCTATAGCAAGCACTTTGCGGTTATAGACTTACATAGATCTAGAAGAGGCTGTTCACAAAGCCATTGAGATTGAACAATAATTGAAGGAACAAGGCCCTCGTTCATTCTTTACTTCACAATATTACAAAGGTAACAGTTCCAATTCTGACTTTAAGAATTTGAAATCACCTTTTAATGATAATAAGTTCTCTACAAGTGATGATACTAAGAAATTAGATTGGAAGAGTAGGGCTCCTGTGAAAATGCAAATACCTTCTAAGCAACCCAGTTCAGGTGGTTCAAACATAAAATAAAACTCGTGAAATAAATTGTTTCAAATGTAAAGGACGTGGGCACTATAGTAGAGATTGCCCTAACATGAGACTTCTCCTTATCAAAGAAAATGGTGAATATGCTTCTGATTCAGACAATCTGAATATGACAGAATTTGCGAAGAATATGATCCATGCTAGTGATATGAATGAGGAGGTTGTAGAACCACCAAATGAAGAGCAGGATTTTGCTGAATCCCATTGCCTAGTAGTGCGTCGCACCCTCAAAATCCAAATCAAGGATGATCTTGACAGTCAAAGGACTAATATATTCCATTCTCGGTGTTTTCTTAAAGGTAAATTGTGTTCACTTATTGAGGATAGTGGGAGTTGTGCTAATATTGTTAGTAGCTATCTTATGGACTATTTGAAATTACCTTGCTCAAAACACCTTAAGCCATACCACATTCAATGGATTAATGAATGTTTCAAAGAACGATTTGCAAAACAATCCTTGACTACATTTAAACTTGGCAATTATGAGGATGAGGTATGGTGCGATGTCGTCCCCATACATGCCGCACATTTACTTCTTGGAAGGTTGTGGCAATTTGGTCGCTATGGCAAACAAAATCATATTCCCTTATCTTTACAGGGAAGAAATTTACTTTAGCCCCTTTTGAATCCCAACAACGTGCATAAAGATCAAATGAAAATGATGAAATTCTGTACGGAGGTTAAAGGGAAAGGACAAACAAAAAAGACTGAGAGAAAAGAGGCCATTAGTACTAAAAGTCATAATTCAAACGACCCAATGGTGAGTAAATCCTGTAGTGATAAAAACTGTAATATCCCGAAGTTGGGATGCGAGTTTGGAAAATAACCCGAGTGTTAGTGGGCCTCGGGAGTGTTTTGATGAGTTATTAGAGTTCCTAAAGCCCGAGGATAAAATGGGAGCATTTTGGAAATTTTGAAAATTAGGGGTTAAAAATGGAAATTTGGCTGAGGAGGCCTTAATAATAAATTTTGTAAAGCTATGGACATGAAAGTCCAGGCAGCAAAGTGGATTCCGCGTGTCACTTAAGGGTCAGCGCCAAAACAGGTCAGTGGTTCGAGTCTCGTGTGCGGCAAAAGCATTTTTATTTTGAAAAATAGCGCTGCTTTGAAAGAGGGCTTAAAACAAATTATTGGCACGTTATTAGCACGAATTAAACACTGGCCGAATGGTTAAGGACTTGGCTTGAGAGCTGAGTCTAAGGAGACTCATGTTCGAGTCCTGGAAATCGCATAAGGCGCTTTATTTTTATTTTAGCGCTAAAGTGAAGGGAGCCAAGGCAAGGATAGTTTAAAAGAAAAATGCGATACAATTATTTGCATGAAATTCACCGTGGCCGAGTGGTTAAGGACTTGGCTGAGAGCTGCATCTAAGGGGACTCGCGTTCGAGTCCTGGAGGTCGCACTGGAAGCCTTCTATTTTTGCTTTTAGCGCTAAAATATAAGAGCCAGGAAAGTAAGGTTTAAAAGAATTTTTGAAGCAATAATGACATGAAAGTCAGGATAGCCGAGTGGCTGAGGCGTTGAAAAGTCCTCTCCAGGTCTCGGGTTCGAGACCTGGGGACTGCACCTGGGGTTTTGTTTTGTTTTGGCCAGCGTGAGTAAGGTTGCATGGCACATGCACGCATGCTTGAATGGGTGTTGCTTTAATTATATTTTATTTTATTTTTACTTCCCTGCTGCTTGGGGTATGAGAGTATTATTATTATTATTTTTAGTATGGGTTATATTTGTTTGTTTGCATATTTTATTTGTTGGAAAAAGGATTTGGATAAGGGCAAGGAATCAATCAATGCTTTATTGTTTTGGTTTTTGGAAGCATTGCCGTTGGGAGCTTGGACAATAACCTTTTATTGTTTTATTATTTTTTATTTTATTTGTTATTGGAAGCATGAGACTTCAAACTTTTATGTTATTGTGTTATTATTTTATTTAATGATGGATTATTATTATTTTATGGAAATAGAGAAGTATGGGATATGTTTTGTCAAATTATGAAAGGTGATAGAAGATAAAATAAATAATGTATTTTTGAGGATGGGTCTTGGCTTTTGGGGAAAGACATGTGCGGCATTGGAGTTGAAAAAAAAAAAGGTATGGCCGGCACTATGTTGCAAAAGCTTGGCCAAAAAAAAATAATTGATTTTGGCTTTCTTTGCATTTGAGTTGGCTGAAAATGGTTTTCCTAGGGGCCTTCTTTTCGGTTTTGGAAGCTAGAAAGAAAAAAACCTAAGGCTTGAGTTTGATTTTTGGTAGGAACTAGAGAGTTTTTGGCTAGCTATGTGTTTGCATGGTTTTCTTTCTTTAGCCAAATCTCAAGAGAGAGCTTTATTCTTCTTCTGTTACGAGTTTGAGAGGCTAGGGAGTATTTCGATTAACTAAAGTTTTCTTCATTGTTGAGTAGCCGCATGTTTCATTATTATTTGAAACATAGCCTCATTATCACTCCTTTTCTCTCCATTAATACATTGCCGAAACATCTTAGCCGAATCTTGATGGAAGGTGCTATCAACTATGTGTTTGTGACCTCTTCAAATGTTGGTAAGTACTTCTATTAAAGAGTTGGTTCCTTCTCTCCTTCTTTTTGTAGGCCGAAATCAAGGCTAGACTTTGATTTTTAAGAATGGCCGAAAATGCTTAAGGCCATATTGATGTATTTTTATTGTGCTAGTGTTAAGGAGCTTTTAAAAGAGCTTATTGGTTTCGGCTATTCAAGGGATTTGGTATCTACAAGAGCAAGCAAACATTTTGGGACTTGGAAAAGATAGGTAAGATGTGTAGTTTTGGCCAAGGGCCATGTTTTTAATATTTTTGTGATAGCCGAATCTTTATTTTGAAGGTTTTGAAGAGTGTTAAGATGGGGTAGCCAAAACCTTAATCTATTTTACTTGTGGCTGAACCTTCAATAACTATGTTGGTGTGCTCTTTTGTATAGTTGAAGAAAGGAATCTTTAAGGGAGCTCTCAGATTTTGGTACATCAAGGCAAATAGTATTTCGAGATCGAAATAAGCTAGGTAAATGACATATGGTATTCGGCCTAAGGCCATGTTTTTGGTACAAGTGTGACCGATTTTCGATTGTGTGTTCTAGGGGCTAAACAATAAAAGAAACAGAAGCTTTCGAGGCTTTAGTTGATGTTAAAATCGATAAATCGAATATCGCTTTAATCAGGTGCGTAGTTATCGCACTGTACTCTTGTTTGTTATTCATTATTTGTGTTGTATGTGTTGTTTTATGTAAACGAATATGTTATGCATGTTAGCCAAAATAAAGGCTAAAAGTATGGATACTAAGGTAAGTGATCGAATAATCAGGTTATGATATTAACCTTTCAGTGATTTGTGATAATAATTGATTATTGATGAATGTAAAATAAAGTGATTGACATGTGATGTAGATTGTTCTGAGTAAAATATGACCATGATATATAAAATATACATATTGGTTTCGCACAAAATGTTGCTATGGTACATATACGTACGCATGAGACTTGTGATATGACTATTGAAGAAAAGGGTGTACACTATGCGAGAGGTCTAATCCGAACCTCGTGCTGCATTCGTGCTTGATGATTTGTGAATTGAAAGATATGTGGGATCCCTATGGGATCGGTGGCTTAGACATGACTTTAAGAAATAATGTGCAAAAGAAAGATATGTGGATCACTTTGTGGATTGGACTTCGTAATTGTATATTCGTAATCATATTTATAATATTGTGTATTCATAATTGCATATTTATAATTGTATGTTATATATATGGATTGAATGGTTATGGGCCAAGCCCATATGTGAGGACATGTGTATTAACTATGCACTGAGTCTTGGTGACTCACTCTATTATTATTAAACCTTTCAGGGGGCGCGTAAAGCTAGGACCGGGTCGGAGAGGATACAAAGGTGGCCATGCAAAAGTGGATTTTCATGCAAAGGAATCTCTTGATTAATGAATTAAATATTTACATTATCCGTATTTTGACTAAGTGTGTATTGTAATAAGGCCCACTAAAGTATTTCAGTCCATTTATTAAGTATCGTTATTATTATGCCCTAATATGAAAGGTTGATTGCAAACGGCTTTCCTCGAGCAAAGCTCGAATTCGATATGTTTATAACAAACTTCGATTTTTACTTAGAATATTATAAGTCATGAAAATATTTTTATTAAAGGAAACAAATTTTTAACGGTTTTACTATTAAGAAAGGATATTTTTCGAAAGTGTTCCGTAGTGGCATTCCAAATTCGGTCAAAGTAAATGGGCCGGGTTTGGGGTGTTACAAAAACAGAGTGCAAAGTCTATTTGCAAGAGTAAAAGATGTGCAAAAAGCCCTATTAAACAAACAACCTTGTATCCTTTAGGCAAAATTATTTATCTTTAACTAACCTTAACCAAATTTTGCCTAGTGTGTTTAAATCTCTTTTACAGGATTATGCAAATGTTTTCAATGACGTCCCTAGAGGTTTACCACCTTTACAAGGAATTGAGCACCAAATTGATTTAGTTCCCAAAGCATCCATTCCAAATCACCCAGCTTACTGAAGCAATCCCGAGGAGACAAAAGAGATGCAAAGGCAAGTAGAGGAACTATTAGACAAAGGGTACATTAAAGAAAGTTTAAGTCCTTATGCGACCCCTATCCTATTGGTGCCTAAGAAACATTGTTCATTCCGAATGTGTGTTGATTGCCACCCAGTCAACAAAATAACAATAAAGTATAGGCATCCAATCCTTAGACTTGATGACATGTTTGATGAGTTACATGGTTCAATGATTTTCACTAAAATTGACTTAAAAAGTTGTTATCATCAAATTCGTATGAGGAAAGGGGATGAATGGAAAGCAGCCTTTAAAACTAAGTTCGGATTGTATGAATGGCTTGTTATGCCATTTGGTCTAACTAATGCACCTAGTACTTTCATAAGATTAATGAATCATGTTTTAAGGCCTTATTTGGGTAAATTTGTGGTAGTATATTTTGATGATATCCTAATTTACTTAACTACTTTAGATGCTCATGTTTTCAATGCTAAATCTGTTTTGGACATTCTAAGAAATGAAAATTTATTTGCCAACCTTGATAAATGCACTTTTTGTTGTGATAAGCTGATATTTTTAGGGTTTATAATAAGTGCTCAAGGTATTCATGTCGATGAGGATAAAGTAAAGGCAATAAGGGAGTGGCCCACTCCTAAATCAATTATCGAGGTGAGATCTTTATCATGTTTTAAGGCTTTATTTGGGTAAATTTGTGGTAGTATATTTTGATGATATTCTAATTTACTCAACTTCTTTAGATGCTCATGTTTTCCATGTTAAAATTGTTTTGGACATTCTAAGAAATGAAAAATTATTTGCCAACCTTGATAAATGCACTTTTTGTTGTGATAAATTGATATTTTTAGGGTTTATAATAAGTGCTCAAGGTATTCATGTCAATGAGGATAAAGTAAAGGCAATAAGGGAGTGGCCCACTCTTAAATCAATTATCTAGGTGAGATCTGTAACACCCCTCACCCGTATTCAACTCCAGAATAGGGTTACGGAGCATTACCGGACTTACGAAACAATTAAACAACTATTTACCATAAAATTGTTCAATTCAATCATTCATCATTCAATCTCAATCAATTTGTCCCTATTAAGAGCCTACGAGGCTTAAACATGCTTTGGAAGTGGTTCGGGACTAAATCGATAACTCCGGAAATTTTCAATACTTAGCAAATTTTTCTTCAAATCAGGGGACACATGCCCACGTGGCCTGGCCGTGTGTCTCACACGGCCACCAAACATGCTCGTGTCACAGGCTGTGTGAAAACAGGGGGTACATATTGACTTGGGACACACGGCCAACCACACGCCCGTGTGTCTAGCCCGTGTGCCCTTCGAACTGGCCACACACGCCCGTGTGCCAGGCCGTATGTTAAGCCGTGCCAAACTTGTAGGGTATACTGACTTATGCAACACGGCCAAGTCACTCGCCCGTGTGCTACGCCATGTGCCAATTAGGGGGTATACTTGTAACACCCCTTACCCGTATACTACGCCGAAACCGGGTACGAGGCATTACCAGACTTAATAATACATTCTACCAAATCCCGAGCCACAAAATTTCACTTATAATTTAAACTTTAACAAACACATGCATACACAAGCAATATAACTCCATGACAAATATGAGCCACAACTCATGGCTAAATACAGAATAATCCTTATTACCGTTATGAAGCAATACGTTTAATCAAATTAATTAACACATATACAAAATGACTTAGTCAAGCCCCTATACATGCCATAACTTAAATCGTTTATAAATAAAGATACCCATAGATAGCTTGATAGTGTGAAGCGATCTCTGACAACCTTCAGCCCAAGCTTGTTTAATAGGACTCTGAAACATGGGAAAGAAAAGGGGGTAAGCTTATAAAGCTTAGTAAGGTCAGATGTAAAAATAATAAGCATTAGCATAAATTTAGATTACTACTAAGCTGTCATAACTTGCATAAACAATGCTAAGTTCTTACTTTCTCAACTTACTCATTTGTAGCCTTACCAAAGCCTCAACGAGACAAATCCTCACAACAAGTTCTCTAATTGATACAATCATTAAATCACATGCTTATACCTTATTACTCATGTTCACATTAATCTGTCTACTTGAATCGTTGTCACTAAATTATTTATTTCTTGAACTACAGAACTCCAAATTACAAACCGCTAATTTTCCCTGAAACTAGACTCACATATCTTCATACCATAAAATTTCTAGAATTTTTAATGTAACACCTCTAACCCGTATCCGTCGCCAGATTAGGGTTACGAGGCATTACCGATCTAAACCCAACCTAGAATAGGTATTAATACTCATGTCTGTCAACAATTTCGAAAAGTCATTATTAAACATACGTCAACTGCATTCTACTTACTCACATATATATATAAAATTTAATATATACCATTTCAACCATCGAACATTTTAAAAGCTTCATATAGCCAAGTACACAAGTATATTATCGCCAGCTTATTAAATCAACTCAATATATATATACATATCTACGAAATCATATTACATACTTATCGATACAATACATATACCAAGGCCGATACTCATAATTACTTACATATATCTTTTGAACAAGTTCAAAAGCTTACTAAAAGAACTATTCATTTGGTCATTGACATTACAAAAGCCAAATATGCGCATGCTACATTTAATTCACTAAAACAAATTTGTCTATCATCAACACCAAATATGCATATACCAAAACGTTGCTTATAAAATCTAAGTTATACCAAATTCACACCAATTGCCGAATATATCCCAACCGTATAAATAACGACATCTCATACAATTATCATAGTCAAGTTATCAAAACCATACCTATCCTATAATTAACCTAAAACATATAAACCAAACACATTATACGTATATGTGACTATCACGACTAGTTTGCACAACCCAAAATTTACATAACCTATAATGCCATTCTTACTTATCATGGGGTGTTATTTACCTAATTATACCAACACCATATTCGACATTATATAACAAGAATATGGACCTTAAAATCATTTAAGCCACCTTTTCATACATCAAACACAAACACATAGAAAATGCACTTTCACTTTAAACAAACATCAAGGCCGAATTCACACAAGACTAAGTTACCATAATTTAGCCATTTTCGCATGGCATAAATACACATACACACCATTTGAATTCAATTCAAAAGTATCTTAGCCTATACGTGCCATAATGGTCATAGTTTGCTATATCAAAAGAGTACCAAAAGAGATGATAGTATGGTGAGCTTCCGAGGTGATTCCCGAGCACAAGTCGAGCTTCCAAAAGTAACCTATGCATCCAAGAAATAAACCAAAAACAAAGTAAGCTACCACAGCTTAGTAAGAATTAAGCAAATAATTTCTATTCACATAAGCTTATTCGAAATTAAAAGAAATTATCCTTATTCATTTGCAACCATCAACCGAATAGCCAAAACTCTCAAAAGTTAAATAAACAACCACATTATAATGGTTTATATACATGTTACATACTCAGCAAGTCATCAACTTACACAACAACTTCTATCACTCTTTAAATAATGGATAATGATACTTACCTTTAGTTTACTTACCACACCTAATTTACTCATCCACGCATAGCATATAATATTATACTCCACCTTTCATACTGGTATTTATATTAAAAATAGAAACCCTTTTTGTCGAACTCCTTTCCTGCACATGTATAAATTTCGAGTTGGTAACATATCGCACACTTAGTGCCGTTACCTGTCTATTTCGCACACTTAGTGCAATTATTTAGTAACGTCTCGCACAGTCAGTGCCGTTACTCAATATATATCCGCACACTAAGTGCCCTAAAGCCGGTTCCGCACACTTAGTGCCCTAAAGCCGGTTATACTTTCCTACCTATAGTACCATAATCCATTATAACACGAACACATACATAGGTACTTATTCATATATACACCCGTATACGTATAATTAAAAGTTTACACATAGCTCATACAATCTTGATAATCACTATTTCATTCGGCACCTTTATCATATATGAACATATATTCGACCTTTTAATTAATTGTTCCTCATCTCATTTTTGCACATATCCATCTCATATTTCATTCATACATATTCAATGACTCAACTAATCACAGTCTACTTATACAAATTCCAAGTCTTTATTCGACCAACTCAAACTAGGTTTCCTCAACTCACATTCGACATTATATTAGTTAACATACATAAAATCATTTAACTTAGGTACTTAATATAGAATAAAATTCAGTTTAGTCCAACTGCTTAAATCTTACCTCGAATATCAACGAGTTCAACTTCCCGGTTAATCGTTCAACTTGGTTTTTCCCCGATCCACTTCCAAATCTTTCCTCCCTTGATCTAAAACAAAGTTCGAAAAGAGCCTATTCAAATAAATTTCATTCATCTCAATCAAAACACATAATTATATCATTCTCCCAATCTATCATTCCTAGTTTGAATTTCTTGCAATTTAATACCAATTCTTGTCATTCATTCGAATATGCAAAAATTAAAACCCTTTAAGCTAAGGCCGAATACTCATCCAACTTATTCAAGTCTCTTCTTATCATTAAAATAAACCATACATGTAGTTTACAAGTTTGTAATTTACCCCCTAGTTTTGGTTTCTTGCAATTTAATCTCCGAAACATAATTCACAAGAATTTCATGAAATTCGAGCTAACCCCTTAAGAACCGAATCTTCTTCACTCATTCACAAGTCTATATAAACCATTTATTCATGAAATTTTTACTCTCAACTATTTATTTCATAATTCAAGCCTTCACACATACCTTTTATCTAAATTCCTATTCAAACAAGTTAATGTCTTAACTATGCTTAATATTCTTTTATCAAACATAACAAAACCAAAATGTTCATCTATGGCCGAACCTAAAAGAAGCTTCAAACTCCAAAATTTCCACATGTATTTGATAACATTCAAGATAGCTAACACAACTATGCAAGAACTTACAAAAATTAAGCTTAATTTCTCACCTTAGGAGAACATGCAATAACCGAACTATGGAAGCTCAAATTTCTCCCCTTTTTCTCTTGTTTTCGTGAAGATGATAAGGACGTGGGAAGAGAAAATGTATTTTCTTCTTATTATTATTTCTTTATTCACTACATAATATAAAATAAATAAATAAAACACCATTAACAAAAATCAACTTAATTTATATATTTACTAATCATTATGCCGTCCACCACCTTAAGAGTTGGGTTATTTGACATGCAAACCCATTCTTTCAAACAACACTTAAATTAAACCCTTCAATTTAATGAATGCTACTTTTATACTTTATCTATTTGATCCTTTATCTTAATTCAAGCATACCAAGCAATAAAATTCGTACAATTTAACACATTTTTACTCAAAATTACTACACACGAGAATAAAATAATATCATGAGATTTTCCCGGCTCGGATTCGTGGTCCCGAAACCACCGTTCCGGTTAGGGTCGCCTTCGGACTGTTACATTTGGTCTCGCCAATTAGTACAGTTTATTCATTAAAATTTCCCCTATTTCACTGTTTGACTATTCTGACCTCTTATCACTACGAATCAATTATCTCCTTGTACAGAATTCAGATGACCTTATTGTGTAGTTTATTTGAAACTAGAGTCATTTAAAATTTCAAGAATATAAATTATATCACATAATTATTTTTGTGCAATTTTTAATGATTTTTCCAAGATAGAATAGGGTATCACATAGTCATTCTGAACTAGTCTCAAAAAAATTTAAATATCTCAAATTATACAAATTCTTTGTTTTCTCTGTTTATTTTATATGAAAATAGACTCAATAAACTTTAAATAAATATCTCATCCAACTTATAATTCAATTTCTACTATTTTTGGTGATTTTTCAAAATCACGTAACTGTTGCTGTCCAAAATAGTTTTATTTGTAAATTTTTACTCTAACTCACTTTAGTTGTATTCATTACTTACCTATAACAATCTTTCCAATTTTTGATTACATATCGAGCATATTGCTCATATGTTACACATGCATATACCTACACTTATAACTACAAGCCACAAGTAATTTCACTTAATCGATTTTCCCGGTGAACTCATCGGTAACCTTACCAAAGGCTCTGAATACAAATGGCACCTTACTTAATAGCTTGCTTACATATTTGCAACATTCTCACTTAACACATGAGTACACTTTCATAATATAGGCGTATTGCCAATCATGTCATAAAGTGTCACAAGCATAACTAAAAACTCATCACTTACTTAATACTTAATAATCTCAATTACTTACAATCTCAATATTAAATAAGCCTTAAATGCATACCTATACTCATACTTGTACTCTTTCTTCATGTTCTCACATTGTCATTTCTTTGACTTACTCTTTGGACTACTCGGGAACCTTTTCCTTTTTGAACTTACCATTGCCATGTCTTGACATGGTCTTACGTGGTATCCTTGCCTTATGAACTCACCAATGCCATGCCTTGGCTTGGTCTTACATGGGACCTTTGCCTTATAGTAACTCATCAATGCCATGTCTTGACATGGTCTTACATGATTTCTTTGCCTTATAGAACTTATCAATGCCATGCCTTGGCATGGTCTTACATGATATCCTTATCTTACCAAATGCCATGTTCCAAACATGGTCTTACATGGTATCCTTGTCTTAGTGCCAATGCCACATCTTGATGTGGTCTTACATGGAGCCCTTAATCAATGTCGATGCCATGTCTTGACATGGTCTTACATGGTACTCTTAACCGTCAATTCCTCCTTAAATGCCATGTTATGAACATGGACTTTTCCGTCAATTCTTCCTTAATTGCCATGGTATAGCCATGGACTTTGAGATATCAATGCCTTGTCAAGTCATAGCTGAAACATACTTGCTCAAATTCTCAAGGTTAGTCGCATAACTCAATAATAAAATTACTAATAACAATAATTGCATAATAATAAAATGCTACTCAACTTACATACTTACATTCTAAATCTCATCATATCATCAACTTAACTTATTCTCATCAAACTATGCTTGTCAATACTTTCTTGTTATCATACAAAGCCATAATACAAAATATGGTCTAACATATAAATTATACAAGTTCTCTGTCCAATATCGAATTATTATCGAACATTAATCATTATATCTGAAACTCAATACTATAGCATTTATGGCCAAAATATCAAGTTATCATTCAAATATGCATAATTAAAAGCTTATTAAACATATGAACTTACCTCGATACCAAAACGGTCATTTTACCAACTTTCTCGATTTTTGATTTTTCTCCCGTTCTAGGTCTAAATCTCGTTTTTCGGGATCTAAGACATCACATTTCACTTATTTAATTAATTTAATACTCAAAACAGTCCCTAACTCAAACTTTGGCAAAATTACAATTTTGCCCCTAAACTTTTGCATAATTATGATTTTGCCCCTAGGCTCGAAAATTAAACTTCATCCCTTATTCTTATGTTTTATAACATGCTAATCCTTTTTCCCTTCTATGGCAACATTAAATTCTTACTCTAACATGCACTTATGTACATTAGGTATTTTTGCCGATTATGTCGTTTTACTCGTTTTCACTTAAAATCGCTTAGTAAAAGTTGTTTAACATAATTCTAAGCTTCATATTCTGCCATAAAACATCAAAATAAATACATTTCACCTATGGGTATTTTTCCAAATACGAACCCTAGGTTAAATTATTGCCAGAATAAGCTAAATCATGTTATCGGGACTCCAAAAAACATAAAGAACATGAAAAACGGGGCTAGAATGGACTTACCATGAAGCTTGGAAAGCTTGAAAACCCTATCCATGGCTTCCCACATGTTAAATTCGGCCTAAGCTTGAAGATGGACAAATTTGGCATTTAAATTTTGTTTTTAATTCATTTAATTCACTAAATTACCAAAATGCCCCTTAAAAAAATCTTTTGAAACATACCCATCCATGTCCATTTTTGTCCACCAACTTAACTAATGGCCTAATTATCATTTAAGGACCTCCAATTTAAAATTTCATAACAATTGGACACCTCTAACATGTAGAACTCAACTTTTGCACTTTTTACAATTTAGTCCTTTTGACTAAATTGAGTGCCCAAACGTTAAAATTTTCGAATGAGTTTTTCACGAAATCATTCCGTGAAATTGTAGACCATAAAAAATATAAGTAAAATAAATTTCTCAACATCGGATTTGTGGTCCCGAAACCACTGTTCCGACTAAGCCCAAAATCGAGCTGTTACAATACTGACTTGTGCCACACGGCCGATCACACGCCTGTGTGTGAGACCGTATGAAGCATATTGACTTCATTTCAATTTCAACACCAGGGGACACACGGCTGTGTATCATGATCGTGTGTCATACACGGCTGAGACACACGCCCGTGTCTCTGCCCGTGTGGACAAAATAGGCTATTTACCAAGCCAATTTGCCACCCCATTTGGTACACATTTTCACCTACACAATTGACACCAAACCATAGCATAATATACAATCTAAAACAACCAAACCAAGCCTAAATCTTACCATTTCAATACTAACCAATTCAAGGCACATAAGTACCACAATATACTAACTAAACTCATATCATTACTTGTCTACTCAATCAGCAAAATGAACATTATCAAAGATGCATTATTAGGCATAATTTCACAAGCATACCTATTTCCACAAGTCATCAATTTATACATTCATAGTACCTATTATCATCAATCAACACAACCAACTAAATAAGCACAAGATATAAGCACATATATTTACACATGATTCAAACATACCAAAAAACCAAAATTAAGCCAACACCCATGGCTATATATACAACCAAAATATATGCATTTACAAGCCAAATCATTTGGCCAAAGTCATTACCAAAATACAACAAACGTGACTCAAATACCTATACATGCCATATACTTAAAACATTTTCAAAAGTACCAAAGAGTCTGTAACACCCCAAACCCAGCCTAGAAGTTAGGCCCGAATCCGGCGTGTCACATCAAAAGCATAATTAAAACGATTTTGCTAATTAAAAATTTAGGCCCAAAAGCCCAAAATCCTTGAGTCTTGTTAAGTAAATAAAAAAACCCATTTTATAATTTTAAATACTTCGGAAACCCAATTTAAACATAAGAAATTTACACAGGTTTAATAATTAAGTAAACAATTGAAACAACAAAACCCAAAATCTAAAGTCAAATCGGAGTACAAGGCCTTATTACATCCAACGGAAATAAGCAATCAAAACTATGTCTTTTGAAACAAATAGATAAAAATTTAAACATCTTGTAGTGCGGCCATCTCCGAGTCGTCTCTCCCACGTCGAACCATTTACTAAGGATCACCTAAAACATTAAATAAAGGATGTGAGTTTCGAAACTCAGTGTGTACAACCCTTGGCATTGAATTCAATACATAATTATCACATTGGCCTGAGCCCTATCAAAATTGGTAGTCTTGGGCCTTGGCCCACAATGACCTCATATCATATCATATGCAAAATAAGGCAATGCAAAACCCTCCCCAAAAATCCATCCGCTACACACCATTTCCCTTCCAACCCTACACACCTGTGGGGATTTCTAAATCGACCCACCCATCCTCTACACACCAAAGGTAGCACTCACAGCGGCACTACTCAACGTTGCAGCAAAGCTGCTAATAATATAAAGGGGCTTAAAGCCACCGGTGGATCCATGGTCGTCAAGCGACTATGCGATCCTCAAATCTTCCTCCGTACCATAATTCCCACCCATATGCATCCTAATTAGAATATCATATGAACACAACATGCACATGAGTAACCTCCACAAAACTCATGCTCATCACATAGGGGTATTTTCGTCATTTCACAACCCAAGGATATTTTCGTAAATCTACACTACAGGGGATTTAGGTAATTTCACAATTCAAGGCTAATTTAGGGATTTTACAAATCTAAGGATGTTTTGGTAATTTTCAAACTAAGGGTATTTTGGTTATTTTCTAATTAGGGGTATTTTAGTAATTTTACAAATCTAGGGGTATTTTGTCCCTCTTGAGTTTTAGTTATGAACTTTGGCCCATTAACAAGTCCTTGCTGCTAAAGTGAACAGACACTATGCACCAGGTAGGATTCTAAAAAAAAAAGAGGTGGGCCGCTAGGGCCGCTTAAGTACCAAGCTCTCCTTAGATCCAATCCTAGACATGCACATGCCCGTTACCACACTCTAACCTAGCGACTTGTCCACATACATGTTTAATTATTAGAAAGTCTTATGCGGTTTAAGTGTTATTCAGCAGTAAGCCTAAAGTCCATAAAACCCTAGCATACTAGTCTACGTCCCCATAAAGCCAATCAACCCATTTCACGTTCATATAACCCACAATGGCCACATCACATTCTTATGGCCACTAGGCCCAAATCTCAGTCAGATGACCCGTTAGGCCCAAAACAAATCTAGATCATGTAACATGCATGCCTGACCCAACTCATATAATCAAAGTAATCCATTTCATCAAACTTAGCCTCAGGGCCCACTTGGCCCATTTAGCCACTTTCAGCTTTTTGGCTTTTCGGCTTTTCGGCATTGCCGATTTCGTGTGTGCATAGTGTTTGTACACACCTGGTTACAACGCGTGCTGTAAACCCTTTAATCACGAACCTACAATAGTCACCGCTTAACGATTAATCTTGGCTTAATACACACTTTATCAAAAACTGAAACCTCACCGTAACCTTATCGTGTGCCACACGTTCTAGTAGCCCTTCCTTAGCTACTATTCACGAATATCCCTAATTCTCACCCCTATAAGCCAAAACTATATTCGGCCATTCATTAATCCATAACTGAGACGAGTACACTTACCACTTTGCTAACAATCCTTACCACGCTTGCGATCTCTAAACCCTACCCTTGTTAATACTAGGTTAACGACGATGAGAAGTTAGATAGCCCTTCGGCCTTTAGCAAAACGTGCAAAAGAGGTTAATCGAATACTTACCAAATCCACTTTTGATCCTGTGGCCTAAATTTGGCTTTTAAGATTAGTATGGTGACAGAGACAATTCGGCACCAATAGGGAGAAGAAGAGGAGAAGTGATCGGCTAGAACTAAAGGTGAATAAGAGAAGGAATTTAAGAAGAGAAGGTATGGGGAATTCGGCTAGAGAGAAAACCAAAATTTCAGCAAAGGAATGATGGGTTTTTTTTTCGGCAAATGGAAGAATTCGGCTAAGGGGGAGAAAAAAGAAATGTAATGGAACCCAAGGAACCTCTCCAAGGAATTCGGCACCTCCTTTTATAGCCAATAACCGAATCCTACCTTCCTCCACATCCCAATTCGGCACCAACTCTTCCCACCTTTCATCTCCTAATTTTTCTCCATGATATCTCCCTTATCCATCCGAAATTCCCTCCTTTATTAGCTTACAAGACCAGTTCAAACACTTCAACAAAAGAGTCCAAATTCCACACAACTCTGGCCGTCCACTAAGCAAAATAAACACTCCAAAAACACCTTACCACTACTCGAACCTTGGACCTCTTCACACCACCTTGTAGCTCCTCTAATGACGCCACCTTGCCACTGGACCACAAGCCCATTTGTGTCCTATTTTCCCCTTAATATGCTTAAGAGGCCTAATGCCTGAGACTAGGGTCCACTAAAGCAAGAAAAATAATTTTTTCCCTATGGTCATCCTTATCCCTAAGACTTCAAATAATCCTGATAATACCTTAAAATTAATATTCTAAGTGCTACTCATACATACCAACCTTAGTGCATAGAAATTTAAAGTTTCAAGATTTTTGGGGCGTTACATCCTAATAGGCCCAAATCTACTAGGCCCAAATTCGAGGCGGTACAATTCTACCCTCCTTAAAGAAATTTCGTCCTCGAAATTTCCAACTAACTATCAATCGTACTACCCAAGTCTCACCACTATGCTTTCGCTACGCACTCTAATTCTAAAGCCAAAATAATCACTCAGTATACTACAGTAGGGTACGTACCATTATTCGCATCTGGAGCGTCTTCGTCCCCTTGATGACGTGCTGCATAGACCAAAGCTAGCTGCCTCGCCTCAGCATAACCTGCTCTTCTACCTGGTGCTCCACGATCGTGTTCATTACCATTATCGCCCCTGGCTTGTCCACGGCGCCTTGGTGGTTGTTGACCACCCCTCTAAGGCTGAACATTACCTCTACCATCGGCTCGCTCCTGATCTAGCCTTCTCGGGCACTCCCCAACCCTATGCTCCATAGATCCACAGCCCAAACATGCTCCCATCCTCCTCCAGCATTCGCCCGGATTCCTTCTCCCACACTCAGCACAAAGTAGTATTCTGTTATTAGCAACAGCAACAGGGGCCACAGCTCTAACTGGCCTATTCACTCTGGCCCTCCTTGCAGGCCTCTGTTCAGTCCCCATAGCTTCCACGTTCCGTTTGTTCTTGCCCTTCTCCTTTTCTCGGTGGAGGCGCTCTGTGTGCTTTACTTCCTCCGCTATCTTTACTTTCTCCACCAAGACCACAAAGTCTCGCTCCCTCTGGGGAGCTATAAGCACCCTAAGGTTGTCTCTTAACCCATCCTTGAACCGTACACAGCTCTCATGCTCTGTCACGACTATCCCCTTGGCATATCGATTGAGGCGCAAAAACTTTTTAATATACTTGTTTTAAAAACCCAAAATCTAAGGCCCATTTCACAGCCCGAGCTTTGCAACCGGGCTCTGATACCACTAAATGTAACACCCCAAACCTGGCCTAGAAGTTAGGTCTGAATCCAGCGTCACATCAAAGGCATAATTCAAACGATTCTGCTAATTAAAAATTTTAGGCCCAAAATCCTTGAGTCTTGTTAAGTAAATAAAAAAAACCCATTTTATAAATTTAAATATTTCGGAAACCCAATTTAAACGTAAGAAATTTACTCAGGTTTAATAATTAAGTAAACAGTTGAAACAACAAAACCCAAAATCTAAAGTCAAATCGAAGTACAAGGCCTTATTATATCCAACGAAAATAAGCAATTAAAACTATGTCTTTTGAAACAAATAAATAAAAATTTAAACATCTTGTAGTGCGGCCATCTCCGAGTCCTCTCCCACGTCGAGCCATTTATTGAGGATCACCTGAAACATTAAATAAAGGGTGTGAGTTTCGAAACTCAGTGTATACAATCCTTGGCATTCAATTCAATATATAATTATCACATTGGCTGAGCCCTATCAAAATCGATGGTCTTGGGCCTTGGCCCACAATGACCTCATATCATCTCATATGCAAAACAAGGCAATGCAAAACCCTCTCCAAAAATCCATCCGCTAAACACCATTTCCCTTCCAACCCTACACACTTGTGGGGATTTCTAAATCGACCCACCCATCCTCTACACACCAAAGGTAGCACTCACAGCGGCACTACTCAACGTTACAGCAAAGCAGCTAATAATATAAAGGGGCTTAAAGCCACCGGTGGATCCATGGTCGTCAAGCGACTATGAGATCCTCAAATCTTCTCCGTACCATAATTCCCACCCATATGCATCCTAATCAGAATATCTTATGAATGCAACATGCACATGAGTAACCTCCACAAAACTCATGCTCATCACATAGGGGTATTTTCATTATTTCACAACCCAAAGATAATTCCGTAAATCTACTCTACAGGGGATTTAGGTAATTTTGCAAAACAGAGGTACTTTGGAAAATTTGTAAATCAGGGATGTTTTGGTAATTTTGCAAACCAAGGGTATTCTGGTAACTTCACAATTCGGGGCTATTTTAGTGATTTTACAAATCGAAGGATGTTTTGTAATTTTCAAACTAAGGGTATTTTGGTTATTGCAACACCCCTAGACCCGGCCCAGATGTTATGGCTGAATTCGGGAATGTCACATCAAATGCATAATTCAAAATAATTTTACTAAGTTAAAAATCTAGATTTAAGGCTTAGAAACTCAAAATCCTTGCAATTTATTAAGTTGTGATAAAAGCCCATGTTTTTAGGTATTTCAAAAACCATGTTTAAACTTAAGAAAATTTATTTAAGTTTGAGTAAATAGTTGAACAAGGATAACAAAACACAAAATCTAGAGTCAAATCGGAGTACAAGGCCTTATTACAACCACTGAAAATAAAGTAATTAAAATCATGTCCTTTGAAACAAATAAACAAAACTCCTAAGTATCTTATAGTGTGACCATCTCTGAGTCCTCTCCCATGTCGAGCCGTCTACTGAGGGTCACCTAAAACATTAATAAAAGGGTGTGAGTTTTGAAACTCAGTGTGTACGACCCTTGGTAACCAATTAACATGCAAATATCACATTGGGCCTAAGCCCTATCAAATTCGGTGGTCTTGGGCCTTAGCCCGCAATGACCTCACACCACATCAATATCACATGAATGCAATGCACCCATCCCAAATCCAACCCTGCACTCCATTTCCCTTCCAACCCTACACTCCTGTGGGGATATAAATATCAACCCACCCATCCCTGCACTCCAAAGGTAGCACCAGCAGCGGCACTACTCAACGTTGCAGCAAAGCTGCTATAATGGGTTTAAAGCCACCGGTGGATCCACGATCATCAAGCAACTATGTGGACCTCAAATCTTCCTCTGTATCATCAAAACCCACCCAAATGCAACATATATTTCATGAATGCAACATACACAATTTCACACATTAAGCACTTAAGGGTATTTTAGTCATTTCACTACCTAGGGGTATTTTAGTAATTCTACCTTATATGGGTATTTAGGTAATTTTGCAACACAGGGGTATTTTGGAAATTTTGTAAATTAGGGATATTTTGGTAATTATGCAAATCAAGGGTATTCTGGTAATTTTACAAATTAGGGGTATTTTAGTAATTTTGCAAATATAAGGATATTTTGGAAATTTTCAAACTAAGGGTATTTTGGTAATTTTTAAATCAGGGGTATTTTGGTCCCTCTCGGGTTTTAGTTATGAACTTTGGCCCATTAACAAGTCCTTGCGGCTAAAGTGAACAGACACTACGCACCAGGTAAGATTCTAGAGAAGAGGAGGTGGGCCACTTGGACCGTTTAAGTACCAAGCTCTCTCTAGTCCAATCCTAGACATGCATATGTCCGTTGCCACACTCTAACCTAGCGACTTGTCCACGGACATGTTTAATTATTAGATTAAGTCTTATGTGGTTTAAGAGTTGTTCAGAACTAGGCCTAAAGTCCATTAAACCCTAGCATACTTATCTACGTCCCCATAAAGCCCATAAGCCCATTTCACATTCATATAGTCCATTAAGCCCAAATCACATCCTTATGGCCCATTAGGCCCAGATCTCATTCATATGGCCTATTAGGCCCAAAACAATTCCAGATCATGTAACATGCATGACTAACTCAATTCATATAACCAAATCAATCAATTTCATCAAACTTAGCCTCAGGGCCCACCGGGCCCATTTAGCCACTTTCGGCTTTTCGGCATTGTCGATATCATGTGTGTGTAGTGTTTGTACACACCTGGTTACTGCGACGTGCTATACTATCCTTGGTCTTGAACCTACAACCAACCAACGTTCAATCAATCACCTATACTTAATCAAAATATTTACCAAAGGCCGAAGCCTTACCGTAACCTTACCGTGTGCCACCGGGTTCTAATAGCCCTTCCTTAGCTACTAATCATGAGTATCCCCTAGATCTGCAATCACACATACACCATCAAACTTCGAGTGACTCATAATCCACACAAGTCACCCTTATAGATCATACTCACATTCGACCATTTACTTAAACCATAATCGAGTTGAGTACACTTACACTTTGCTAACGATCCTTACCACGCTTGCGATCTCTGAACCTTACCCTTGTTAATACAAGATTAACAACAATGAGAAGTTAGATAGCCCTTCGGCTTTTAACAAAACACACTAAGGGGTTAACTGAATACTTACTGAATCCACTTTTGATCCTGCGGCCTAGATAGCTACTGAACGAGATTCGGCTTTTAACCTTGACTGATAGTAGATAACAATCGATTTGTGATGGAGGAAAACAACAAAGATTCGGTACTAATAGGGATTTCGGCAAGAGAAGATGATGATACTTCAGCAATAAAAGAGTTTGGCTATGAGAGAATTCGGCAAAAAGGGATTCGGCTATAGGAGATTTCGGCAACAAGGCAAGGTATTTTCGGTTATGGAAAAATAAGGTTTCAGCAAGGAAAAGAAAAAGAATGGAAAATTCGGCATTACCTAGGACCCCAGATGCGGCACACACACATTTATATCGCCTATAACCAAAACTTAGCCACCCCTAAAGTCCAATTCGGCATCACTTCATCCACTACTCATCTCTTAATTTTTCTCCATGATATCTCCCTTATCCTTCTCCTAAATTCTCTCTACTGATCACTTCTCCTTAGAGTCCCTCTACACGCCACTTCCGACTTTTAGAAGCCTAAAATTAAACTCCAAAATAAAGCTAAGCTAGCACTCGAACCTTAGACCTTCCTGCATGCATATGTCGCCACCTTTCTACACCTTAGTGGCGTTACTTAGCCACTTCACCACAGGCTTCTTTGTGCCATTTTTCACTTATTTTTATTTAAAAGCCCACTATTCAACCTTGATTCTTTAACTAATTAAATTAAGAATCCTCCACCATAAAACTCAAACCCAGAGCTTCTCCAACACACCTAGACACTCCAAATTCATTAAACCTTTAAAGCCGTCATGTCATTTTCTTCCTCACTTAAATATTTTATGAGACCCAAAGCCCAATAGGTCCAATTCTTCTTGGCCCAAATTCGGGGCGTTACAGTTATTTTCAAATCAGGGGTATTTGGTCCTTCTCGTGTTTTAGTTATGAACTTTGGCCCATTAACAAGTCCTTGCGGCTAAAGTGAACAGACACTATGCACCAGGTAGGATTCTAGAGAAGAGGAGGTGGGCCGCTAGGGCCGCTTAAGTACCAAGCTCCCCCTAGATCCAATCCTAGACATGCACATGCCCGTTACCACACTCTAACCTAGCGACTTGTCCACAGACATGTTTAATTATTAGAAAGTCTTATGCGGTTTAAGAGTTGTTCAGCACTAAGCCTAAAGTCCATAAAACCCTAGCATACTAGTCTACGTCCCCATAAAGCCCACCAACCCATTTCACGTTCATATAACCCATAATGGCCACATCACATTCTTATGGCCACTAGGCCCAAATCTCAGTCATATGACTCATTAGGCCCAAAACAAATCCAGATCATGTAACATGCATGCTTGACCCAACTCATATAATCAAATTAACCCATTTCGTCAAACTTAGCCTCAGGGCCCACCTGGCCCATTTAGCCACTTTCGGCTTTTCAACTTTTCGGTATTGCCGGTTTCGTGTGTGCATAGTGTTTGTACACACCTGGTTACAACGCATGCTGTAAACCCCTTAATCACGAACCTACAATAGTCATCGCTTAACAATTAATCTTGGCTTAATACACACTTTATCAAAAACTGAAACCTCACCGTAACCTTATCGTGTGCCACACGTTCTAGTAGCCCTTCCTTAGCTACTATTCACGAATATCCCTAGTTTTGTACCCAAACATTTATCCTCAAAATCGAGTGACTCATTTTTCACATAAGTCTCCCCTATAAGCCAAAACTACATTCGGCCATTCATTAATCCATAACGGAGACGAGTACACTTACCACTTTGCTAACAATCCTTACCACGCTTGCGATCTCTGAACCCTACCCTTATTAATACTAGGTTAACGGTGATGAGAAGTTAGATAACCCTTCGGCCTTTAACAAAACGTACAAAAGAAGTTAATCAAATACTTACCAAATCCACTTTCGATCCTGTAGCCTAAATTCGGTTTTTGAGATTAGTATGGTGACAGAGACAATTCGGCACCAATAGGGAGAAGAAGAGGAGAAGTGATCGGCTAGAACTAAAGGTGAACAAGAGAAGGGATTTAAGAAGAGAAGGTATGGGGAATTCGGCTAGAGAGAAAACCAAAATTTCGGCAAAGGAATGATGGGTTTTTTTTTGCGACAAATGGAAGAATTCGACTAAGGGGGAGAAAAAAGAAATGCAATGGAACCCAAGGAACCTCTCCAAGGAATTCGACACCTCCTTTTATAGCCAATAGCGGAATCCTACCTTCCTCCACAGTCCAATTCGGCACCAACTCTTCCCACCTCTCATCTCCTAATTTTTCTCCATGATATCACCCTTATCTCATCCGAAATTCCCTCCTTTATCAGCTCACAAGACCAGTTCAAACACTTCAACAAAAGAGTCCAAATTCCACACAAATCTCGTTGTCCACTAAGCAAAATAAACACTCCAAAAACACCTTACCACTACTCGAACCTTGGACCTCTTCATGCTACCTTGTAGCTCCCCTAGTGACGCCCCTTGCCACTGGACCACAAGCCCATTTGTGTCCTATTTTCCCCTTAATCTACTTAAGAGGCCTAATGCCTGAGACTAGGGTCCATTAAAGTAAGAAAAAATAAATTTTTCCCTATGGTCATCCCTATCCCTAAGACTTCAGATAATCCCGATAATACCTTAAAATTAATATTCTAAGTGCTACTCATACATACCAACCTCAGTACACAGAAATTTAAAGTTTCGAGATTTTTGGGGCATTACAACCCAATAGGCCCAAATCTACTAGGCCCAAATTCGGGGCGTTACAGAGTTAGTGGATAGTGTGGTGAAGTCTCTGGCGATCCCTAAATCTGAGCTAGCTTTGAAATCACTACAAAATATGGAAAAGAAACAAAGTAAGCTATATAGCTTAGTAAGCTCGTATGTTAACAATGAGCAACTACCATCATTCATTAAACATTCATATAAGGGAAAGTAATGAACAACAATTCTATTAAATTTCAAACTATCAAATGATCATTCATATACTTACCAAGAAACTCATCAATTTAATGGTTTTCAATATTCAATTCATTTTTGTACGTAGCTATACCATCTCGTACTAATCTCATACTCAATCATATCCTTCATTTACCCGTTGAACCATTCGGAATAGAAGTCGGATACTCAATGTCTCACTCGATAAGTACCTATACCATGGCCCGTAGCCAAATAAGGTAACTTATCTGGAATTCCAATATCATAGCCCGAATCCAAATCAGCTGATATGCATGGCTCGTAGCCAAATCGGTTTATCTCACGCATATAGTGCTAAATCATGGCCCTAAGCCAACTCAAGTATACCTAATGACATGTCACTATCATCCTAAACTATTCCTAAGTTCAATCGGGATTTCAACTGTCGAATCTTCATCGAATCATTTCCGATCCCATATGTAATCACATAAACACAATTCATGCTATATTGAAGCAAATGAAATACATTTGAAATGAATTTATAACATACGAACTTACCTCGGATGTTAAAACGATGAATCAATTTGATTAATCGATAACTTTATCTTTTCCCTGATCCAAGTCCGTATTTCGCTTTTCTTGATCTAAATATATTCAAAATTAACTTATTTAATCATCTATTCATTCAATTTAGTCCAAAACACTCTTAAAATTAGATTTACACTTTTGCCCCTAAACTTTCACATTTTTCACAATTTAGTCCTTATTGCATAAAATCACAAATTAGTGAAATTCCAAATATACCCATGCTAGCCAAATTACCATAATACCCCTAGCAGCCCATATTTTCCATTTATTTTACATTTTAACCACGAACTTTACACATTTATCAATTTAACCCCTATTTTGTATTTTCACTCAAAATCTCTTAACAAAAGTTATTTAACTATCAACAACTAATCAAAATCTATCATCAAAAATAAAAAAAATCATACATATTCATCAATGGAAACATTCACAATCTTTAACAATTTTGCAAATTAGTCCTTGGGCTAGCTAGTACTAGTTGCAACGATCTCAAAAACGTAGAAATCATTAAAAACGGGACAAGAATCACTCACCAATTGAACTAGGAAGATTCGCTAAACTTTTACACGGTTTCTTCAGGTTAAAATCGACTATGCTTGATAAAATGAAGAAGATGGATGTTATTTTGCTAGTTTTAATTATCATTAATTGCCAAATTACTATTATAACCTAAAAAACTTTAATAATTACACAAAAAACCAAGCCACTATCATCCACTAACATTTTAATGGGTTATTTACCACATAAGGACCTTAAATATAAGGTTCTATAGCTATTAGACACCTTTAGCTATTAGAACTCAACTTTTACGCTTTACGCGATTTAGTCCTTTTTATCAAATTGACCAATCAAACGATAAAATTTCTTAACGAAATTTTCCCACCAACATAAGATCACATTATAAGCATTAAAATAATAATAATATAAATATTTTTACTTCAGATTTTTGGTCCCAAAACCACTGTTCTGATTTGACTAAAAATGAGTTGTTACAACTCTCCCCCTTAGGGATTTTCGTCCCCAAAAATCTTACCAGTGAAAAGATTAGAGTACTGTTTTTTCATAGCTTCCTCGAGTTCCCACGTAGCTTCCTCGATCCTGTGTTTATGCCAAAGAACCTTCACTGGGGATATACGTTTATTTCTCAATTCTTTGATTTCACGAGCTAAAATCCTAATCGGTTCTTCGTTATACGTCAAATCTGTCTGTATCTCAACATCTACCGGAGAAATCACATGTGACAGATCAGATCTGTATCTACGTAGCATAGAAACTTGAAAGTCATTATGAATCTTTTCAAGTTCTCACAGTAAAGTTAGCCCATACGCTGCAGGCCCTATTCTTTCGATGATTTCATACGGTCTGATAAATCGCAGACTCAACTTGCCTTTCTGACCAAATCTAACAATTTTCTTCCACGGAGACACTTTCAAAAACACTTTGTCACCGATTTGAAATTCAATATCTTTTTGTTTCAAATCTACGTACGATTTCTGACGATCTAAAGTTGCTTTTAAACATTCGCGAATTATTTTAACTTTCTCTTCGGTTTCTATAATCAAATCAACCCCGTGAATCTGTCTTTCACTAAGTTTAGTCCAGTACAATGGAGTTTGGCATTTACGACCATATAAGGCATCATACGGTGCCATCTTTATATTTGATCAAAAGCTGTTATTATATGCAAATTCAACTAACAGCAAATATTTCTCCCAATTGCCTTTGAATTCCAAAACACAACATCGGAGCATATCTTTGAGAATCTGAATTACTCGCTCAGACTGTCCTTCGGTTTGTGGATGGAAAGCTATACTGAAATTCAACTTTGTACCTAAAGCTTCTTATAATTTCTTCCAAAATTGCAAAGTAAACCTCGGATCTCTACCCGAAATAATCGAAATTGGCACCCCGTGCATGTAACACCCCAAATTAGGGGTTGTTTGTAACTTAGCTAATTTCCCATGTGTGTACTTGAAGGGTTAAATTCTAGGATTTATTTGACATGTTTAAGGGTCTAAAAATAACCCGAGTTAGGCCTGACCTAGTGTTAAAATATTTTTTTTAGTACCATAAAGGAGGGAGCTAGATGAGATAAGGCTTTAATAAAATTTTTGGGCGAGTTATGACACAAAGCAGGCCTTGGTAAAGTGGCTGCAAGGTGCCACTTAAGGGCTGGAAGTAGCGCCAGCAAGGGCCTGGGTTCGAGGCACGACGGCAGCAAGTGGCGTGTTAATTTTTGTTTTGGGCGTTAGAGTTAGCAAATAAGGCTTTAAAGAATTTTGGGGCTAGGTGTGGACACGAAAGTGGGTTGGCTAAGTGGCTAGCGTGTGCTACTTAGAGGCTTGGAGGTTGTTGGGCGCATGTTCGAGCTGCTGAAGCAGCGTTTGGCATTTTTAATTTTTGGGTAAACGGCCTGGGGAGGTCTTATAATTAAATGGTGGGGTAAATTGGAAAGAAAGTCGGGCTGGAAGAAGTGGCTAGGGGCGTGGAAGAAAGGGCTGATGCGTGAGGTCTTTGGTTCGAATCTAAGGAGCAGCATTTTGTTTTCTTTTTTGAAGGCTGGCGTGAATTGGCTGCACATGGCCCTTGTTTCTTTCGGCTGGAGGTTGTCAAGCACATGGCCTCTTTGTTTTTTTTTTTTATTATTAGATAATAAGATAATAGAAGATAAGGATATTATTAGGATTAATTGGATTAATATATGAATAATCAACAAAGATGGGCAAGAGAAAAAGTAGGCAGATGTTAATTCAAATTCTTTTGAATTATTTCAAATCAAGAGTTGGCCAAATTTTGAATTTCTTAGTGGAGTGGACGGCAAGGTAATTGGGGGGGTGCCGAATGCCTATAGAACATCAACTTATCACTTTGTTCTTTTTTTTTCCATTAGCCGAAATTCTTATCACATTTTTCCTTCCACTATTTTCTTTCCATTATTTTTTTCTTTCATAATAGCCGAATCTACACACTTTTTCTTGTGCCGAAAATTCTTTCTTCTATGTTGAAGCTTCTTGGCCGAATATCATAAGTAGTATAGAACTTTTCGGGATTTCTGTTGGTAATCGTTTTGGTGAAGGTAAGAAGGGCCGAAACTTTCCTCTCTTAATCTTCGATTTTTGTCGACTAAGGTGAAAAGAAGAGCTGAGATTTGGTGGTTGTAATGGCTAACTATTTCTCTTCTTTGGAACCGATTCCATTAGGTATCCCGGGATTTTGAAGTGCTCAATCCCAACTCCTATCCTCTAGTAATCGGCTTGGGTAAGTAGTGGTAAGAGTATTTCATTTTGTTTGTATTCGATTAAAAGCCGAAGGCTATTGACATTGCTATGTGACCGATTATTTTGGTAAAGCAGATTCAAGTATCGAGTGCCGTGGTTAGTAGCCAAAGCAAGGAAAGGTAAGATTTCGGGTACACAAGGAACCCCTTCTAATAATTTGATTTGGCCGAATAGGCCATAATACTAACCCAAGTGTTGGCCGAATATAGGGACAAGTAGATCTAGGAGGGTCGACTCCTCTTTTCGGGATTTAGACTATTCAGTGGTGACAGGTGTGTACATACACACTCATAACAATTAATAACCTGTATTAAATACATGTTGTATGTAAATCTGCTTTATGTAGATACGGATTTAGTACCTTAATGGTACGAGCGAGGATCTTGGTAAGTCTCTGTCAATATGTGATTGATAATAATGCTTTTGGGAAGCATGGCTTATGTGACACGTGTGATAAACGTATGTTGATAAAAACTTTACTATAATATGATTTGATATGGGTTAATGAGTGGAGGGGGCAGAGATATTGTGTCGACGGACACCAGTGTTTTGGTAACACACTGTGATATGGTCACCAGAGGTTTGGCATCACACGATGGGTTGGCCCCATCAATCGATTCGTGTCTTCGGACACCAGAGGTTTGGCACCTCCAGTGATTTGGCATCACATCTGTGACTTTAAGTCACCAGTGGTTTGGCACCACTAGTGGTTTGGTACCACACGGGGTAGAGAAAGGTGAAACGGATGGTTAGGTAGGGAATATGATTTGATGCATGTTAATTGCTATACATTGTGTATGAAATTGCTTAAACCGGGGGAAGGGTTACATACTGAGTCTTGGTGACTCACCTTCTCCTTTATATTTTCAGGTGACGTGTAGATCGCGAATGTGGACCGGATGGACTCGAGGTGGCCATGCAGTGGGATTTAAATTTAATAGATTTTGAATTTCGGTTTAATTATTCTTTTCGGTTGTGGTTTAAGTTTTAATTGGGTTGTAATAAGGCCTCCAATAACTCCTTTTATTATTTTGTCACCTGCTTGAATATTAGTTCAAACTACTTAGTTACGGTAATAATAAGTTCACACGTTTTTCTAAATCAAATCAAAAATGTTTCTTTGTACCATCGGGTACATTTAAAATATATAATAACTTGATTTAATAAATATTTTCAAAATAAATCTAAGTATGGGTTCTATACACCTCAACTGTTTTAACAAGACACTATCTTTTATCTAGAAGTTAGATCAGTTTTAAAAAGGTTTCAAAAATGTTTTTTTCGTAGCAAACCAAATTCGGTCATAGCGTTTGGGCCGGGTTTGGGTTGTTACAAATTGGTATCAGAGCCCAGTTCAAAACTCGGCTGTGGGGGCCCAAGGCCCAAAAAGGTTTTGTTTTATGATTAGTAGGCCTTATTAAATGATTTGAAATGGTTTTGGTTTTGAACAAGCATGGCACCGAGTCTCCGGCACCTATCCGCCCAGGTAAGTGTTTCTAATTTTTGTATGAATCATTTCTTATAGAAGGGTAGGAAGCATGGAACGTAGAATAGACTCATAGGAATTTGAACCCTAGGATTAGACTACTCAAACACACAAACAGAACATAAGACTTAATGAACTCAACCAACCTATTATCAAGACACTGAGCTAGGGTGTGGTAACCCCTGTACGCATGTCTAGGATTGGATCCGGGAGAGCCTGGTATTTAAGCAATCCTAGTGACTCACCACCTCTTCGCAGGAATCCTACCTGGTGCGTAGCTTCGGTTCACCCTAACTCAAAGGGCTCAGTGGTGTGGCAACCTCTGTGCGCATGTCTAGAAAGGTTCAGTGGGAGCTTGGTATTTAAGCAGTCCGCGTGACTCACCTCCTCTCCACTCGAAGCCTGCCTGGTGCGTAGCTTTGGTTCACCCTGACCAAGAGGGCTCGGTCATAGGCTAAACATAACGACTAAAACCCGAAAGGGAATTAGCCATGTTTTCGAAGAAGAAGAGAACAACAAAAACTTGGTTTTCAAAACTCTTAAAATCACTCTTTTAAATTTGAGAACAACCATTTTTACAATGTTTTCCCCGAAAAAGTTGATTTGTGAAAATTATTGAAATGCCCTTAGGGGTGAAATTACTAAAATGCCCTTGATCATAAAATATCAATTCAATGGTTTTGCCCAAAAATTTCCTTATTTTATAAAAATTCAAAAACTCTACTTTGCAAAATCACCAACAAAATACTTTGGATTTGGAAAATTACGAAAATGCCCTCAACTTGCAAAATTACCAAAAATGACCTCGAATTCAAAATTTTTGCAACATCATCGTTTTAAAGAAAGAAACTCACAAAAGGAACCCTCAGAGTTTTACAACTGTTAAAATATCCCGGATTTATTAAAATTACAAATATACCCCCGATTGACAAAATTACCCAAAATGCCCTGATTTCTAAAATGATGCCATAACTTCAAGGTTTACAAATTTTTCAGAAACAATCTCCAGTTTTGGGAATTTCAAAGCGATCTGCTTTATTAAAGGTTGAAATCTCTTGGTTTTTAATTACAAAAATACCCCTATAGGAAAAAGACGAAAATACCCCTGGGATAGAAACGGGACAGAAGGGTCCAGAGAGTGAATAAGTATGGAAAGTGGTAGGGAATGGATGTGCCCTTTTGTGTGAACTAGGGTAGAAGACTTAAAACATTGTGTGATCGAAAGAATCCTTATTAAACTTTTCATAAAATTCTTCGTGGATAATCAAGTGGAACAAATTACTAATTCATAAAATTTTTCTTAATCAGATTAAAAGCGTGTTAGATAGAATGAGTTCTAGAGGACGTGGACGCCGTGGACGCGGTAGGGGTAGGATGACTGTGTCTGAACCCGTCAGGTCAGGTCAAGGTTCAGAAAATGAGGTACCACCGCCACCACCACCTCCAGCTTTTGGAGCCGAGGAGCAGGATCAGACCGGAGGTGAGTCAGTTTCGCAAGCTGTGTTGCGAGTTCTCGAGTTGGTGGCTGGGGCTGGTGGAAATCTGGGAGCTCGAAAATCGGTTCTCGAGCGAATTTGGTCTAATGGAGCTGAGGTGTTCCGGGGCGTGTCGGGAGTGGCACCTAGTGCAGCAGAATACTTGCTGATATCTACGGAAAGGATCATGGACGATCTGGACCTGTCTAATGAGGAAAAGCTGAAAGGCGCCGTGTCGCTTCTGAAGGATGAAGCATATCAGTGGTGGCTCACAGTCCGAGATGGTGCCACGGCAGATGATCTTACGTGGGATTACTTTAAGGCTGCGTTCCAGAAAAAGTATGTGGGTACCAGCTACACTGATGCGCAGAGAAAGGCTTTTCTGGGATTAGTGCAAGGAACTAAGTCAGTATCGGAATATGAGGCAGAATTCTTAAGGCTGAGTAGATATGCTAGAGGCATTGTGGCTACTGAACATGAGCGCTGTGTCCGCTTTGAGGATGGACTTAGAGATGATTTGAGGTTGCTGATTGCTCCGTAGCAGGTTCGTGAGTTTTCGTCTCTAGTGGAAAAGCCTAAGGTAGCCGAAGGGATCAAGGAGACCGTAAGACAGAAGCATGATAGGAACAACCAGAAGAGAGGCTTTGGATCGCTTGGATCGGGCAGTAATGTGGAGAAGAGGGCTAGATTTGGGGAATCAGAAAGAACCACAAAGCCTGCTCAGTGGCCACCTCAATGTGTTAGATGCGGGAAATCCCATTCAGGAGAATGTTTGGCTGGAAGTAAAGGGTGCTTTGAATGTGGGTCATTCGATCACCGCGTAAGGGATTGTCCTCGGAAGTTAGCTAAGAATCAACCAGAGGGTCAGAACCGTGCCCAGGTTAGAAATGAAGGACCACCACAGAGGGGTCGAGGTGCTGCTAGAGGGAATGATAATGGTAACGGGCGTGGCCGAGGTGCTGAAGGTGCAGAGGCGAGGCAACCAAGGTTGGTTTATGCAGTTGGTCGACGCGAGGAGGAAGATGTGCCAGACATGACAACGAGTAAGTCTCTTATTTTCGGAATACCCTCAATTGCCTTGGGTATGGTTACGTTGGTTCATTCTTATGATTGCTAGTAAAGTGTATGGAACTTGGGTTATGAACGTAGGAATGTTTCTAGGAAGTATGATAGTTCTTTAAGATCAGAGTGCGCAGCAGTAGCGTAGTGTGATGAGTTAAGGATGCACGATTGAACGGTAGTAAGTAATTTCGAGGACGAAATTATTTTAAGGGGGTAGAATTGTAACACCCCAAATGAGGGGTTGTTTGTAACTTAGCTAATTTCCCATGTGTGTACTTGAAGGGTTAAATTCTAGGATTTATTTGACATGTTTAAGGGTCTAAAAATAACCCGAGTTAGGCCTGACCTAGTGTTAAAATATTTTTTTTAGTACCATAAAGGAGGGAGCTAGATGAGATAAGGCTTTAATAAAATTTTTGGGCGAGTTATGACACAAAGCAGGCCTTGGTAAAGTGGCTGCAAGGTGCCACTTAAGGGCTGGAAGTAGCGCCAGCAAGGGCCTGGGTTCGAGGCACGACGATAGCAAGTGGCGTGTTAATTTTTGTTTTGGGCGTTAGAGTTAGCAAATAAGGCTTTAAAGAATTTTGGGGCTAGGTGTGGACACGAAAGTGGGTTGGCTAAGTGGCTAGCGTGTGCTACTTAGAGGCTTGGAGGTTGTTGGGCGCATGTTCGAGCTGCTGAAGCAGCGTTTGGCATTTTTAATTTTTGGGTAAACGGCCTGGGGAGGTCTTATAATTAAATGGTGGGGTAAATTGGCAAGAAAGTCGGGCTAGAAGAAGTGGCTAGGGACGTGGAAGAAAGGGCTGATGCGTGAGGTCTTTGGTTCGAATCTAAGGAGCAGCATTTTGTTTTCTTTTTTGAAGGCTGGCGTGAATTGGCTGCACATGGCCCTTGTTTCTTTTGGCTGGAGGTTGTCAAGCACATGGCCTCTTTTTTTTTTATTAGATAATAAGATAATAGAAGATAAGGATATTATTAGGATTAATTGGATTAATATATGAATAATCAACAAAGATGGGCAATAGAAAAAGTAGGCAGATGTTAATTCAAATTCTTTTGAATTATTTCAAATCAAGAGTTGGCCAAATTTTGAATTTCTTAATGGAGTGGACGGCAAGGTAATTGGGGGGGTGCCGAATGCCTATAAAACATCAACTTATCACTTTGTTCTTTTTTTTTTTTCCATTAGCCGAAATTCTTATCACATTTTTCCTTCCACTATTTTCTTTCCATTATTTTTTTCTTTCATAATAGCCGAATCCACCCACTTTTTCTTGTGCCGAAAATTCTTTCTTCTATGTTGAAGCTTCTTGGCCGAATATCATAAGTAGTATAGAACTTTTCGGGATTTCTGTTGGTAATCGTTTTGGTGAAGGTAAGAAGGGCCGAAACTTTCCTCTCTTAATCTTCGATTTTTGTCGACTAAGGTGAAAAGAAGAGCCGAGATTTGGTGGTTGTAATGGCTAACTATTTCTCTTCTTTGGAACCGATTCCATTAGGTATCCCGGGATTTTGAAGTGCTCAATCCCAACTCCTATCCTCCAGTAATCGGCTTGGGTAAGTAGTGGTAAGAGTATTTCATTTTGTTTGTATTCGATTAAAAGCCGAAGGCTATTGACATTGCTATGTGACCGATTATTTTGGTAAAGCAGATTCAAGTATCGAGTGCCGTGGTTAGTAGCCAAAGCAAGGAAAGGTAAGATTTCGGGTACACAAGGAACCCCTTCTAATAATTTGATTTGGCCGAATAGGCCATAATACTAACCCAAGTGTTGGCCGAATATAGGGACAAGTAGATCTAGGAGGGCCGACTCCTCTTTTCGGGATTTAGACTATTCAGTGGTGACAGGTGTGTACATACACACTCATAACAATTAATAACCTGTATTAAATACATGTTGTATGTAAATCTGCTTTATGTAGATACGGATTTAGTACCTTAATGGTACAAGCGAGGATCTTGGTAAGTCTCTGTCAATATGTGATTGATAATAATGCTTTTGGGAAGCATGGCTTATGTGACACGTGTGATAAATGTATGTTGATATAAACTTTACTATAATATGATTTGATATGGGTTAATGAGTGGAGGGGGCAGAGATATTGTGTCGACGGACACCAGTGTTTTGGTAACACACTGTGACTACGGTCACCAGAGGTTTGGTACCTCCAGAGGTTTGGCACCTCATCGCGTCTTGTCCCAGTGGCTTAGCACCACAGTGGGTTGGCCCCACAGATGATAATACGGGATCGACGCCAATGATTTGGCATCACACGATGGGTTGGCCCCATCAATCGATTCGTGTCTTCGGACACCAGAGGTTTGGCACCTCCAGTGATTTGGCATCACATCTGTGACTTTAAGTCACCAGTGGTTTGGCACCACTAGTGGTTTGGTACCACACGGGGTAGAGAAAGGTGAAACGGATGGTTAGGTCGGGAATAAGATTTGATGCATGTTAATTGCTATACTTTGTGTATGAAATTGCTTAAACCGGGGGAAGGGTTACATACTGAGTCTTGGTGACTCACCTTCTCCTTTATATTTTCAGGTGACGTGTAGATCGCGGATGTGGACCGGATGGACTCGAGGTGGCCATGCAGTGGGATTTAAATTTAATAGATTTTGAATTTCGGTTTAATTATTCTTTTCGGTTGTGGTTTAAGTTTTAATTGGGTTGTAATAAGGCCTCCAATATCTCCTTTTATTATTTTGTAACCTGCTTGAATATTAGTTCAAACTATTTAGTTACGGTAATAATAAGTTCACACGTTTTTCTAAATCAAATCAAAAATGTTTCTTTGTACCATCGGGTACATTTAAAATATATAATAACTTGATTTAATAAATATTTTCAAAATAAATCTAAGTATGGGTTCTATACACCTCAACTGTTTTAACAAGACACTATCTTTTATCTAGAAGTTAGATCGGTTTTAAAAAGGTTTCAAAAATGTTTTCTTCGTAGCAAACCAAATTCGGTCATAGCGTTTGGCCGGGTTTGGGTTGTTACAGTGCAATCTAACGATCTCAGCAATGTACAATTCAGCTAATCTATCAAGTAAGTAATATATGCGTACCAGTATGAAATGAGCAGATTTTGTTAGTCAAACAACGAAAACCCAGATAGCATCTTTCTTTTTCGGAGTTAGGGGCAATCCCAACACAAAATCCATTGTAAATCTATCCCATTTCCACTCGGGAATCATCACAAGTTGCAGTAAAGCCTATGGTACTTGATGTTCAGATTTGACTTGCTGCCAAATCAAACATTTAGAAACAAACTCTGAGATAGCTCGTTTCATGCCTTGCCACCAATAAACTGTTTCAAATCGTTGTACATTTTGGTACTCCCCGGTGGAACAGATAAATAGCTATTATGCACTTCGTGCAAGATCTTCTGAATTAGTTATGAATTTCTTAATATGAAAATTCTATTTCGGAACCTGAAACAATCATAGGTTCCAATCTGAAACTCTGAATTAGGGATAGTCTCACATTGAGTCTTTTAACTTGCAATTCATGGTCATTTTTCTGAGCTTCACAGATTTGTTGAAGAAATACCGATTTAGGATTTAGTTCAGCTAAAATAGACCCATCATCACAAATAATCAACTGGGTATTCATAGCTCGTAATGCAAACAAAGACTTTCTACTCAAAGCATCTGCAACCATATTTGCTTTCCCTGAATTATAATCAATCACCAATTCATACTCTTTTAGTAGATCGAGCCATCTCCGTTGTCACAAATTCAAATCTTTCTGAGTCATAATATACTTTAAACTCTTATGATCAGTAAAGATGTGGCATTTTTCACCGTACAAATAATGACGCCAGATTTTTAATGCAAAAACTATAGTAGCCAACTCTAAATCATGCTTCGGATAGTTCTTTTCATGCGGTTTCAACTGTCTGGAGGCATAAGTTACAACTTTTCCCTTTTGCATCAACACGCAACCCAAACCGTTCAGTGACGTGTAGGTATAAATCACAAATTCTTTACCCGACTCTAGTTGAACCAACACTGGTGCCTCAATTAACAATACTTTCAACTATTCGAAACTCTTCTGACATTTTTCTGACCATTCGAATTTCACATCTTTCTGAAGCAGTCGTGTCATCGGTGTTACAATCATTGAAAATTCTTTCACGAATCTTCTTTAATAGCCCACTAAGCCTAGAAAACTACAGACTTCAGACACATTTCTCGGTGGTTTCCAATCAAAAATAGCAGAAATCTTACTCGGATCAACTCTAATACCTTCAGATGAAACAATATGCCCCAGAAATCCAACCTCTCGGAGCCAAAACTCACATTTGCTGAATTTAGCATACAGTTGTTTATCTCTCAAGGTCTACAACAAAATCCTCAAATGCTCGGCATGCTCAAACTCATCTCGTGAATAGATCAGAATATTGTCAATAAACACAACAACAAATCTATATAAATACTGTCTAAATATTCGATTCATCAAATCTATAAAAATGGCAGGAGCATTAGTCAATCAAAAAGGCGTAACAAGGAATTGATAATGTTTGTACCTCATTCTAAACGCAATTTTCAACACATCTAAGTTTTTAACTCGCAACTGATAATAATCCAATCTCAAATCAATCTTTGAAAACACTGTTGCAGCTTTCAACTGATCAAACAAATCATCTATTCTTGGCAACGGATACTTATTCTTTATTGTAACTTTGTTGAGCTGACAATAGTCAATACACATTCTCATTGATCTGTCTTTCTTCTTTACGAACAATACAGGTGCACCCCAAGGCGAAAAACTCGGTCGTACAAAACCTCTATCTGTTAACTCTTGCAACTGAGCTTTCAACTCTTTCAACTCTATCGGATCCATTCTATATGGAACTATCGATATCAGTGAAGTTCCCGGTACCAATTCAATAGCAAACTCAACTGCTCTAGCTGGTGGCAACCTAGGCAATTCTTCTGGAAATACATCCGGATATTCACAAACTATAGTTACTGATTCAATCTTCTTTCAGGCACCTTGGTATCTAAAACATATGCTAAGTATGCGTCACAACCTTTTCTCACATATCTCTTAGCCGACATCGATGAAATCACTATTGGCAATCCATTCGTCTCATCAGATTCAATCTGAAGAATTTCATTATTCTGACACTTCAATTCCATAATCTTTCATCTACAGTTCACAATAGGATCATGTAGAGTTAACCAATCCATACCCAGAATCACATCGAACTCATCAAATGGTAAAAGCATCAATTCAGTCAGAAAATAGTAACCCCAAGTCATTAAAGGACAATTCTTGCAAACTTTATAAACTAAAACATATTTGCCTAAGGGGTTCGATACTTTAATCACAAACTCAATAGACTCAACAGGCAAACTCTTATTAAACACAAAATTCATACATATATACGAGTACGTCGATCCAGGATCAATTAAAGCAATCACATTAGTATCATAAAGAGAAAATATACTGGTAATAACATCTGGGGATGATGCTTTTTCACGAGTGCGAATAGTATAGGCTCTAGCAGGTGCTTTGGCCTCGGATCTCACTGCTAAGTCCCTAGTTATACCTCTACCACTGGATACATTTCCCATATTTCTCGGTGGTCTCCCTCTCACAGTCGTATTGCTCGATTTTACATTTTGAACTTTTTCTTTTTCGTATAACTCTGGGCAATCTCGGATAAAGTGATCTGGTGAACCAAATTTGAAGCAAGCTTTAGTACTCTTATTCCAGCATTCACCAAAATGTCTTCTCCCACACTGTTGACACTCATGTTTGTTATTTTTCACACTGCCAACACTCGAAACAAAGGTAGCTTGAGCTTTAGGATTCACATGTAAATTTCCATGATCTCTATTCTGATATCCCACTGATGCATTTGATCGACTATACGAATCTCGAGATCTCTTTGATGAAGAATGATAAGGCTTATTCATCAGTCTTTTCTTCAAGTCTCTAGCCTCTGAATCAACTTTCTTCTTTTCTCAACTAAAATCTTTAGCTTTGCAGCCCGTTCAACTAATGCAACGAATTCTTTCAAATCTAGAATCCCGACTAGAAATTTAATGTCTTCGCTCAACCCATCAACAAACCACTTACACATTATTTCTTCAGTAGAAACATACTCTCGAGCATACTTGCTTAACTGTACATGTAACAGCCCAGTTTTAGCTAAATCGAAACAGTGGTTTTGAAACCAAAAATACGATGTCAAAAAATTATTTTAATATTATTTTTGGTATTTATAGCATGTTATTTGATATGTGTGAAAATTTCGTGAGCTAATTTTATCGTTTGAATGGTCAATTTGATAAAAATGACTAAATCGCGTAAAATGCAGTGTCGTTCTATTAGCTAAAGGTGTCTAATAGTTATAGAACCTTAAAGTTAAGGTCCTTATGTGGTGAATAGACCATTATTATGATAGTGGATGATAATGGCATGGAATTATTGAAATTTTGAATTAGTAATAAGGTTAATTTTGTCATTTATTAATTAAATGATTAAATAAGTAAAATAAAACCAATTTTTGTTCATTTTCTTCAACCTAGCCGAATTTGAGATGAAGAAAACATCCATGAAAGGACATTTAGGGTTTGATTATTTCCTAGCTTAATTGGTAAGTGTTTTGAGCTCAGTTTTTAATGATTTCTACGTTTTTGAGATCGTTGCAACTAGGTTTAGCTAGCCCAGGGACTAATCTGCAAAACTGTCAAATATTTTGAGAGTTTTCATTGTTGAATCTATGTGTTGTTTGATGTTTAATGTTGAAATATGAAAGCTTGATTATAGTTTTGCATGTTTTGTTAAGTGATTTTTAATGAAAATGCATAATAGGGATTAAACTGTAAAATGTGCAAATTGTGTGGTTGAAATGTGAAATAAACGAAAGTTTTGGACTGCTAGGGACCTACATATAATTTGGCCAAGCATGGGTTTTGTTGAGTTGTGTGAATCTTGTGTATTTGTGAAATAGGTACTAAATTGATTAAATGCAAAAGTTTAGGGGCTAAGTGTAAAAATGCCCAAATATGTGTTTTTGGATTAATTGAATGAGTAGATGAATAAATAAGTTAATTTTGAATTCATATAGATCAAGAAAAAAAGAATTCGGATTCAGATCGGGGGAAAAGCAAGGTTATTGAGTAGTCAACCCGATCCGTCAATTCTGAATACGAGGTAAGTTCGTATGTGATGATTACATTATAAATGTATGTTAAATTGCTTTAATATTGCATAAATTATTAAAACAGGATTACGGATAATGCATGAATTGTGAAAACAACTTTATGGATGCTTTGATGACAGAAATGAAAAGTGTGAAAGCCCGGTTGAATCTTAAGAATAGTTTTGGATACTATTGACATGTTAGTAAGTGATACGTTGAGTTGGCTTTCAGCCATGATATTAGCACTTCGGGTGCGTATTTTACCAGTTTGGCTTCGGGTCATGATAAAAGTTCTTCGGATAAGTTACCTTGATTTGGCTACAGGCCATGGTATAGGTACTTATCATACGAGACTCCTGAGTATCTGATTTCTATTCCGAATGGTTCAACGGGTAAACGAATGATGTGGTTGAGAAAGAGGTTAGTACGAGGCGATACAGTGAATCAAGGCTAGCTTGGATCTGGGAGTCATCGGGAACATCATCACACTATCAAACATCTAGGTTAGTACTTTTGAATTATACATTTATGGTATATGGCATGTATAGGCTAGATGTGGTATTTTGGTTGTGATCATAGCCATGAGATTTGGCTTGTAATTGATGTTAATATTGATGTGTGTTTGGTTCTTAGAAATGGCTTGTAAATGTATATGTTTTGGTTTGTATATATATAGCCATGAGTGATGACTTATTTTGGTTTGTTTTGGCATGGTTGTAACCAAGACATTATGAAAGTTATAATGGTTATGTGAATTATGGTAAATGAACCATAATGTTTGATATTGTTTTGGCATGTAATTGGCTAAGTAAATGGTAGTGATTTGAGAATTGGAATAGATGAAATTATAATGGTTTGAATCGTTCATTTGGTTGATGATTTTGGTTGCCTAATTATATGATGAAATGGTACCATTTTGCCTTGTGTAGGTACATTGAAGTTGGGGTGGCAAATTGGCCTTGCAAATGGCCCATTTTTGTCCACACGGGCAGAGACATGAGCGTGTGTCTCAGCCATGTGTGACACACGGTCATGTTACATGGTCGTGTGTCCCCTGGTGTTGAAATTGAATTGAAGTCAGTATGCTCCACACGGTCTCACACACGGGTGTGTGACTGGCCATGTGGTACAAGTTAGTATGCCCCCTAATTGGCACACGACCTAGCACACCAGCGTGTGACTTGGCCGTATTGCATAAGTTAGTATACCCTACAAGTTTTGGCACGGCCTGGCACACGAGCGTGTGTGGCCACTTCGAATGGCACATGGACTAGACACACGGGTGTGTGGTTGGCAGTGTGACCCAAGTCAATATGTATGCCCTGCTTCTGCACGGCCTGAGACACGAGCGTGTCTGGAGCCATGTGAGGCACACAGTCTATTCACACGGGCATGTGACCCCTATATGGTTTAGTCCCGAACCACTTCTAAAGCATGTTTCCAAAAAATTTCGTATGTTATTGGTTTAGTCCCGAACCACTTCTAAAGCATGTTTAAGGCCTCATAGGCCCTTATAAGGGACAATGTAATTGTGTTGGATGATTTATAAGAATGAATGCTTTATGTTTAATAAATGTATGCTATATGTTGTGAATTGATCGGTAATACCTCGTAACCCTACTTCGGCGATGGATACATGTTAGGGGTGTTACAGTACAAATTTTCTTTCATATTCTGTCACAGTCATTAGGCCCTGTTTCAACTCTAGAAACTCTTTATGCTTTTAATTAAGGAACCGCTGACTTATATATTTCTTTCAGAACTCCATCTGAAAGAATTCCCAGGTCACTCGCTCTCTTGGCAGTACAGACACTAAGGTATTTCACCATTGATATGCAGAGTCTCTAAGAAGTGAAATAGCACAATTTAAACATTCAGCTGGCGTACACAAAAGTTCATCAAACACATGGATAGTATTTTCAAGCCAAAACTCGGCTCTCTCAGGATCATCATCAACATTAGCTCTAAACTCTTCAGCCCCGTGTTTACGGATTTTATCAACTCGAGGCTTGTTCAATCTTATATGCTTAACTCCTTTAGGAGCTACGGGTACAGGTTAGGGAACAGGAAGGGGTGGAGGTTGTTGAGCAGGCGGGTTCGTTCGAATATATTGATTGAACTATCATTTGGAAGATAGCCTCTCCTCCCTAGCTACCCATTACGGGTCTAAATTCAGATGGTGTTGTCCCTTGCGTGAGAGCAGGCGCATTACTCTCAATCTCATTAGCTATCGCTCGATTGGGGTCCATTTTCTATATAAAAACACATTTTCAAATGTCAGGAGTCATCAAACTATCATTGTTTATATATGGCATGTATATTTAGACTCTCACACACGCTACGTTAGTCCTAAAATCGACTAAATTGTAGCTCTGATATCAATAAATGTAACACCCCTCACCCGTATTCAACGCCGAAATAGGGTTACGAAGCATTACCAAACTTACGAAACAATTAAACAAGTATTTAACATACAATTGTTCAATTCAATCATTCATCATTCAATCTCAATCAATTTGTCTCTATTAAAAGTTTACGAGGCCTTAAACATGCTTTGGAAGTGATTTGGGACTAAACTGATAACTAAGGAAATTTTCAATACTTAGTCAATTTTTCTTCAAATTAGGGGACACATGCCCATGTGGCCAGGCCGTGTGTCTCACAAGGCCACCAGACATGCCGGTGTCATAACCCATGTGAAATCAGGTTGTACATATTGACCTGGGTCACACGGCCAACCACATGCCCGTGTGTCTAGCCCGTATGCCCTTCGAAGTTGCCACACACACCCGTGTGCCAGGCCGTGCCAAACCTGTAGGGGTACTGACTTATGCAACACGGCCAAGTTACAAGCCCATGTGCTGGTCATGTGCCAATTAAGGGGGTATATTGACTTGTGCCACACGGCCGATCACACGCCTGTGTGTGAGACCGTGTGGAGCATACTGGCTTCATTTCAATTTCAACACCAAGGGACACACGGCCGTGTATCATGACCGTGTGTCACACACGACTGAGACACACGCCCGTCTCTCTGCTCGTGTGGACAAAAATAGGCTATTTACCAAGCCAATTTGCCACCCCATGTGGTACACATTTTCACCTACACAATTGACACCAAACCATAGTATAATTTACAATCTAAAACAACCAAACCAAGCCTAAATCTTACCATTTCAATACTAACCAATTCAAGGCACATAAGTACCACAATATACTAACTAAACTCATATCATTCCTTGTCTACCCAATCATCAAAATAACCATTATCAAAGATGCATTATTAGCCCTAATTTCACAAGCATACCTATTTCCACAAGTCATCAATTTTTCATTCATAGTACATATGATCATCAATCATCACAACCAACTCAATAAGCACAAGACATAAGCACATATATTTGCACATGATTCAAACATACCAAATATACCAAAATTAAGCCAACACTCATGGTTATAAATACAAACCAAAATATATGCATTTACAAGCCAATTCATTTGGCCAAAGTCATTACCAAAATATAAATAACGTGACTCAAATACCTATTCATGCCATATACTTAAAACATAGTTTCAAAAGTATAAAAGAGTCAGTGGATAGTGTCGTGAAGTCTCTGACGATCCCCGAATCTGAGCTAGCTTTGAAATCACTATAAAATATGGAAAAGCAACAAAGTAAGCTATATAGCTTAGTAAGCTCGTATGTTAACAATGAGAAACTAACATAATTCATTAAACATTCATATATGGAAAATAATGAACAACAATTCTATTAAATTTCAAACTATCGAATGATCATTCATACACTTACCAAGAAACTCATCAATTTCATAGTTTTCAATATTCAATTCATTTTCGTACGTAGCTATACCATCTCGTACTAATCTCATGCTCAATCATATCCTTCATTTACCCATTGAACCATTCGGAATAGAAGTCAGATACTCAAGGTCTCACTCGATAAGTACCTATACCATGGCCCGTAGCCAAATCAAGGTAACTTATCCTAAATTCCTTTATCCTGGTGTAACATCCGAGATTTAGGGGCTTTGCATTTATCTTGTTTCTATGTGTTTGGTATACTCTATATGTTATTTGTGTGTGTTTGGGGTCTCTGGGAAGGCCCGGGGTTAAGTCGGAACCTTGGCCAAAATTTTAGTTTTGGGCATTTTAGGAGGGAAACTAATTGGGAGCAGGATTTAAGGGTTATTGTTTGCGTTTGGTGACACAAGAGGTGCAGTGGAAGAGTAGCAAGGAGACACCACCTAACATGCAGGGAGATGGCGTCACAAGGAGAAGCTGAAAGGGAGAGGGTTCGAAACTCTCAAGCAGCACAAGGGAGTATTATTTTTTTTTGGTTCAGGCAAGGGAGGCAGCTGGATGGTAATCAAACTCTGGAGGAGAGAGAGACAAGACTTGGTCAAATATTTCAAATGGATGGTGGAGAGTGATTAAGGGAGTTTGAATTATTCAAACTAGTTTGAATAAGTGGAGGGGAGGGAGTTAAGGAGTGTTTCAATAGACGGCATGGGGATTGAGGTGAGAAGGGGTTATTAGTCAAATTTTTGTGTAGTGTAGGGGGGTGAGGCTTTCGATTTTGGTAAGGGGAGTTGGTGCCGAAATTTTTATAGGTTTTATTAGCTTTTGTGTGTTAAGGGTTTCTTCTTTTTTCAGCATTTTGGGTGTGCTTCTTTTAGTTCTTTTCTTGCTCTCGTTTGCCGAAAATGCCTAGTCAGTTCCCATTATTTTCTTTTACTATGACTTATAGCCGAAAATAGGGAGACCTTTTGTGCATATTTCTTCTCATCTTCTTTTCTCTACTCATTTTCAAAACTCCACAACCAAAAGTGACACACTTGTCCCTTGCAATCTTTCGTTTTCTTCTTCTTCTCTACCTACTCTTTTAAACCGAAATCTTTGTTCTTCTTTCCCTATTTTCCCCCTTATTATTCTTTTCTCCCAACCTTTCTTCTCTTATTGGTTTCTTTGGTGTTGCCGAAACTCTTAAACCTTCATTGAGGTTCTGTTGTTTTCATTTTTGGTTCTTTCATCCTATTCTCTTCCACTACTGTTCATTGCTGAATCTTCTCTACTATTGTGCCGAATTCTCTTGGGTGTTGTTCGAATCCTCTGTGTTAAGGTAAGATCATTCCCTTTCGTTTTCCGGTTGATTAAACCCGTATTCCTTCTTTTTGTTTTTTGGTAAGGCCGAACCTACCTTGACTAATACTTAAACCTGTTTCTTTCTCTCTGTGTTTTGACGAATAAGGGGCTAAGTTTTAGGCATCTACTTCGGATCATTCTTCGGTTTGGTAGAGAAGGGTGTTTTATCCGGGAATTATCGTTAGCCGAACCATTTGGGTTCTAAGTTTGTGGAGCGACTAATCTCTGAACCCCCATCTCTCTTTTCGGGGTTGTAAGGTAAGGGAATTCTCTCTAGTATTCTATTAGTCTATTAATTCGTTGTTCATCGCCTTAACCCAGTTGAGTGGTTATATCATCATCTCTTTCGTAGCGACTTATTGACCAAGACTTTTAATGGATGCAAGAAACGTTCAAGTTGGGGAAGGAAGCAAACCTTTGGTTTTGACTCCAAAGTTTAAGAAGCGAGCAGTATCAGCAGTTCGAGATTGGCCACCGGGTTGTGGGCCGACTTCTGAAAGGGATAAGCAGATCACTGTGATCCTGGCGAGTGAGGACGTTAGCAAAATCGATAGTGTAGTCTTGTGCGTTTACAGGTGTGTAATTATCACACTATCTCCTTTTGTGTATAAATCATGTATGTGTTATGTTTGAAAGCTGAAATTTCGGTAATGATGATTAAGCTACCCAGGGTGGGCAAAACCGAAACTTCAGGTCAGTATAGCATGAGTTACTTCATATTTATTGTTGATAGCATACTATGTGTATACACTAAAAATTACATGGATGACATTACATAACCTGCTATTATACTATGTTGCATGTGCATGGGATTTGGGATATTAAGGTTATGAAGGGGAAGTGTATATTGGTGACACTGTCACACTAAATGATGACTTGGTGCCTCATAATTGCATCGGTGGATTGGTCACATGGTGATCGGTGGCTAGACCACGTTATAATGACTTTGAGCAGTGTGTCTGTTAGCATGACTGCCAAAGAGGAGTGTAGAGGATGGAGGGTTGATTGTAGAAATCCCCAGGTGTGTTGAGGATGGACATATGGAGTGGAGTGTAGAGGATGGAAAATTAGGTTGGGTTGGGCTATCATGTTAAGTATTTGTTGTATCGTATGAATGGGATTCGGTCGATGGTGTTTTGGGGCTTAGGCCCACCTGAGGATTTTGTGGATTAATTGCACACTGAGTCTCGTGACTCACACATTTGTTTAAACAATTGCAGGTGATTCTTAGCTTTATGGACTGGGTTGGAGGGAGCTCGAGGTGGCCACGCATAGGTTTACTAGTAAACTTTATTTTATTTATAGTTATAATTTTGCGGATTTTTCTTTGATTTGTAATAAGGCCACTACAAAATTTGGAAATTTCTTTTGGGTTTTAAATTTCAGACATATTAATTACAAACTGCTCAATGGGACGTTTTAAAAATTGAATTACAAACTAAAGTTTTCTTATAACCTGCCAAACAACGTTTTCATAAATAAAATAAAAAGAGAGCATTTTCATTAATAACCTGAAGATCGCATAATTGGTAAGTGTTTTCAAACGTCACCTAATCGTAAGGCTCATCTAATTAAATTTCAAAGTTAACTAAAAAACGGGTTTTTCGACTCAACCACGAAATTCGGGATTCTAAATGTCTTGGAATTTCCGAAACCAGTCAAACTTCCTAAACTTCTTCCTAGTGACATGCCAGATCCGGTCGTAGTGTTTGGGCCGGGTTTGGGGTGTTACACCTGGCCCAAAGCCAAATCAGCCGATATGTATGGCCTGTAGACAAATTGTTTTATCTCACACATATAGTGCTAAATCATGGCCCGAAGCCAACTCAAGTATACCTAATGACATGTCACTAGTATCCTAAACTATTCCTAAGGTTCAATCGAGATTTCAACTGTCGAATCTTCATCGAATCATTTCCGAACCCATATGTAATCACATAAACATAATTCATGCTATATCGAAGCATTTAAAATACATTTGAAATGAATTTATAACATACAAACTTACCTCGGATGTTAAAACGACGAATCAAGTCGATTAATCGATAACTTTATCTTTTCCTTGATCCAAGTCTGTATTTCACTTTTCTTGATCTAAATATATTCAAAATTAACTTATTTAATCATCTATTCATTCAATTTAGTCCAAAACACTCTTAAAAACATGTTTACACTTTTACCCCTAAACTTTCACATTTTTCACAATTTAGTCCTTATTTCATAAAATCACAAATTAGTGAAATTCCAAATATACCAATGCTAGTCGAATTACCATAATACCCCTAGAAGCCCATATTTTCAATTTATTTTACATTTTAACCACTAACTTTACACATTTCTCAATTTAACCCCTATTTTGTATTTGCACTCAAAATCACTTAACAGAACTTGTTTAACTATCAACAACTAATCAAAATCTATCATCAAACATCAAAACTCATACATATTCATCAATGGAAACATTCACAATCTTTAACAGTTTTGCAAATTAGTCCTTGGGCTAGCTAGTACTAGTTGCAAGGATCTCAAAAACGTAGAAATCATTAAAAATGGGACAAGAATCACTCACCAATTGAACTAGGAAGCTTGGCCGAACATATCCATGGTTTCTTTAGGTTAAAATCGTGTAGGCTTGATAAAATGAAGAAGATGGATGCTATTTTACTAGTTTTAATTATCATTAATTACCAAATTACTATTATAACCTTTAAAAACTTGAATAATTACACAAAATACAAGCCACTATCATCCATTAACATTTGAATGGGTTATTTACCACATAAGGACCTTAACTTTAAGGTTCTATAGCTATTAGACACCTTTAGCTATTAGAACTCAAGTTTTACGCTTTACGTGATTTAGACCTTTTTATCAAATTGACCAATCAAACGATAAAATTCCTTAACGAAATTTTCACACCAACATAATATCACGTTATAAACATTAAAATAATAATAAAATAAATATTTTGACTTCAGATTTGTGGTCTCAAAACCACAATTCGAATTTGACTAAAAATGGGCTTTTACAACTCTCCTCCCTTAGGGATTTTTTTCACCGAAAAATTTACCAGTGATGCAACACCCCTTACCAGTGTTCGACACCGGAACAGGGTACGAGACATTATTGGAACATAAACACATGCAATCGTACAAAACCAAGACATAAATTTTGCATAAAAATTAAAACTTTTCAATTTTCATCACAAAGTCCCTAATATGGACCTACAAGGCCCAAAACATACTTTGGAAGCGGTCCGGGACTAAACCGAGAACTTTGGAAAACATTGAAATATTTATTAAAAAAATAGCACACTCTCGGAGCACATTACCGTGTGGTCAATCGTACGGATGAAAATTAGGCTATTTACTAAGCCTTTTTCCATCCAAAAACACTTAAAAACTTATACAAATTTCTCATCACACAACATGTATTATTAAGCATTCAAACATCCACACTAAGACATCCACATACCATTTACAAATCACATTCATCATGCACAACCACACATACACTTAACTAATCATAGCATATAACTTACTCAACCATTCACATTTAGTATTTGCCACACATAATTATCACACATTCACTCATCCAACCCAAACAAGCATGCACTGTAATATCCCGGGTTAGGGGCTATTTTTTTTATTGTGACTTTGTTGGCATGTTATCGGCTTTCTATGTGGTTGTTTTGATGTTTTAGGGGCTTAGTTGTAGGCTAGGAGTAAGCCTAAGTAGGTAGGAAAATTTTAGTTTTAAGCCTTATGTGAGAGGAGCTGAAGGAGCTGGGGTTTAAGGGTTTTATTTGGTGATTTGTTGCACAAAAGAGGAGCTGGTAAAGTGGCAAAGCATGCGCCACTTGGAGCTTGAGTGTGGCGTCATTTGCAAGGGGAGAGCTTGAGTGTGTTCAAGCCACACGGGCATGTGACCACTGTTTTGATGAAAAAATTTATAAGTCTTCTTAAAGTTTCCTAAGTTCTCGGTTTAGTCCCAAACAGTTCCCAATGATTGTTTTCGGCCCCGTGGGCCCATATAAGGGACGATTTGTATGTGAATGAGTGATTTTAAATTGAACGAAATTTTATAGCTTGATTTTGTATAAATGTTTATGTTTAAGTCCGGTAATGCCTCATATCCTGTCTCGGCGTCGGACACGGGTAAGGGGTGTTACACCCGAGCTCCCAGTAGCTTCGATAATCTATAAAACAATGCAAACACACACAAAGTAAGCTTATAAAATCTTAGTAAGCCATATACAAATAAACTTATCACGTAAACAATTATAAACTATTTCATTCATATGAACTATGGCATAACACAATAGCAAATTCATATTTCTCATCTATCTCAATTGTTCATAACCACTTGCTTATAAACATATCACATTTTCATGTAGCTCACATATCAAATGATCATATTCATACTTATCTTCCATTGCCAAATTTCATATACATTTCATACGTACCTGAAACGGACACATATTCACATATTCAATCATATCTCGGGATGCCTCGTTGAACCGTTCAAAACCAATAAGGATACTCGAATAGCTCGTAAAGCTCATACAATGCCAACGTCCCAGACGTGGTCTTACATGTAATTAAATATCGATGCCTCTATCCCAGAAAAGGTCTTACACGAAATCATATATGATACTGATGTCCCAGACATGGTCTTACACGTAAATCTCAAATCGACGCCAACGTCCTAGACGTGGTCTTACACGATAACTCATATTGAAACCCTATGTCATGACATATGCATCCTAACTATTCCTATGGTTCGTACGGGGCTTTTCGGACGTCATCACATTATCGAAATTTTCTTGGATTTCACATATTCAACTCCAATATCTATTCATCACATTTCATTAACATATAAGTAATAATAATTCAATTCAAACACATCTATTTGTATATAGACTTACCTCGTACGGAATCAGATGGAAATAAATGATTACTCGACCACTTTAGATTTCCCCCGATCTAATTTCGTTTTCTTTTGTTCTTGATCTAACACATTCAAATTTAGCTCTTTTATTCATCATATCATTCAATTCAATCCAAATATGCATATTTAGGGTATTTTACAAATTAGACCTCACATTTTCACATTTTGACATTTAAGTCCCTAATTCACAAAATCATAAAATATACAAAATTTCATTACACCATAGCTTGGCCGAATATTCACTTGGCTCAAATAAGCCCATATATTTCATTTATTTCACATTTTAGCCCTTCAATTTTCTCATTTTCACAAATTAGTCCATAATAATCAATTTCATCAACAATCCCAATACAAAACATATTTATCTAACATCAAGCTTTCATATTTCACCATTTAACATCACAAAGCTCACTAAATCAGCAATGGCATAACTCAAATTCATCATCAATTTCATGAATTAGGGTATGGGCTTAAGAGAACACGAAGCAACAATCACAAAAACATAGAAATTATCAAAAACAGATCAAAAACACATACCCGATTGATGCTTAGACAATGGCCGGATGTTTGAGAACTCAAACCCTTATTTCTTTCTTCAATTTCGGCAAAGATGATGAACATAAACACTTAATGGATGTTTTGTTTTATTAAAACAACATTAATTCACATTTTACTATTTTAACCTTATTGTTTTCATTAAAAATTCCACTAACTATTGTCCATACTTGTCCATTCATTAAACCAATGATCCATTCACAACAAAAGGACCTCACATTAATAAGCCATGTCAATTCGGCATATAACTAATTAGAAGGCTACTTTTGCATTTTCTACGATTAAGCCCTTTTTCACAAATTGGCACACAAATGATAAAATTTTCATATGAAACTTTCACACATATCAACTCACATGCTATAAATACGAAAAATAATATTAAAATATTTTTCTGACAAAAATTTGTGGTCCTGAAACCACTATTTTGACTAGGGTCTAAACTGGGTTGTTACAAGAAGATTCTTCGATTTGGTCGCAAAGGAAAATTGAGTCCGCGATTTATTGGGTCGTATGAGATCATCGAAAGAATAGGACCAGTGGCATATCGACTAGCTTTACCGTCAGAATTAGAAAAGATCCACAATTTATTTCATGTGTTGATGTTACGACGGTATCGATCAGATCCATCGCACGTACTTTCTCCGCCAGAGATTGAAATTCAACCTAATATGACGTATAACAAAGAACCGATCAGAATTTTAGCTCGAGAGGTTAAAGAGCTGAGAAATAAAAGCATGGCTTTAGTCAATGTCACGGGATAGAAGAAGCTACGTGGGAACCCGAGGAAGCTATGAGAAAACAGTACCCTAACCTCTTTTCTGGTAAGATTTTCGGGGAAGAAAATTCCTAAGGGGAGAGTTATAACAGGCTGTTTTTAGTCAAATCATAATAGTGGTTTTGGGACCACAAATTTGAGGTCAAAATAATTATTTTCTGATTATTATGATGTTTACAGCATGATAATATGATTGTGTGAAAATTTCGTTAAGAAATTTTATCGTTTGAATTCTTAATTTGATAAAGAGGACTAAATCGCGTAAAATATAAAACTTGTGTTTTATTAGTTAAAGGTGTCTAATAGCTATAGAAATTTAAAGTGGAGGTTCTTATGTGGTAATTAACCCATTTATGAGATAGTGGATGATAGTGGCTTGGTTTTTGGTGCAATGCAACAACCCGTTTTAAGTAAAATCGAAACAGTGGCTTCAGGACCACAAATTTGAAGTCAAAAAATTTATTTTTATATTATTTTTAGGTATATAGCATGATAATATTATAGTATAAAAATTGCATTAAGAAATTTCATCGTTTGCATGTTCCATTTGATGAAAAGGACTAAATCGCGTAAAGTGCGAAAGCTGTGTTCTATTAGCTAAAGGTATTAAATAGCTATAGAACTTTAAAGTGAAGGTCCTTAAATGGTAATTAGACCATTAAAGGTGATAGCGGATGAGCATGGCTTGGCAATTTGGTTATTTTTAATGTTTGGTAAGGTTAAAATAGTAAATAATCTATTAATGATTAAATAAAATAAAAACAAAAGCCATCATCTTTCATGCATCTCTCCACCGAAAATTTCAGCAAGAAAGAAGCCATGGATGCTGGAAAATTTCAGCCATGTTTATTCCTTGCATGTAAGCCTTTAAGATATCAATTTCTTGTAATTTTTATGTTTTTGAGATCGTTGCAACTAGGTCTGTAACGCTCCGAATTTTGGGGCCTAGAAGAAATAGGTTTTGAATAAGAGAACAGTTAGGAGACTACACATAAATGAATGTCTGCTTCAGTGGTTAAATGATTTAGGAGTGTTTGGAAGTGTCTGAGAAGTCAGGGGTTCCAGCCTTGGCTTAGGCAAAATTTTTATTTTAAGTGAGTAAAATGCTTGGATCTAGATAGTAGCTTCTTAAATTATTGTGGTTAAAATATGATACAAAGGAGTTATTGGTCTAGTGGTAAGGGGCGTGTGGAGTGTACATGGGGTCTAAGGTTCGAGTGGTGGCACATCAAAAAAGGAGTATTTATTTTGCTGCCTAATTCGTGTGGGTGGTAGAGTTGGATTGAAATACTATTGAATGGAGTTTGAACTGGTCATAGAGAGAATTGTGGAGGGATATTTGGAGAGATTTTAGGAGAAAATCAAGGGAAGAGAGAGGGGAGGGAGTGTTGTGCCGAAATTGAACTCTAGCACTCAAGAATTCGGCTAAGAGAGAAATGCTCCTCATTTGTTTCCCAAGTTGGACGGCAACTCCCTTTCCCTTTTGGCCGAAATTCTTCTTGTGCCTCCTTTCTCTTATTTTTCCCTTTGTTGGCAATTGCTTCTCAAGCCTATCGTCTCTTCTTCTTTCATCTTTTGCTGAACTTTTTCCTTTTCAGTTTTGTCCTTCTTCAACACAAACTTTCCTCTTTTATTGCTGATTACCTGTTTGGTTCTTCTACTTTTACTATATAGTGAGCAAACATTTTCCACACTATTCTCCCCTAGGCCGAATCTCTCATTTTCTTTTCATCATTCTCCTTTCTTTTCTTTTTGTTGATTCTTGCCTTTCCTTTGTAGCCGACTACTTTCCCTTCTCTATTATTCTGGATATCATTCTTTATTTACCGATAGTCGTACACTTCGTTGTGGGTACTATTCTCACGCTATTGGGAAGTGAATACAGTATAATGCTATCTTATTACTGATCGATTAAGTGCTTACCCATATTCGGTTTGCGCCTAGGAACCTGTCAAAAGGTAGAAGGTTTATAATCAACGGTTGGAAAGGCAAAACTTCCCTCTTTACTCGATCAAAGGTGACGTGGTGTGATTTTATCGATTGGGATCTTTTTGTATTCGATTTAGTAAATGTTTAAATGATTAATTAGGAATTATTGATCAAGTGTAGGTTTCAAAGGTGTGGGCAGTTTTCTCAACAAACAAAAACAAGGTGTGTAAACACTGCCTAAAGCGTATGATATTATGTCACGACTATTGCATGGGGACGGGTTGTTATATTTGAAGGAAGTGTACCGTACTGATAAGGTCTCACAGGTCACCCAAGACGACTGTGGACCTACTGATGGCTATATGCCGTTTGTTTTTCTAGCAACTTTATTGCAATACTGTTTAGTGCCGCAACTGGTGCTAATCTTGGTGTGTTTGGCTGGGTGGGTCGATTTTATCCCCACGTAGTGTGTTTGGTGGGACAGAGTGGTGTGTAGAGGCTGGATTGGGTAGGATTTCTAACTGCATATCTGTAGTGATTAATGATACTGTACTGTTACTGGATCGATTAATGATATTACATACTGTTCACTACATGACTGATATATGTTACTGTTATGGGCCAAGGCCTCACTGATACTAATAACGAAATTGGGCAAAGGCCCTATTGATTACTAGCATTGTGATGGGCTGAAGCCCAATCGTTTACTGTTACAGGAAAGGGCTTAGGCCCACGCTGAACTGGACTATTATGGTAACGGGCTCAGGCCCAAACTGCATTTATCTACTGTTTAATTGACTATTTGCTTGTTAGGGGATTACACACTGAGTTTTCGTAAACTCACCCCTCTTTTTAACTATACAGGTAATCCCCAATCGTAGGTGGGTCAGTACTGCGAGGGACTCGATGATGGCCACACAACCGCATCAGCTTTCATTTTTAGCTTTTGATTTATAAGTAACTGAATTTGGGTATTTTTATGTAATAAGGCCTCTTTAAAGTTATAAACTTTGAATTGGGGCTTTTATTTATTTAGTTTGATATAAACTGCTAGTTGTAGGAAAAGACGGGTTTTCAAAAAGGTAATTGTTTTCAAAGACACCACGTTTTCGCAACATTTCCTAAAAAACTTCCGCCATGAATGAGATTTTGAAAATTAGTAACGTTTTAAAAGTGATTAGCTTTTAATGATGCACGCTTTGGAAATGAACAACCCATTTTGGAATCACCATCTAATAACAAAATGATTAATCGATTTTGAGGATTTCAACGACAACAAGTTTTACGCTAAACACTTCAATGTGACACCGCTAGATTCGGCCATAACATCTAGGCCGAGTATGGGGTGTTACAAGGTCCAGCTAGCCCGTACCTTCAATTTTGAAACTGTTAAAGATTTTGAATGTTTCTGTTGATGAATATTGTGAATTTTGATGTTATATGATGAATTTGGAATGTTGATTTATATTTAAAAGTATTTTATTAAGTGATTTTTGATGAATTTACCGGTTAGGGATTAAATTGTTAAACTGATAAAAGTACAAGGATTTAGTGTGAAATTTTTGCATGAATGGGCTGCTTTGGATACCATGAGCACTCGGCTAAGCACAATTTTGGGTAAAATGGTTAATTTGCATGTTTTGGGCTTAGGGACTAAATTGAATAAAAGTAAAACTTTAGGGGTAATTTTGTAAAAATGTCAAAAATGACCAAATTGTATGAAATGAATTATTTTATTGTCTAAATTAATGTATTGAATGAAATTTTTAATTTAGATCAAGACCAGGTGGAAAATCGAGGAAATTGGAAAATTACCAAAATGCCCCTAAACTTTGGTATTTTTGCAATTTAGCTATGTAAGTTCGTATGTTAATAAGCACTATTATCATTGAGATGTAATGCTTTATAATTGAATTGTTGATGAATACAATTGTACGAAAATATTCGATGAAAATTTGGCTATGTATGGCACTCATGTGCGAGAATCGAGATATCTTCGGCTATGTATTGGCATGTAGTGTGCGAGATTAAAATAGCTTCGGCTATGTATTGGCACTTAGTGTGTGAGATTCCTAGTATCCGATATTGTTTCGAATGGTTCAACGGGTATATCAAAGATATGAAATGGTGAGAGATAGTCACGTATCGGTACAGGTATGTACAGAAATTCAATTGAATATTGAATCCATGAAATTGTAAGTTCATGATCATTGTGGGAATAAATATATGTTAAAGTTGTGATTAATGGTTTATATTTATGACGTATAAATACATGGTAAACTTGGTTGATGATTATGTGTTAGGCTTTTAGGCCAAATTGAGTTGTGATATAGTATGTTTTATTCAATTAAATTGTTGTTCAATGGATATGAGAAAAAGGTAAATATCACCAAATTCTTCGATTAGAATTGCTATTGAAAGCATGGAAAAGTACGAGTTTTTGGAATGATTGGAATATATTTAGCCATATGCTTGATATATGAATGCACATAAGTAATGTAAACTTGTGTTATAATGTTTTGTAATAATTTGCTAGCTCATGTGATGTTTAAGATTGAAAAGCTAATGTTGTTTAAGCTAAGGCCAAGCCATATTAGGTGACTTAAAAGGTTTTGCTTATAAATTGAAGTTATAAGCTTTATTTATTTGGATTATGAACTTACTAAGCATTTTATGCTTACTTTGTTTTAATTTCTTGGTGTATCTAGATATTGGAAGCTCGTTCGGGTTGGAAGGTGTCAGAGACATCATCACACTATCTATAGGCTATTTTGGTACTCGTAGTTTTATAATTTCGGTTATAATGGCATGTTTAGGTCATTTTAGCTAATGAGAGTGTACATTGTAACACCCCAAACCCGGTCAATACGCCACGACCGAATCTGGCATGTCACAGAGGAAAACGTTTTGAAGAAAATTGAGTTACCGATTTAATTTTAAAAAAATAGGTGCATGATAGTTTACTTTTAAAATCCCGTAAGTAAATCTTTTAAAACTAAGTTGACAATCCCGAATTATTACTTTGTAAACCGTTTGCATTTGAGAGTAGAAACTTCAATTTGTAAAACATTTAAGTTGTCGAAAAACACTTAAGTTGAAATTTTACTATCAAACGATTTTTATTATTACCCGATGGTGAGATTTTGAAAACTAATTCGTTTTGTAGTTTAGAAAACTTCGTGCTCAAATAATATATAATCATATAATTTCTAAGCCATATTTAAAACATATCCAAAGCATATAAATAATCCAAAATTGTAATTTAAATGGCCTTATTACAAACCCAAAATAAATATGAAACCAAATTTAAATAAGGTAAAGTACCCAAACCAAAATTCATGTAGAACCAAATTTATTTAATGCATGGCCACTTCGAGTTCATCCGGCTCCTCATCCGCGATCTACGAGTCACTTGAAAAGATAAGGGAGAAGGTGAGTCACCAAGACTCAGTGCATAAATCCTTCCCCCGGTTAATACAACATACTTACACAATTTATAACCAAGCAATGTATATATTTATATATATAAAATGCACCCAACCTAGCCATCCATAACTCCTTTTCTACCCCGTGTGGTACCAAACCACTGGTGGTGCCAAACCACTGGTGACCCAAAGTCACGATATCCAATAATGTGATACCAAATCACTGGTGACCCAAAGTCACGAATAATCCATCTGTGGGGCCAACCCACGTGTGATACCAAATCACTGGCGATGATCCCATATCTCAAAAGTGGGGCCAACCCACGGTGGTGTTAAACCATAGGGACGAGTCGCTATGAGGTGCCAAACCTCTGGTGTCCCAAAGACACAAAATATCTGTGGTACCAAACCACTGGTGACACAAAGTCACAAATAATTAAGTTGTGGGGCCAACCCACGTGTGATACCAAATCACTGGCAACGATCCCATATCTCAAAAGTGGGGCCAACCCACGGTGGTATTAAACCATAGGGACGAGTCGCTATGAGGTGCCAAACCTCTAGTGTCCCAAAGACACAAAATATCTGTGGTACCAAACCACTGGTGACACAAAGTCACAAATAATTAAGTTGTGGGGCCAACCCACGTGTGATACCAAATCACTGGCGACGATCCCATATCTCAAAAGTGGGGCCAACTCACGGTGGTATTAAACCACAGGGACGAGTCCCTATGAGGTGCCAAACCTCTGGTGTCCCAAAGACACAAAATATTGTGGTACCAAACCACTGGAGGTGCCAAACCTCTGGTGTCCCAAAGACACGGATATCAAATCCTTCCCCCTCCACTCATATTCCCAAACCAATATATATGTAGAGTATAAATCATGCCATCATACTTTGATATGATCATATAACATATAAAAATCGTAGATCATGATATCAATCAACATATATTAACATCATATCGAAACGGACTTACCCGAATCCTTGTTCATACCCATCATGGTATCATATCAAGATCTCATAATTTACGGCTTTAACAACATGAATAGTTATTAACACACACACACATATATATATACCGAGTTATAAGTGTGTAAGATACACACCTTTCACTAACGCAAATACTAACTTCCGAAGGCCCGATCTACCGCACTAGATCACCTTGTCCTACACTCGTCCAAACCACAAAACTTTAAGCAACACCAATCGGCTAAAAACACCTTAATCCCAATAGCTTTAGTCTTTTCAAAAGAATGATGAATCGACAAGAATCCTTACCCCTTGACTTGCCAACCTTTGATCGCTAGAGAAGTAAGGCTTAGATCAATTGCTTCCAAAGTCCCAAAGAGCCTAAAAGAATAATCGGTTCCTAATAATAGTTAGAACCTTGCAACAAATGCCCAAGGATTCGGCCTTTGTCCACAAGAAAATGACTTAGAAAAGAGAAAAGAATTAAAGGACATACGACCATGAATACTTACCTATCTTCCAAAATCGATTGAAGAAAACCAAAGAGAATCTACCCTTTGATGATATTCGGCCAAAACAATTCAAGAAGGAAAAAGGTAGTTTCGGCTATGGTTTTGAATGAAGATAGCAAAAGATATGTGGATAAAAAGAAATAAAGTACGTGAGTGGCAAAGAAAATCAAAATGAGAGAGAGAGAATTTGGCTAGAGTGGAAAAGAGAAAGAAAAAGAAAAGTAAAATAGAAGAGAGGAATTCGGCAAAGAAAAGTGAAGAGGATTTCGGCTCAAGAGTTTGAAAGAAGAAAAGAAAGAGATGAAAGGAAGAAGATAGATACTTTCGGTTTTGAGCAAAGAAATGGGAAAGTAAAAGAAAGATATGGGAGAGTATGGTTTTGGTTTCCAAGAAGAAAAAGAGAAGAAACAAATGTAATTTGGCTTAAAGACTAAGTGAGTAAATTGTCAATTCTACTTGGGTTATCGGGTTTGCTTCAACCGAAAATACTATGAAGAAAATGGCAAAGCAAAGGGAGATTTCGGCTTGACACAAAAACAAAGACTAACACCTACAAAACTAGTCGAAAATGTCACCTAACTACAAAGAAGTTTCGGCACCCTATTTCCCCCTACACAAATCAAAATTTGGCAACCATACTTTTGCCAACAATTCAAAGAAATTTTGAATTAAACACAATCATAATTTTCTCCCTATTTCCTCCTATTCACTCACAAAACTTAAGCCAACCTCCTTAGTCCATGAAACCATCCACATTCATGGACAAATAGCCATTAAAAAGCTTCCAAAAACCTCACCTTAAACCAAGCCTTATGTCCCCTATCCTTCCTTAATCCATAGGATTCCTTTCCCAAAGTTCAAACTTTCCTAATCCATTATTCAACTTGCCATAAAATTTGAAGTCCAACTTACCTTATGTGAAGCTTGACCGACACTTAATGCAAAGCTACATAAAAATAAAGTCTTCCAAATGCAAGCCATGCTACTCGAACCTCTTCCCTCAAGCAACCATCCATGCATCATAACCACCTTGCCACTAACTCCCCATGTGCTAAATTTAACACTTAAATTAACTTAAGTGTCAAGTTCACTTAATCCACTTCACTAATTTCTTCAAATTAAAAACTATTCTAACTTCGTAAAATAAATCCAAACCTTCACAAAACTATACTAAGCACATAATAAAAATCATACTCGAGCTAACACAAGTAACAAGATGATATTCAAATTTTTCCTAAAGCCCAATTAAACCCGAGAATTCATAAAAACCTCATAACCTTCCAAATCCACTTAACTAATAAATCCAATTTGCAAAAACACCATTCTCTTATTCTTAAATATTTTAAACACTCCTAAGCCCAAAGTCCAATCGACCCAATCCTACTAAGCCCAATTTCGGGATGTTACATACATGATTTTTTATGTTGTTAGCCATTTGATTTGGCTTGTATTTGAGGTATATTGTGCATGTATATTTGTGTAAATGACTTTATTATATGTGGAGTATGGTCGCCTTGTAAATGTCGTATTTATGAATTGGTGTTTTGAGTATCAAATGGTTGAATTTGATAAGTGACATACATGGTAAGTTTTAGGCATAATGAGGCATATTCGTATTTGATCATTTAGGTATGTTTGAGATGCATAGTTTGCCATGTTTACAAGTGATTAATGGATTTGATTATGGATATCATGTTGTATGTGTGGATATTACATGTTACAAACTTGATACTGATTGGCTTGAATACCTATTTATGCCATGGCTATATGCAAATTAATGTGTGTAGGTTGGTACCAATATGGATGAGGAATATGGCTTGGAAAATGGCCTATTTTTGTCCGCAGAGGTAGAGACACGGGTGCGTGTCTCAGCCGTGTGTGACACATGGCCAGGTGGCACTGCCGTGTGTCCCCTGATGCTATTGAAAAACAAAGTTAATAGCTTCACACGGCCTAGCCACACGGGCATGTGTGTTGGCCGTGTGACCCAAGTCAGAGAGTTACACAAGGTCGGACACGGCCATGTGATCCCATTTCGAAAGTCCACACGGCCTAAGACACGGGCATGTCTCCTGACCGTGTGAGTGACATGGCCGGGGCACACGGGTATGTGACCCCTGTATATTTAAAAACTTTCTATGTTTTTGTAAAAATTTCCTAAGTATCGGTTTAGTCCCTAGCCACTTCTATTGTTTATTTTGGGCCCCGAAGGCTCGTACTAGGTACTATGTGATTGTATTTGAATGGTTTTTCGTTGGATTGAGAATTGAATATTAAATGTATGATGATTTGAATTATCAGTCCTGTAATGCTCCGTAACCCTATTTCGGCGTCAGATACGGGTTAGGGTGTTACATGTAATTAATAAGTGTTTTAAAGGTTATATATGTAATTTGGTAATTAAGGTAAATTAAATAAAAACAAAAAATTGTATCATCTTTTAGTCATCCTCTTTCACCAAAATTTGGAGAAGAAGAGCCATTTTTAGGGTTTTTATTCGGTCAAGCTTCTGTTGTCTATTAAGGTAGGGTTTTTGTCCCATTTTTAATAATTTCTATGTTTTTAGAGTCGTTGTAAATTAGTCTAGCTAGCCCAAGGACTAATTTGCAAAACTGTTAAAGGTTTAAGGTTTTTCCATTGATGAATACATGTGTATTTTGATGTTGTAAGATAGAAAATGTATGTTTGTTGTTAGATAAACAACATTTGTAAAGTGATTTTTGAGAAAATTGTCAATAGGGATTAAATTGAGAAATGTTGAAATTTTGTGGTTAAATTGTGAAATAAATGAAAAATATGGGCTGCTATGGGAATAAGAGAAATTCGGCTAGCATGGGTAAGGACTTAATTGCATGAATTTGTGTTTTTATGAGATAATGACTAAATTTTAAAAATGTGGAAATATTAGGGGTAGAAGTGTAATGTTGCCTTAATGTATATTTTGGACTAAATTGAATAGAATGTTGATTGAATTAGTTAAGTATATCAAGAAAAGTGAAATTCTTGTTTAGAATGAGGGGAAAATAAGGTTTTAGACTAGTTGATCTGTTCTATTGTTTTAGCAATCGAGGTAAGTTCGTATGTAATAAGCATTGTTATATTTGTGTTTAATATCGCATAAATTGTGAATGCAACCTTGCAGATATATTCGACGACGATTCGAAAAATGTGAAATCCTGGTTGAACCATAGGAATATACTAGGATATGAATGACATGTCATTAGGGGTTATGTAATTTGGGTGCCGGTCCATACGTCCTACCGGTGGTTGAGTTATCCTGCATGTGTTGCGGATTCTCGTCAGCTTGTGTGAGCAGCACTGTGTAGTTTAGTCATGAATGTCAGCTTGAAGTGGTATACGGTTTCAATCCTTTAACTCTTTTAGATCTAGTTCCTTTGCCTTCTAAGCAACTAGTGCATGTAGATGGCAAGCCAAAGGTTGATTTTGTGAAACAGCTTCATCAAAGGGTTAAGGAGAATATTGAGAGGAGGACCGAGCAATATGCTCATAAGGCGAACAAGGGATGCAAACGAGTCGTATTCGAACCTGGTGAATGGGTTTGGGTTCATATGTGTAAGGAAAGATTTCTCGAACAAAGGAGGTCTGAGCTACTGCCAATAGGAGACAGTCCTTTTCAAGTCTTGGAAAGGATCAACGAAAATTCTTATAAGTTAGACCTTCCGGGTGAGTATGGAGTAAGTGCTAGCTTCAATGTTGCTGACTTATCCCCTTTTGGTGTAGGTGACGATTTGGGGACAAATCGCCTCAAAAAGGGGGGGAATGATGCGATCATGGCCAAGGAGCTAGTTGCCGAACCCATTGAGCTGCCTCTGGGTCCAATCACTCAATCCCAAGCCAAGAAGTTCTAAGAAGCTATCTCGAGCTATATTGATCGAGCTTGGGGAGAAGAGGTTGCGGGACTAATCGACCATTCATGGATCAGCTCAACAAGCGTCCCATGGAGCTTACTTAAAGCTGAATTTTAGTTTTCATTTTTAAGCTGATTGGTTGCTGGAATAAAAATTTAATTATGTTTAGTTATTTTCGTTTAAGTATTTAATTTGTCTTAAGTTTATTTAATGTGTTCTCATTAATTCATCAATTTAATTTGTCTGAAGCTTATTTAATATGTTCTAATTAGTTCAGCTATTTAATATGTCTTAGCTAGTACAACTATTTAATTTGTCTTAGCTTATTACAACTTAATTAGCTAAATTTAAGTATGCCTTAGCTCATTACAAATTAATTAGCTGGTTGAGTTAATTTACTAGCTGAATTTAAGTTGTCCTAGCTAAATTAAATATGTTTTCAGGCAAGTGCATGGACAGCAATCAATAGGGTGTGTTGCTGGTTGAAGTGCTCCAAGCATCCCTTCGTGAACCTCAAATGCCAAAAGGAACCTGTAGATTTCTCTTCTCCAAGGTGCCCTTAAGTGCTTTCACATTTGCCGGAGGTTCCATTCAAACATAAATCCATTTGGTTTTGAGCTTTCACATTACAATGGCTACTCATATTCGGTTGTTCACACCTACAGTCTATTGAAGAGCCCAAGCTGATTTTAATATCTCAAGACTGTTCAGCTAATCAAAACAACACATTAAAGCTTGTTCTTCCCTTTTGTCGAATCTAAAGAGTCCATTCAGCTCATTTTGAGCTTCAATTAATCAAGTTGGCGTAGGAAGCATCAAGGGACGTTTTGGAAGGTTCAAGAAAGTTTCCAACCAAATTAAGCTGAACACAAAGTTGTCTATTCGGTTATCTTAGTGACCATTTAGCTAGATTAAGTAATAGCTATAAATACTTAGTTCATTTCACTTTGGAAGGACTTTTTCTCATTTTATGAAAATATATTACTTCGTGAGTGTTCAACTCTCATAGTTCTCTCTACACTAATTTGACTTATCAAGACGAGTCTTGTGGCGTCAATCCCATCTTTTCTTTTAACTTATCACTTGTTCAAGTGTGGCGTTCATCTATACCTCTAGTTCCTATCTTGCATAGATAATGAGTCAAGGTTCTTTAGCTTTACATGCTGTTTCTCACCTAAGTGCCATTTAAGATTCGAGTCAACATATATCGTTGGTTCAATCTTGGCCTTAGCTGAATTAACCTATCTATCCTCTCAACTATCCTTTAACCCTTTGTTTTTTTGAACCTATCTTTCAACCTATTCCAGCCCATTTCAAAACAACTCAAGTTTTACTTAATTTTACAATCGGGCAATCTAAACGACTCGAGTCATCACCGAAGCGAGTTCGTATCACTTACCTCGTGTTCAAAAATGACGAAATAGACCGACTATTCAATTACTTTGCTTTTTCCCCGATCTAAGTCTGAATTCCTCTTTTATTGATCTATAAGTAATCAAAATCAACTTATTTATTCTTCTATTTATTCAATTCAATCCAAAACACACATTAGGGATATTTTACATATTTGCCCCTAAACTTTCACATTTTTGCAATTTAGTCCTTATTTCACAAAATCACAAATTCATGAAATTCAAGACTAACCCATGCTAGCTGAATTACCGTTATACCCCTAGCATCCCATATTTTTCATTTATTTCACATTAAACACACATTTTTCACATTTCCCAATTTAGCCCCTAATTTGCATTTTCACCAAAAATCACTTAACAAAACTTGTTTAACTAACATCAAATATTCATAATCTATCATTAAACATAAAAAAATCATACATATTCATCAATGGAAACTTTCAAAATCTTTAATAGTTTTGCAAATTAGTCCCTGGGCTAGGTAGTACTAGATGCAACGATCACAAAAACATAGAAATCATTAAAAACAGGACAAAAATGGACTTACTATCAAGCTTGCATGCGGCCAAACCCTAAAATGGACAAAAATGACTTCCTTCCTTGTTGTTTTCGATTGAAGATGAAGAAATAAAGATGATAGCCATGTTTTATTTTACTTAATTTGTTTTTATTAACTAAATTACCAATTTAACCTTAATTAATAACTACCATAACACCTTAATAAAGGTCCATTATGCTCTCTCATACTATTAATGGTCTAATTACCGTATAAGGAACTTAACTTTAAGGTTCTATAGCTATTAGACACTTTTAGCTATTAGAACTCAAGTTTTACGCTTTGTGCGATTTAGTCCTTTTTATCAAATTAACTATTCAAACGAAAATTTCTTCACGAAACTTTCACACGTATATACTATCATGTTTTAAACACTTCAAATAATATTAAAATAATTTTTCAAACTCAGATTTGTGGTCCTAAAACCACTATTCTGATTTGACTAAAAATGGGCTGTTACAGTGTGTCTCAGCCGTGTGTGATACATGGTCAGGTGACACTGCTGTGTGTCCCCTGGTGTGTAATTAGAAATCAAGTCATTATGCTCCACATGGCCCAGCACACGGGCGTGTGACTTGGTCGTGTGGTATAAGCCACTATACAATACAGGTTTGGCACGACCTAGCACACGGCCTGGCACACGGGCGTGTGTGGCCATTTCAAAGGGCACACGGGCTGGTCACACGGGCGTGTGGTTGGCCATGTGACCGAAGTTAGGGAGTTACACGGGGCCAGACATGGGCTGGGACACGGTCATGTGATTCCATTTCGAATGCCCACACGACCTGTGACACGAGCGTGTGTTTGGCCGTGTGAGATACACGACCGGGCCACACGGTTGTGTGTCCCCTGTAAGAGAAATTTTCGAAGCTTTCTAAAAGTTGCCTAAGTTATCGCTTTAGTCCTAAACCACTCTTAATGTGTAACAGTTCGATTTAGACACTAGTAAAATAGTGGTTTCGAGACCACAAATCTGAGTCAAAAAAATATTTTAATATTATTTTCTGAGTCTATAGCATGTGAATTAGTATGTGTGAAATTTCTGTTATTTAATTTATCCGTTTGTTTGTTTAATTTGAGAAAAGGGTTTAATTGCATGAAATGAAAAAATTTACATGACATGTGTTAGAAGTACCTATGTGTTATGTCTTTATAAATGTGGTGGCTTTATGAAATAATTAAGCCATTACATAAGTGAGTGGATGATAATGGACATTAGTGACCTTGTGTACATATGTTTTATATGTTAAAAATAAAGGGTAATATGTAAATGAGATAATATGTTCATTAAAAACATAAAATAAAATCATTTGTTTCATTATTTTTTATCATCCACCACCGTAAACAAGAAAAGAAAAGAAAGTTTTAAGCTTCTTCAACATTCGGCCATAGAAGTACTTATATTAAGGTATGTTTTGCTTCGGTTTTTGATAATTTCTATGTTTTTGTAATCGTTGCTTCGTGTTCTTCAAAACCCATGCTTTAATTTTGTGAATTGATGAAGATTTTGAAAAGTTCCATTGATGAATTCATGAGCTTTGTGATGATTGTTGATGAAATATGAAATATATGTGTTTGATTAACATATTTTGTCTTTGGATTTTTGATGAATTTGAGTAATTTGGATTAAATTATGAAAATAGTATTTTGAGGGACTAAATTGTGAAATAAATGAAATATATGGACTTGTATGGAGCATGAGAATATTCAGCCAAGCATGGGTGATATGAAATTTGGTGTATTTTGTGATTTTATGAAATAATGACTAAAATGTCAAAATGTGAAAATGTGAGGGCCAAATTGTAAATTGCCCTAAATATGTGTTCTTGGATTAAATTGAATGAATTGGTGAATAAATAAGTTAAATTTGAATATGTATAGATCAAGAACCGAAGAAAATAGATTTAGATAGCGGAAAATCGAAAGTGATCAAATAGTCGAGTCCGTACGTTTATCCGAATCCGAGGTAAGTCTATATACAAATAAATGTATTTGTATTGATTTATGTATGTTCATATGAAATCTCATTGTGATGAATGTGTACAAGAATGATAAGTATATGAAATCCGAGGAAGTATCAACAATGTATTAATGTCCGAAAAGCCCCGTACGAACCTAGGAATAGATAGGATTACATATGTCATGACATTGGTTTTCGATATATGATATCATGTAAGACCACGTCTGGGACGTTGGCATTAATTCGAGATTTCATATAAGACCATGTCTGGGACATTGGCATTGATATGAGATTTACGTGTAAGACCATGTTTGGGACATTGGCATCGTATTTGATTCGTGTAAGACCTTGTCTGGGACAGTGGCATCGATATCTAAGTACATGTAAGACCATGTCTGGGACGTTGGCATTGTACAACTATTTTGAGCATTCTAAGTATCCTATTTATTTTTGAATGGTTCAATGGGCAATTCTGAGAAAACGAAAGACTATGTGAAGTGTATAGCTGAATCAGGTACATTTGATATGTATACTATGTAAGTGTATGAAAGGTAAGTATATATATGAACTTACCTAGATGAGATATGTGTATGGATTTGATGAAGTAAAATGTGATATATGAATGAATGTGATATGAGCAAAAGAGATAGTTGGAGATATGATGGTTGGTAAGCAATGGCTAAATAAATGAGCCAATGAAGAATTATGAATTTGCTTGATCATGTATTGATATGATTATGTGAATTATATGTTAAGGTTATTTGTATATGGCTTACTAAGCTTTTGAATGCTTACTCTGTGTGTGTTTGCATTGTTTTATAGATCGTCAAAGCTACGAAAGGCTCAAGAATCGTCGAGGATCGTCACCACACTATCAATCTCTACTTTGGTACTTTTGAATGTGCACATAGTTAAATATGGCATGTATAGGCTAGTTGTTTTGGAATATGTTTGAGATATGTACATAGCCATGTGATATGGTTAGATAAATGGTTGTTATATAGAATAAATGGATTTGTGATGAATTATACTTGGAAATGTATGTGGTTGGATTGAACCAAATGACTTATAAGTTGGTGTGATTGTTAAGCTCATAAGTGGTTAGAAATGATGTACATTTTGGTATGTTTTGGTTGCCTTTGATGCTTGGATTGATGTTTAATTGTGCTTGTAGGAATGACCCAAAATGTGGGTGGCACTTTGGCCTTGCAAATGGCCTATATTTTCCCACACGATTGAGCACACGGGCGTGTGGCTTGACCGTGTCCCTCGTGGTTATATTTCAAAACAAGTCAGACTTGACCACGGGCTAGACACACAAGTGTGTGACTGGTCGTGTGGTGCAAGTCAGTAGCGACCACGGATGAGGCACACGGGCGTGTCCATGGCCATGTGAACAAGTCAGTATGTATGCCCTGTTTTGACACGGCTTAGACACACGGGCGTGTCTGAGGTCGTGGGAGGCACACGACCTACCCACACGGGCGTGTGACCTCTGTAGCTTTGAAAAATATTTGAATTTATAAAAAATTCCATATGTGTTCAGTTTAGTCCCGGTCCCTTTCTAAAACATGCTTAAGGTCTCGTAGACCTGTTTAATGGACAAGTTGATTTGATTCATTGAATTATATTATGAAATGTTTGTAAAAGGTTCCGTTTAGTCCGGTAATACCTTTAACCCTAGATCGGTGATGGTTACGGGCTAGGGGTGTTACATTTGATTAGTATCAGAGGTATAGTTTAGTCAATTCTCGGACTAACATAATGTGTAAGAGTCTAGCTATACATGCCATATTTATGAAATGTGATAGTGTGATGAATCCTGACGTGTAAAATGTGTTTCCGTATAGTAATGAATCCTGAAAGAGTCATAGTTGACGATGTTGAAAGCAATGCGCCTGCTCCCGCTCAAGGGACAGTGCCATCTGATTTGAGACTGGCAACTAGCGGTCAGGAAGGTGAGGCTAAACAAGCCTTCTTTCAAATGATGAGTGAGTGGTTCACTCAATATGTTAGAACAAATTCGGCTGTTTCACAACCTCTGCCCCCGCCTAATCCTCTTCAGACTTCTACTATACCTCCGGTTATGATTTTGAATCTGTTGAATAAACCTCCGGTCCACAAAATCTGTAAGTATGGGGCTGAAGAGTTCAGGGCCACCAGTGATGACGATGCCGAGAAAGCTGAGTTTTGGCTTGAGAACACGATTCGGGTATTTGATGAAATGACATTGACTCCCGATGAATGTGTGAAATGTGCCATTTCTTTACTACAAGATGCAGCTTATCAATGGTGGAAGACTCTGATTTCTGTTGTTCCAAAGGAACCGGTTACATGGGATTTCTTTCAGTCTGAATTCTGGAAGAAGTATATCAGTCAGAGATTTATTGATCATAAATAAAAAGAATTCCTGAAATTGAAACAAGGTCGCATGTCTGTCACTGAGTACGAATGAGAATTCGTGATATTAAGTCAATATGCTTGAGAATGTGTTTCAACTGAAGAAATAATGTGTAAAAGGTTTGAAGACGGCCTGAATGAAGATATTCGTTTGCTAGTTGGAATTCTAGAAATAAAAGAGTTTATTGTACTTGTTGATCAAGCGTGCAAAGCCGAAGCACTCGGGAAAGATAAAAAGAAAAGTTGATTCTAAAGCTAGAGATGTGAGAAAGAGATTTTCGAATAAAACATTTCAGTCTGCTTCAAAGAAATTCAGAGATGAACAAAGCCGTTCAAAGGTTAATGTGGGACACTCGAATAGAGATCGAGCTAGATCACAGTTGAACTTCAAAGCTCCATCAACTTCAATGGCTAGTGTTGGAAATGTTTGATTTGAAAGACCTGAATGTAAGCATTATGGTAAAAGACATCCGGATAATTGTAGATTGAATGACCGAGCATGTTTCAGATGTGGATCATTAGACCATTTCATCCCAGACTACCCAGAGTCTGTTGAGCAAGAGATTGTATAGAATCCGAAGTCAAATAAAGTTTCAGCTAGAGGTAAACCTTCTCGTAATAGAAGGAATGTCAGTGGTAGTTAGAGAGCTACGAAAAACTCTGTTGTGAGATTTGAAGCTAGAGCGCCTGCCAGAGCTTATGCCATCTGAGCCCATGAGGAAGCCTCGTCTCCAGATGTCATTACGGGTACATTTACTCTTTATGATACTTCTGTGATCGCATTGGTAGACCCAGGTTCTACTCATTCATATATATGTATGAGTTTAGAATCTAGTAAGACTTTGCCTGTAGAGTCTACTAAATTTGTTATTAGAGTATCAAACCCCTTAGGTAAAGGTGTCCTGGTTGATAAAGTATGCAAGAATTGTCTGTTGATGTTTCGAGATATCTGTTTTCTGGCTGATCTGATGTTATTACCTTTTGATGAGTTCGATATAATTTTGGGTATGGACTGGTTAACATTGCATGATGCTATGGTAAATTGCAAAAGAAAAACCATTGATTTGAGATGTCAGAATGATGAAATAGTTCGGATCGAATCTAATGAATTGAATGGGTTACCAGTTGTGATATCAGTGTTGAAAGCTCAAAATTATGTGAGAAAGGGTTATGAAGCTTATTTTTCTTATGTGATTGACTCGAAAGTAACTGAAAAGAAAGTTGAATCAGTGCCAGTTTTCTGTGAATTCCCTGATGTATTTCCTGAAGAATTGTCGGGATTACCTTCGATACATGAAGTTGAATTTGGTATTGAAATAGTACCGGGGATGACTCCTATTTTGATATCTCTGTATAGAATGGAACCGACAGAATTGAAAGAATTAAAGTCTCAATTGCAATAGTTGACCGAAAGAGGATTTGCAAGACCGAGTTTCTCACCTTGGGATGCTCCTGTTCTATTTGTGAAAAAGAAAGATGGCATGTGAGAATGTAACAGTCCAGTTTAGACCCTAGTCGGAACAGTGGTTTCAGGATCACAAATCCGAGTCAGTGAAATATTTTAATATTATTTTCTGTATCGTTGATATGTGATTAAGCATGTGTTAAAGTTCCGTAAGTTAATTTGTTCATCTGTGTGCTTAATTTGACAAAAGGATTGAATTGCATTAAATGCAAAATTTGCATGCTATATGTTAAAGCACCTATGTGTTGTGGCTATTAAAAGAGGAGGCCTTATGAGGCAATTAAACCACTAATTAGTTAGTGGATGGACAAAGGACAAATATATCCTTAAAGTGTGTTTGTTTTAATTATTAATTGAAAGGTTAATAAGGTAAATAGATTAATATGTGTGTTATAATATGATAAAACATGAAAAGAATGGCTATATTCATTCATCTTTTAACCGAAAATATAAAAGAAGAAGAAAGAAAACACAAGCTAGGTTTCGGCACTCTTGTGGCCAAAATTAAGATCAAGAACCGAAGAAAACGAACTTAGATCGCGGGAAAGCGAAAGTAGTCGAATAGCCGTATCCGTTTTCGTTAAACCAAATTCGAGGTAAGTCTATATACAAATAAATGTATTTATTACGAATTATTTGAGTATATATGATATTGAATTGCTATGACTATCCATTGAGATGGAATGTATGTGAAATACGAGTTACGAATAAATCGACAGGTTGATAATGCCTGAGAAGTCCCGATTGAACCTAGGAATAGATAGGATAGAATATGTCATGACAAAGGTGTCTGTTGTGTAATATCATGTAAGACCACGCCCGGGACGTTGGCATTGATTCGAGATTTCGTGTAAGACCACGTCTGGGACGATGGCATCGATATGAGACTTATGTGTAAGACCATATCTGGGACATTGGCATCGTACTGATTCGTGTAAGACCTTGTCTGGGACAGTGGCATCGATATATGATTACATGTAAGACCACATCTGGGACGTTGGCATTGACAACTATTCCTAGCACTCTGAGTATCCTATTAGATTCCGAACGGTTGAACGAGCAAATCAGAGATATGAACGACTATGTAATTCATATATCTATTTCAGGTACGTTTGATATGTACACTAAGTGTGTATAAAAGGGTAAGTGCTTATATGTACTTACTAAGATAAATGTGTGCAATGAAATGATGGAATAAGATGTGAAGATATGTTTAAATGAGCTATATGTTTAAGTGATATTTGAGTTGAGAAGTGTGGTAAGATATGGCTAGGTAAGTGAGCCAATTACTATGTGTGATGTATATGTTATGAGAACCATTATTGTCATTGTATAAATATGGCTATGTGCATTTTATGTTAAGTTTATTTGTATATGGCTTACTAAGCTTTTGAAATCTTACTCTGTGTGTGTTTTCTCTATTTTATAGATCGTCAAAGCTACTAAAGGCTCGGGGACCTTAAGGATCGTCATCACACTACACAAACTCATTTTGGTACCGTTGAAATATGTTTATAGCTAGATATGGCATGTATAGGCTAGTTATTTTGGGTTAAGTTTGAAATATGTATAAATAACCATGAGATGTGGTTAGATAAATGTTGATGATATGCAAGAGTGATTATGATATATGATGCTTGATTTGGTATGGCTGGATAGTTAATGAAATGGTCAAGACTATGGTAAGCTTATGAATGCATTATGAGTATGTATGTGTGAGAAAAGAAATGGTTATATGAAAGGTAAATGTGGATGTATCATGCTCGAATATATGTATGTGTTTTAGTAGTGTAAATTGGCATGAATGGAAATGAAATAGGATGTGAAGACTTGTTGATTATTTGGCATGTTTTTGGTTGTCAATTGTACATGACTGAGTTGGTATAATACTTGTTGGTTGACCCTAATGTGGGTGGCATTTTGGCCTTGCAAATGGCCTGTTATGCCTACACGGCTGTGGTACACGGGCGTGCTTGATAGCCGTGTGGATAAGACAGTAGCTAGCCTAACTTACACGGCCATGGAACACGGGCGTGCCTGGTAGCCGTGTAGTTAAGTCAGTAGCTAGCCTAAGATCACAGGCCATGGCACACAGGCATGTCTGGTGGCCGTGTGGATAAGTTAGTATACATGCCCTGTTTTGGCACGGTCAAGACACACGGTTGTGTCTAGTAGCCATGGGAGACGCACGGCCTGGTCACATGGGCGTGTGACCTTGCTAGTTTTGAAAAAGTTTAAGATTTCTGAGAATTTTTGTATGTGTTCGGTTTAGTCCCGACCCTATTTCGAATCATGATTAAGGTCTCGTTGACCTATAAAAGGGACGCTTGTTTATGATTGATGAATTGTATCCTTGAAATGTCTGAATAAGTTTTCGATCCGTCTGATAACGCCTTTAACCCTAGTCTTGCGACGGATACGGGTTAGGGGTGTTACATTTAATTGGTATCAGAGATACAGTTTAGTCGATTCTCGGACTAACGTAGCGTGTCAGAGTCTAGCTATACATGCCATATACCTGAATTGTGATAGTGTGATGAATCCTGACGTGTAAAATGTGATTTCCGTATAGTAATGGATCCCGAAAGAGCCATAGCTGACGATGTAGAAAGCAATGCGCTTGCTTCCGCTCAAGGGACAGCACCCTCCGATTTGAGACCGGCTGTAACACCCCTCACTCGTGTCCTACTCTGGGATAGGATTCGAGGCGTTACTGGATTTAAACATTCACAATCGTACAAAATCGGGTTACCAAATTTTGCTCAAAATTAAAACTTTTCAAACACATGCCATGGACAAAATAGGCTTACAAGCCAAATTCATTATAAGCCATATCTCATGGCTATAATCAACAAATCAATATAAGCCAATACATTTGGCTAATCACAACAACATCCATCATAAAAAAAAAAAAAACTAAGTCACTATACATGCCACTCACTTGAAAACATTTAACATACTCATGCCAATACTCCAAGGATAATGGCCCGATAGTGTGATACTGCCTCTGACGATCTCCAACCCTGAGCTGACCTGACAAAACTAAAAGAAATGGAAAGGAGGGAGTAAACTTTACGCTTAGTAAGCTCGCATGAAACTAATAAGCAATGTGGTAACATGCTATTTTCAGATTCTTCCTATTTATTCAAATTCCAGTTAAGCTATTTTCTTGAGTTATAGTCATTAATTTATTTATATCTGGAGCTACAGAACTCCAAATTAAGATCCGTCAATTTTTCATGAAACTAGACTCACATATCTTCTTACTATGAAATTTCCAGAACTTTTGGTTTAGCCAATCAATACAGTTTATTCATTAAAGATTCCCCTATTTTATTGTTCGACTATTCTAACCTCTCTTCACTATGAATCAATTTTCTCCTCGTACAAAGTTCATATGACCTTTTTATTTAGTTCATTTGAAAATAGAATCATTCAGGATTTCAGGAATATAAATTATATCCCACAATTATTTTTGTATAAATTTTAATGATTTGTCCAAGGCAAAACAGGGGATCATGTAATCATTCTGAACCAGTCTCACAGAAATTCAAATATCTCAAAGTATACAAATCATTTGTTTTCTATGTTTCTTTTATATGAAAATAGACTCAATAAGATTTAAATAAATATCTCATCCAACTTATAATTCAATCTCTACTATTTTTAGTGATTTTTCAAACTCATGTCACTGCTGCTGTCCAAACAGTTTTATTGTAAATTTTTGCTCTCTCTTTCACTTTAGTTGTGTTCATCACTTGCTTATACCAACCTTTCCAATTTCCAATTACATATCGAACATATTGTTCATACGTACATTTTCCACATTTCTCAATTGGTCACATTCACACTTGCACTTATTCGTAACATGATCGCACCAATCATCATTAGTAAATTATCTCGTTGAACCCCTTCGAAAAACGCCCGATACTCGGTGTTCTTAGCACATAGCTCCACCTACACATAATTCAGCTTTCTTGTACACATGGTGAAGGTCCCTTATCACCCATGTGACCTAGCCATTCCATCTCGTAGCTTTCTTGTCTACATGGTGTCCAACACTAGGAACCACTCATGTGACCTAGCTACTCATAACCCGTAACTTTCTTGTACACATGGTATACACACAGTATTACACATGTGACCTAGTTACATATGAAATTATTATCCTGTAGCTTTCTTGCACACATGGTGAAAGTCCCTTATCATCCATGTGGCCTAGCTACATATCAAAATTTGTCATCTAGTAGCTTTCTTGTGCACACGGTGAAGGTCCCTTATCACTCATGTGACCTAGCTACATATTGTCCGTATCTCTCGGTTTTCTGAAGGTTCAATCGAGAATTTCCCATTCCATTCATTTTCATATTTTAGTTATCACCCAATGATTTCCATAATATCTAGCAAAATAATTATTGTACAAGTAAAATAAATGCATTATTTACATATAAAATTTCTTGCTGAAATCTCGTCAGGTACAACCGTGTAGCAACTCATACAACCCATGTAATATTAATTTAACATTTAATTCTTATAACATTAATTTTCCATTCAATTTCACATGACACAACAAACATCACATTTTCCATACCATACATACCATCCATCAACTTCTCCTAAACATATTAAATCATACAATTTATGCCATATCAATAGAGAATTACAATTCAAGCATGGTATTGTATTATTATTAACACACGAACTTACCTCGAATGCCAAAACGGTCATTTTACCAACTTTCTTGATTTTTCGATTTTCCTCCAATTCTAGGTCCAAATGTCATATTTTCGGAGTTATGGAGCTTGGAAGCTTGAAACAAACCCTAGCTATGGAGAACCCTTGCAATTTCGTCCTAATGAAGAAGATGGACATATTTGGCATTTAAATTTTATTTTTAATTCATTTAATTCACTAAATTACCAAAATGCCCCTTAAAAAAATCTTTTGAAACATACCCATCCATGCCCATTTTTGTCCACCAACTTAACCAATTGTCTAATTATCATTTCAGAACCTCCAATTTAAAATTTCATAACAATTGGACACCTCTAACATGTAGAACTCAACTTTTGCACTTTTTACAATTTAGTCCTTTTGACTAAATTGAGTGCCCAAACGCCGAAATTTTCGAACGAAATTTTCACAGAATCTTTTCGTGAAATCGTAGACCATAAAAATATAATAAAAGTAAAATTTTCCTTCGTCGGATTTGTGATCTCGAAACCACTGTCTCGACTAGGCCCTAATTCGGGATGTTACACCGGCTACGAGCAGTCAAGAGGGAGAAGCTAAACAAGCTTTCTTCCAGATGATGAGTGAGTGGTTCACTCAATTTGTGAGAAATAATCCGGCTGTTTCACAACCTTCGCCCCCGTCAATCCCCCTCAAACTTCAATTGTGCCTCTGATTATGTATCTGAATCTGTTTAATAAGCCTCCAATCGATAAAATCCGCAAGTATGGGGCTGAAGAGTTCAGGGCTAATAGTGATGACGATGCTGAGAAAGCTGAGTTCTGGTTAGAGAACACTATTCGGGTATTTGATGAGATGTCGTTGAGTCCGGAAGAATACATAAAATGTGTTGTTTCACTGCTACGAGATGCACCTTACCAGTGGTGGAAGACTTTGATTTCCGTTAACCTGAAAGAGCGAGTCACTTGGGATTTCTTTCAGTCTGAGTTTAGAAAGAAATATATTAGTCAGAGATTTATTGATCAGAAATGAAAAGAATTTCTGGAGTTGAAATGGGGCCGTATGTCTGTCATTGAATACGAATGAGAGTTCGTTAGGTTAAGTCAGTATGCTCGGGAATGTGTATCATCTGAAGCAATAATGTGCAAAAGGTTCGAAGATGGCCTTAATGAAGATATTCACTTGCTAGTTGGGATTGTCGAGATAAAAGAGTTTGTTGTGCTTGTTGATCGAGCGTGCAAAGCTGAGGCACTTGGGAAAGATAAGAAAAGCTGAGTCTAAAGCTAGAGATGTGAGAAACAGATTTTCGAGTAAATCATTTCAGTCTGCTTTGAAGAAATTCAAGGATGAACAAAGTCGTTCGAGAGCTAATGTGGGATATTCTGGTAGAGATCGAGCTAGATCACATTCGAGTTCTAAAGCTCCAGCAACTTCAATGGCTGAGAAACCTGAATGTAAACATTGTGGTAAAAGGCATCAGGAAGTTGTAGATTGAATGACCGAGCTTACTTAAGATATGGATCATTAGATCATTTTATCCGCAATTGCCCAGAGTCTGTTGAGCCAGAGACTGTCTAAAATCTGAGATTTGAGAATGTTTCAGCGAGAGGTAGACTTCCTCAAAATGTAAGAAATGTCAGTGGTAGCCAGAGAACTACGAGAGATACTGTTGTGAGATCCGAAGCTAGAGCACCTGCCAGAGCGTATACTATCCGAGCTCGTGAAGAAGCTCCAGCTCCATATGTTATAACTGGTACATTTACACTTTATGATACTTTTGTGATTGCATTGATAGACTCTGGTTCTACACATTCGTATATATGCATGAGCTTAGTATCCAGTAAGACTTTACCTGTAGAGTCTACCGAATTTGTTATAAAAGTATCGAACCCCTTAGGTAAAAGTGTCTTGGTTGTCAAAGTATGCAAGATGTTTCGAGATATTTGTTTCCCTACTGATCTGATGCTATTACCATTTGATGAGTTTGATATTATTTTGGGTATGGACTGGTTGACATTGCATAATGCTGTTGTGAACTGTAAGAGAAAGACTATTGATTTGAGATGTCCGAATGATGAAATAGTTCGGGTTGAGTCTAGTGATTTGAAGGGTTTACCTGCTGTGATATCTGTATTAAAAGCTCAGAGTTATATGAAAAATGGTTATGAAGCTTATTTTGCTTATATGATTGATTCAAAAGTGTCTAAAAAGAAAGTTGAATCAGTGTCAGTTGTTTGTGAGTTTTCTGATGTATTCCTTGAAGAATTGTCGGGATTGCCTCCAATACGTGAAGTTGAATTTGGTATTGATCTGTTGCCTGGTACAACACCTATTTAAATAGCTCCGTATAGAATGGCACCAATAGAATTGAAAGAGTTAAAGTCACAGTTGCAAGAATTGACTGACAGAGGATTCACAAGATCGAGTTTCTCACCTTGGGGTGCTCCTATTTTGTTTGTGAAAAAGAAAGACGGCACGATGAGAATGTGCATTGACTATCGTCAGTTGAAAAATAGATGATTTGTTTGATCAGTTAAAAAGAGCCATTGTGTTTTCTAAGATTGACCTGAGGTTAGGATATTATCAATTGAGAGTGAAGGATTCAGACATTCTGAAAATAGCTTTCAGAACGAGGTACGGGCATTACGAGTTTTTAGTTATGCCTTTTGGACTAACGAATGCTCCTGCTGTCTTTATGGATCTAATGAACAGAATTTTTAGACCGTACCAAGATTGATTTGTTGTTGTATTCATTGACAACATTTTGATCTATTCACGGGATGAAAATGAACATACTGAACATTTGAGAATAGTGTTGCAAACTCTTAGAGAAAAGCAATTGTATGCGAAATTCAGTAAATGTGAATTCTAGTTACGTGAAGTCAGCTTTCTGGGACATATTGTATCGGTCTCTGGAATACGAGTTGATTCGAGTAAAGTTTCTGCTATTCTGGATTGGAAGCCTCTAAGGAATGTGTCTGAAGTTCACAGTTTTCTGGGACTTGTTGGTTATTATCGAAGATTTGTAAAAGGATTCTCAATGATAGCTACTCTGTTAACTAGATTGCTTCAAAAAGATGTAAAGTATGAGTCTGATAAATGTCAAAAAAGTTTTGATCAGTTGAAAGTCCTTTTGATTGAAGCTCCAGTGTTAGTTCAGCCAGAATAGGGTAAAGAGTTTGTAATTTACAGTGATGCTTCGTTAAATGGTCTGGGATGTGTTCTTATGCAAGAAGGTAAAGTTATAGCTTATGCCTCAAGACAACTAAAGCCGCATGAAAAGAATTGTCCAACACACAACCTTGAACTAGCTGCAATTGTATTTGCATTAAAGATTTGGCATCATTATCTGTTCGGTGAGAAATGTCATGTATTTTCGGATCATAAAAGTCTGAAATATCTAATGACTCAGAAATATTTGAATCTGCGACAGAGAAGATGGTTAGAGTTGTTGAAAGGCTATGAGCTTGTGATAGATTACCACCTGGGTAAAGCAAATGTTGTAGCTGATGCTTTGAGTCAGAAATCACTGCCTGCATTACGTGCTATGAGTACTCACTTAGATCTGTCTGATGATAGTTCAGTGTTAGCTGAATTAAAAGCGAAACCGTTGTTTTTACAGTAGATATGTGATGCTTAGAATGTTGATAATGAAATGTTAGCGAAACGAGCTCAATGTAATTCGAACTCAGATTCTGAATTTTGTGTGGATGTTGATGATTGTTTGAGATTCTGAGATAGAATTTGTGTTCTGAGAAATTTAGAGTTGATTCAGTTGATTTTGAGTGAAGCTCATAATAGTCATCTATCTGTTCATCCAGGAAGTACTAAAATGTATTATGATCTGAAGCAACATTATTGGTAGTCTGGTATGAAAAGACACATTTCTGACTTTGTTTCAAAGTGTTTAGTTTGTCAGCAAATTAAAGCTAAACATCAGGTTCGGTCTGGGTTGCTACAACCGATTCTGATTCCCGAGTGGAAATGGGATGGAGTAACGATGGATTTTATTTTTGGATTGCCCCCGACTCCTAGAAAGAAAGACGCAATTTGGGTCGTAGTTGATCGGTTAACGAAATTCGCCCACTTCATTCCGGTGAGATCTGATTACTTACTTGATAAGTTAGCTGAGCTATACATTTCTGATATTGTAACACCACACACTTGAGACCATTTCCAGAGTTGAGCACGAGGCGTTATTTAACTTATCTTACTACTTCGGGTATTAAAAAAAATTAATTTATTTCATCATTCACAATAAATATGTCCATCTGCGCAACAGCCATTAATTTAATTATAACTCAAGTTATGAAACTTGAAATTTGGATCTATAAATTTTTCTTGAAACTAGACTCATATATGTTCTCACCATAAAATATTCAGAAATTTTGGTTTGGCCAATTAGTCCAGTTTATTCATTAAAGTCTCCCCTGCTTCACAATCCAACAGTTCTTAACACTCTTCACTAAAAATCAATTTTATCATTGTAAAATTTTTATATGTTGTTCCTACTTAATTCTAATGAAAGTAGACTCACTAAGGAATCTATAAATATAAGTTATAACTCATAATTATTTTTTTAAAATTTTAAATGCTTTTCTAAAGTCTAAATAGGGAACTTCAAATACCATTCTGACCCCGTCTCACTAAAATTCAAATATCACAGAATATAGAATTTCTTTGCTTACACTGTTTCTTTCATATGAAAGTAGACACAATAAGATTTAATTCCCTTTTTAATTCTATTTCTCCTATTTTTGGTGATTTTTCAAAGTCACATTATTACTATTGTTGAAAAACTATTTCATTGCAAATTTGTACTTTTTCATACTTTCTTTGTAGTAAACATCACTTATGTATCCATACAAAATAATTCGATCCATATGCATGCCATAACTTAAAACATTACAAAAGCATTTATATACCAAAGTAAAGGCTTGATAGTGTGATACAAGGCTCCGACGATCTCCAATCCAAGTAAGTTCAACACACTATAAAACAAAGGAAAGGAAAAGAACGAGTAACCTACTAATAGCTTAGTAAGTTACATGTAAACAATAAGCACTCAATCAATAATTAATTTTCACATACAATTAATTAATATCCTTCTTAGCAAATTTAATCACTTACACATGTACAATCTTACCAGTTCACTTGCACATACATTTAAGTACTTAATCATTATCGCGTATGCTCATTCTTTCAATTATACCTGCATACACACTTCATCTCATATTCACTTTAATTTATTATTAATCCCGTTGAACACTCGAAATAGACACGGATACATAGAGAATTAGCACATAAGTGCCACAAAGATATGTAGCCGAAGCTACCACTGTAATGTAGCCGAAGCTACCACTAATCAATAACACTGGAAATGTCCATGGGCCTGCTCACACAAGCTATAAGGTGCCTGCAACACATGCTAGATCACCCAGCACCCGGGACTCACTGTAACACTGTAACACTGGTCTCTAGTGATATATCACTTGTATCCACTTCTATTCCTAAGTTCAACCGGAAATTTACTCTTAACACTTATTTTAAACACTTTATCACTTGAATAATTCATGAACAATTTTCCTTCCACATTCAATGTTATTCCACATATCAAATATAATTCACAATTTATAAAAATATATTACTATTATTTACATATAACTTACATCGGAAGCAAAACGCACTATTGTAACACCCTAAACCCGGCCCCAACACTACGACCAAATCTGGCATGTCACTAGGAAGAAGTTTAGGAGGTTTAACTGGTTTCGGAAAAATTGTAAGTCATCTTAAAATCTCGAATTTCGTGGTTCAGTTGAAAACCCGTGGTTTAGTTCACTTTGAAATTTAATTAGTCGAGCCTTGCGATTAGGTGACATTCGAAAACACTTGCCAGTTACTCGATTATCAGGTTTTTAATAAAATGCCCTTTTTTATAGGAAACGTTGTTTGGCAGATTATAAGTTTAGTTTGTAATTTAATTATTAAAACGTCCCATTGAGCAGTCTTGTAATTAATATGTTCAAAATTTAAAACCCGAAAGAAAATTCCAAATTTGTAGTGGCCTTATTACAAATCAAAGAAAAATCCCCAAAAGAGACAAACGTCAAATAAAATATAGTTTACTAGTAAAATCCATGTGTGGCCACCTCGAGTTCCCTCCAGCCCAGTCCATAAAGCTAAGGATCACCTGCAATTGTTTAAACAAAAGTGTGAGTCACGAGACTCAGTGTGCAATTAATCCACATAATCCACAGGTGGGCCTGAGCCCCAAAACACCATCGGTCGAAGCCCAATCATATGGTATAGCACACAATCACCAACCCAGCCTAGTTTTTCCATCCTCTACACTCCACTCCATATATCCATCCTCAACACACCTGGGGATTTCTGCAATCAACCCTCCATCCTCTACACTCCTCTTTGGCAGTCATGCTGACAGACACACTGCTCAAATTAATAAAACATGGTCTAGCCACCGATCACCATGTGACCAAATCACTGATACAATAATGTGGCATCAAGCCATCATTTAGTGTGACATTGTCACCCATAAGCACTTCCCCTTCATATCATAACAACCCAATATCCCATGCACATGCAACATAGTATAATAAACAGGTTATATGATGACATACACACAATCATGCTATCAAATTTGTAAGATTTAACCAAGATATACTAACCTGATGTTTCGGTTTTACTCAACATGGGTACTCAACCACCATTGCCGGGATTTTTGACTTTCATAACATATACACAATTAATACAACAAGAAGGAAGTAGTGTGGTAATTACACACCTGCAAATACGCAAGACTACACTATTGATCTCACTAGCGTCCTCACTTGCAGGGATCACAGCGATCTGTTTATCCCTTTCAGAAGTCGGCCCACAACCCGATGGCCAATCTCAAACGGCAGACATCGCACGTTTTTTTAAACTTAGGGGCTGGGTTTACGGGTCCAACCCCCTCTTTTGCCTGACTGGTATTGGATTCCATCAAATGATCTTGGTCAGAAGACCGAGTTAAAACATCGAAGCAGAGAAATTAAGGATATACGCTGAATAATATAACGATTTCTTACCTAAATCGATAGAGTCCAGAGATTAGAAGGCTTGGATTAAGAAGTCGATCGAGTACCTATGCAAATACCAAGTGAGAATCGATTGAAAGAGAATAGATTAGAGGAGATAGCCTTTCGGCCAAACGGAATACATGAGCCCTCCTTCCACCATTCGGCCAAAACACCAAGACACCACCTTATCACCTTTGATTAACCAACCCAAAATAGAAATAAAAAGGAGAGAATAGATAGAAAAGTGAAGAAGATCCCTTACTGAAACCAAAAGATGCCCCCAAAGATTCGGCACAAGATGTTAAAGAAAAGAAGATCCGTTTTGGAGATGATACCTCTAGGAGCAAAAAAGGGAACAATAATCAGAGATTCGGCTATAAGGGGGAGAAGAATAGAAACAAAACTCAAAAGGGTTTTAAGGGAAAAGATTCGGCCTAAAGGAGAAAAGAAAAGAAAAGAGAATAACAAAGAACTTACCAAAACATGGGGTGAGGATTCGGCTTGAGTGACAAACAGAAGAGAGGTTTCAAACAAGAGTTTTGAGGGATGGATTCGGTTATGATGAACAATTAGGGAAAGAAAGAATGAAGTGGTGTTGAAGTTGAGAGGTTTCAGTTAAGAGGGAAAATGAGGGGTGTGATTCGACTTTTAGTGAATGAGGGAAGAAACAAAAGAAGAAGAATAATGAATGCTAAGAGAATTCGGTAAGAGGGGAGTACATGAGAAGAAAAAGAAAGAAATAGAAAGGGAAAAGAGTGCCCTATAGGTTTCGACCTTGCTAAGCACTAGGATGAAGAGGAAATGGTTGAGGAATTTTGGCAAACTAAAGAGAATGGTTGCGAAATAAAGGAACACCGAATGCCAAAGAAGAAAATGAAAGCATTCGACACCCAGATGCTGACCAACTCACAAAATTTCGGCACCTAAACCCCCTAATCAAAACCGAATGCCTACCCCCTTCCAAGGCTCCAGAAGACTGATTTTGCTCCCCCAACACCCTTCAAAAATTTGGCCAAACTACCTCTCACCTCAATCCCCAAGCTTTCTCCTTGAAACACTCCTTAATTCCCTCTCCTCCACTCAATTAATTTAGTTTGAATAATTCAAACTCCCCAAATAGCTCTCCACCACTTGTTTGAGCTATTTGACCAGGTCTTGTCTCTCTCTCCGGAGTTTGACTACCATCCAGCTGCCTCCCATTGCCTGAGCCAAAAATAATAGTCCCTTGTGCTGCTAGAGAGATTCAAACCCTCTCCCTCTCAGCTTTTCCTTGTGACGCCACCTCTCTGCTTGCTAAGTGGCGTCTCCCTGCCACTTTACCACCTTAATTCCTATGTCCCCTAACACAAACAATAAACCTTAAGCCCTGCCCCAAATCAGCTTCCCTCCTAAAGTGCCCAAAATTAAAATTTTGGCCAAGGCTCTGACTTAACCCCGAGCCTTCCTAGAGACGCCAAACACACTCAAATGACACACAAAGTATACCAAACATACAGAAATAAGATAAATGCAGTGCTCCTAAATCCCGGATGTTACAGTTCTACCCCCTTAAAGAAATTTCAGCCCTGAAATTACCTGGTCAAAAGAGATGCGGGTACTGCTGACTCATCGCATCCTCTGACTCCCATTTCGCCTCTTTCATTCCATGATTTCGCCATAAGACTTTAACCAACGGAACTGATTTCCTTCTTAGCACCTTGACATCTCGTTCCAAGATCTGGATTGGCTCCTTCTCATAGGACAAGTCTGGCCTTATCTCAATTTCCTCCACTGGCACGACGTGAGACGGGTCCGAACGGTAGCGTCTTAACATTAAAACATGGAATACATCATGCATCTGTTTCAATTCTGAAGGTAGTTCCAGTTATTATGCCACTGGTCCCACACGTTTCAAAACCCGATAAGGCCCGATGAATCTAGGACTTAGCTTGCCCTTCCGTCCAAACCTCATCACCTTCTTCCAAGGTGAAACTTTCAAGAAGACCTGGTCACCCACTGCAAACTCTATTTCCTTTCGCTTCAGGTTTACATAAGATTTCTACTTATCAGATGCTTCTTTCAACCGAGCCCTAATTAGCTTAACCTTCTCCTCTGTCTCTCCAACCAGTTCGGGACCCAAAATCTGGCGTTCACCCAATTCTGTCCAACAGGTAGGAGTACGACACCTCCGCCCATACAACGCTTCATAGGGTGCCATCTGAATACTAGCTTGGTAGCTGTTGTTGTATGCAAATTCTGCAAACGGTAAGAACTCTTCCCAACTACCCTTGCAATCGATGACACAGCCCCTCAACATATCCTCCAAGATCTGAATCACTCTCTCAGACTGACCATCAGTCTGTGGATGAAAAGCTGTGCTGAAGTCCAGTCTTGTACCCAATGCCTGATGCAGTGCCCCTCCAGAATCGCAACATAAACCTAAGGTCTCTATCTGATATGATCGATACTGGTACCCCATGCAACCTCACAATTTCTGCCACATACAGCTTTGCCAACCTCTGAAGAGAGTAGTCGACACGAACAGGTATGAAATGGGCAGACTTCGTCAATCGATCCACAATCACCCATACCGAGTCCTTCTTAGTAGGCGTAAGAGGTAGCCCACTAACAAAGTCCATAGTGATCCTCTCCCATTTCCACTGTGGAATCTTCACCGGCTGCAACAACCCCGAAGGCAACTGATGCTCGGCTTTAACCTGCTGACAAGTTAAACACTTTCTCACAAATTCTGTAACCTCCTGCTTCAAACCAGGCCACCAAAACTGTTCATGCAGATCCCGATACACCTTACTTCCTCCAGGATGCATAGCGTAAGGGCTACTATGCGCTTCCTGAAGAATCATCTGCCTCAACTCCACATCCCTCGGCATACAAATCTTCTCACGAAAACACAAAACCCCATCACCGTTCAAACTGTAATCTTCTACCCCACCATTCTATACTTGTAGAAGTCGAGCACTCAAGACTTCATTCTGTAATATCCCGGGTTAGGGGCTATTTTGGTGTTGCATGATATTGCATGTATGTAGTGTGCTGTGTTGCTATTTTTATGTTTTAGGGGCTTAAGTGTAGCCTAGGTGTATGCCTGAGTAAATAAGAAAATTTTGGTTTTTGGGTATTAAGTCAGGGGAGCTGAGGAAGCTGGGGTTTAAGAATTTTAATTGTGGTTTTATAGCACAAATGAGGAGTTAGTGAAGTGGCAAGGCATGTGGTACTTGGGAGCTAGGTGGCGTCATTCACATGAGGTGGAGGCCTTGTGTTCGAGCTGCGGAGTGGCCACTTTTTGGCACTCATTTTGACGGCATGGAGGGAGGAGTTTGTGGCAGTTCAAACTCTGCCTAAGACCTGGTCAAGGGGTGACTTGGATGGTGGTGAGCAAATTAAGGAGGAGGACTTGTTCAAACTACTTTGAATGAGAGGAGTGGAGTGAATGGGGGGATTCTTGGCCGAATTTTGTGGGGTTGGAGTGGGGGTGTGTACGGTTTGGTTGAGGGAAGGGAGGTGTGCCGAAATGCACTTCTCATTTTGTGCATTTTCGGCCAAAAGCCTTTGTGAAGCAATTTTCTCTTTTGGCCATACCAAAACCGCAAGTGTAAGCTCTCAATTGCCGAACCTGTGTTGCCCTTTTAGAAGGTGTTAGCCGAAATTCATCTTGGTATTTTTGGGCATTTTTATTCGGTCACCTTGTTTCAAAACAAAGTCCTTTCTTTTGTCAAGAGCCTAAGCCGAATTTCCTTCAAGTAAGTCTCTCTTTTCCCTTTTCAAAACCGAAAGCTTTAAGCAACTTCATCTTTGCCGAATTTGGCTTTGTGTTTTCTCTCAAAATCCCTTGTTAAGACGAACCTAGCATCCCACTTCCATTTCTTTTCTCTTTTGAAACCTTGTTGGCCGAATCTCCTTTCTCAAAAAGCTTCTCTCCCATTCTTTCTCTTTTGGTTAATTGTGTTAAAATCGAAACCCTCTCTTCTCCATTACCCTTTCTCTCTGTTTGAGACTTTGATTGCCGAAATTAATACCTTTCTTATCACACTTTTGTTTCTTTCTCCTAGTACGCTAAGTGCCGAATGCATATTGTCTCTTAGCCGAATATCTCTCTTTCTCCTAGCAGTTGTAGTGGCCGAATATCAGTGGTGTATTGGAGGCCTTGCTTCAATCGGTTGGAGTGGGTAAGTCCATGGCCGAATGGCCATTTCTTTCTTTTTCTGTTCTTGATCATTTGGTTTGGTTAGGAGCCGAAGTTGGCCATGTTGCTAAAAGTTAATCATTGATTTTGAGACCGATTTCATTCTAGGTTATTCGGACTTTGGATACAATCAAGTGGAGCCTTTGTTTTCTGATTAGCCAAGTGGGGTAAGTGGTGGTAAGGCTCAATATTATGAGTTGGTTCTTTTATTTCGTTTAGCCAAACCATTAAGGAGTAATGGTTCTTTTCAGGTGGAGGCCGATTGTCAAAGAGAATCACTATCGGTTCGAGGTTTGGTAGGAAACCAAACCATCTGCAAGGTAAGGGATGGATATCAACCCTTGAGTGTATATGTCTTTGGCTGTATAGTCTTAGTGCCTAAACCCTAATGCTTGGCCGATTGTAGGAGTTAGCAATCGAGGGACTTAGATCGCTTGGTCAGGATTCCTAGACTCATATTATCAGGTGTGTAACTAACACACCCATACCTAGTAATATTATTATTAAACCTGCTTGCTTAAATAAAAATCATGGCAGTGATGATTGAAATGATACCCTAATGGGTATGATCCGGGACTCGGGTAAGTCAGTGCTATTATTATGAGTTATTGATGATCTATATGATATCATGGTTATGGATATGTGGCATGGGATAGAGATTAGACATGTTAGCATGATATGCATGATTGTATGATATGCATGATTACATGAGTATGATATGTATGGGTGATACGAGAGGAGGGAGCAGTGGTATATTGTGCTGACGAGCACCAGTGCTTTGGTAGCACACACTTTGTGACTTTGGGTCACCAGAGGTTTGGCACCTCCAGAGGTTTGGTACCTCAGCGTCTCGTCCCAGTGGCTCAGTACCACAGTGGGTTGGCCCCACAGATGATTATACGGGATTGACGCCAGTGTTTTGGTAACACACGATGGGTTGGCCCCATCACCAGATTCGTGACTACGGTCACCAGTGCTTTGGTAGCACATTGTGTCTTTGGGACACCAGAGGTTTGGCACCTCATTGCGACTTGTCCCTGTGGTTTGACCACCGTGGGTTGGCCCCACTTGAGATATGGGATCGTCTGCTAGTGATTTGGTATCACACGATGGGTTGGCCCCATCATTACTGGATTTGTGACTTCGGTCACCAGTGCTTTGGTAGCACAATTGTGTCTTTGGGACACCAGTGGTTTGGTACCACATTGACGGATATTGTGTCTTTGGGACACCAGTGTTTTGGTAACACATTGTGACTATATGTCACCAGTGGTTTGGCACCACCAGTGGTTTGGTACCACACGGGGTAGAAAAGGCGATATGGATGGTTAGGATCGGGTTGCATTAATCATGTTGCTATGTATGATGTGTGTTAGCATGTTGATTCTTCGGGAGCGGGATTTACACACTGAGTCACTCGACTCACCCTCTCCTTTGACATTTCAGGTGATTCGTAGACGCGAACATGGAGCCGGGATGGACTCGGGGTACACATGCCATGCTGAATAAAGTTTTTACTCAGACTCTATAATTTTTGGTACTTTAGCTTATTACTTTAAATTGGGTTTTATTTCGGATTGTAAAAGGCCTTTTAAGTTATGTTTTATGCTGTCTATGTTTTAAGTTGATTTTGATATGCCTTAACAAAATAACTCGGAATAAATTTTACTAAAATTTGGAAAGATAATGTTTTCAAACTATAACGCAATGTGTTTTTAAACTATACCATCGGGTATCACACTAAGTCTTTTGATAAACAAATTCAACTGGTTTCCAATTCTAACTTGTAGTTCTTCTAAGTTAAAAGTGTTTTATGTATCACTAAGAAACTACTGAGGTTTTAAATGGTTTAAACTCGTTTTAACTATACATTCTGGCTAAGTTTTCAAAATCTCCGGGTTTCGAATACATCAACTGTTTTTCAAATAAGACTACCCAAATTTGTTTCAAGTACACCATGTTTTCACCCAACTTTTAAACGAAAAATCTGAACCTTTTAGAAACAATTTTCCCCGTAGCATACCAGATTCGGACGTGGTGTCTTGTCCGGGTTTGGGGTGTTACAATTGTGGTATCAGAGCCAAGTTCAAAGGCTCGGCTGTGGGCCTGAGGCCCAAAATGTTTTCAAAAGTCTGTTTAAGTGTTGTCTTGAAAGTATGGTTTGGAAGGCATGGCACCGAGTCTCCGGCACCAGTTCGCCCAGGTAAGTACCCCGTACTATTACTTGTGAGTTGATTGGATATGATTTGATGAATAGCTATAGTATGCTACCTTAGAGATTGAAACTGATAGGATTCTGTGAACTCGCGAGAACAAATCCTCTTTAATATTCATAAGACTTGCTTTTTAAACAAGTGGAATAAATACTGATGCATAAAATTCTTTAATCAAATACGTAGAAAGATTAGATATGAGCACTCGAGGCGGACGTGGTCGTAATACTCGTGGTAGAGGTAGGGGTAGAATGACGGTTTCTGAGCCCGTAGGATCTGGGCAAGGTTCAGAAAATGAGATACCGGTTCCGCCACCAGCTGGAGGTGGTGAGTTCCAAGATCAGACTGGGGATGACGCAGTGTCACAGGCGATGCTGCGAGTGTTGGAAAGGGTAGCTGGGGCAGGTGGTGGTGCAGGAGTTAGGAAATCAGTTCCTGAGCGACTCCGGGCTAATGGGGCCGAATTCTTCCGAGGTGTATCGGGTGTTGCTCCTAGCACTGCTGAATATTGGCTGGGGGCAACTGAGCGGATCATGGATGATCTGGACTTGACGGCTGAAGAGAAGCTGAAGGGTATTGTATCGCTTCTCCGGGATGAGTCATATCAGTGGTGGCTCACGGTACGGGACAGTGTGGCAGCAGAGGATTTGACATGGGACTATTTCAGGGCTGCTTATCAAAAGAAGTACATCGGGGCTAGTTACATCGACTCCCAGAGAAAGGCATTTCTGAGGCTGGTCCAGGGGAGTAAATCTGTTGCTGAGTACGAGGCTGAGTTCCTGAAGCTGAGTAGGTATGCCAGGGGCATTGTAGCCACTGAGCATGAGAGGTGTGTTCGTTTCGAGGATGGTCTGCGAGACGAGTTGAGGCTGCTGATTGCTCCACAGCAGGAGCGCGAGTTTGCTATCTTAGTTGAGAAGGCTAAGGTAGCCGAGGGTGTTAAGGAGTCAGTGAGACAGAGTATGGACAGGAGTAGGCTTAAGAGGAGCTTTGGGTCTTCTGGTTCGTCGGGTAATCCGCAGAAAAGGGCTAGACCGAGTGGGCAGAATCAGCCTGTTAGGTTTGTTGCTGCGAGACAGGGACCGCCGCAGTGTAATCAGTGTGGGAAATCTCATTGGGGTGGTTGTTGGACTGGTGGTAAAGGGTGCTTCGAGTGTGGGTCTCTGGAGCATCGCATTAGGGATTGTCCGCGTAGGATGGCCAGGATTCAGTCTGAGAGTCAGGGCCGTAGTCAGTTCAGAGGTAATGGACCACCACCGCAGAGGGGCCGTGGTAATGGCAGAGGTGGTTATGGATCTGGTCGGGGCCGTGGAGCACCGGGCAGAGGTGCGGGTAGTTCTGATGCCAGACAGCCTGGATTGGTGTATGCTGCGAGGCGCCGAGAGGAGGGCGACGCACCGGACGTCATAACCGGTACGTTCTTGATTTTTGGTACTCCTTATACTGCTTTAATTGATGTGGGTTCTACGCACTCTTATGTTGCCAGTAGTATAGTAGAGACAATGGACTTAGACTCTGAGATAACTTCTAGGCAGATGACTGTGATTAGCCCTCTAGGTCACTCTGTAGTAGTAGATAAACTGTTTAGAGATGTACCTCTAGAACTCCAAGGGGTAGTGTTTGCTGCTGATCTGATGGAACTGCCGTTTGGGGAGTTCGATCTGATTCTCGGGATGGATTGGCTGGTTAAGTACCAGGCGAGGTTGGATTGCGCGGCTAAGCGCATGGTTCTTAAGACGGTTGATGGTGATGAGGTGGCTATGATAGGTAATAGGAGAAATTACTTATCAAATGTGGTATCTGCTTTGAAAGCGGAGAAGATGGTCAGGAAGGGCTGCGAAGCGTATGTGGTTCATGTGTATGCCTTGGAGGCTAAAGAGTCTGCGGTAGAGAAGGTCCGTACTGTTAAGGAATTTGCTGATGTGTTTCTTGAGGAACTTCCGGGTTTGCCGCCAGATCGTGAGGTAGAGTTCGGGATTGATCTGTTACCCGGGACTGCGCCAGTGTCTATTGCTCCGTATAGAATGGCACCAAAGGAATTGGTGGAGCTTAAGGCTCAGATCCAGGAGTTATTGGATCGAGGTTTTATCAGGCCAAGTGTTTCGCCGTGGGGTGCGCCGGTTCTTTTTGTCAAGAAGAAAGATGGTACGATGCGGATGTGTATAGACTACCGCCAGTTGAACAAGCTGACGATTAAAAACAAGTATCCGTTGCCACGGATAGACGATTTGTTTGATCAGCTGAAGGGTGCAGCGGTATTCTCTAAGATTGATCTGAGGTCTGGGTACCATCAGTTAAAGGTTAAGGAGGCTGATATCCATAAAACAGCGTTTCGGACTCGGTATGGGCACTACGAATTCCTGGTAATGCCATTCGGGTTGACTAACGCACCGGCAGCGTTTATGGATATGATGAATAGGGTGTTTCAGCAGTATCTGGATCAGTTCGTGGTGGTTTTCATAGACGACATCTTAGTATACTCAAGGACAGAGGAAGAGCATGATAAGCATTTGAGGGTGGTGCTGCAGATTCTGAGGGAAAAGCAACTTTATGCTAAGTTCAGTAAGTGCGAGTTCTGGCTTAGAGAAGTGACGTTCTTAGGACATGTAGTGTCGGCTGAAGGGATTCGGGTAGATCCTCGTAAGATTGAGGCAGTTTTGGATTGGAAGCCGCCGAGGTCAGTGGCTGAGATTCGGAGTTTTCTGGGTTTGGCCGGATACTACCGAAGGTTCGTTGAGGGTTTCTCGTTAATAGCAGCGTCGATGACTAAGTTGTTAAGGAAAGAGGTTCCGTTTGTATGGACTGAGAAACAGCAGGAAAGCTTCGATAGGTTAAAGAAGATTTTGACTGAGGCTCCAGTTTTGATTCAACCTGAGGCTGGTAAGGAATACACAGTCTACTGCGATGCATCACATACGGGTCTGGGTTGTGTGTTGATGCAGGAAGGTAAGGTTGTGGCTTACGCTTCTAGGCAGCTGAGGCCACATGAGGTCAACTATCCGACGCACGATTTGGAGCTAGCGGCTGTAGTTTTTGCCTTAAAGATTTGGAGGCATTACTTATATGGAGAGAGATCGATAGTCTACACGGATCACAAGAGTCTGAAGTATCTACTGACTCAGAAGGATTTAAATTTGAGGCAGCGTAGATGGGTTAAGTTGCTGAAGGATTACGACTGTTCCATTGAGTATCATCCGGGTAAGGCTAACGTGGTAGCAGATGCGTTGAGCCGTAAGGTTGTTTCGGACTTAAGAGCTTTGTTTGCCCATTTAAGTTTGTATGACGACGGGAGTATTCTGGCAGAGCTGCAGGTTAAGCCTACTTGGGTTGAGCAGATCAGAGAGAAACAGTTGTTGGATGAGGTTCTGAGTGCACGAAGGTTACAAGTGCAGAATGGTGGTTTGGAGGGTTACAGCTTGTCTAGTGATGAGGTGTTGTGTTTTCAGGGTAAGGCTTGCATGCCTAAAGATGTTGAGCTGAGGCAGAAGATTCTTCAGGACGCACATAGCAGTCCTTATGCTATGCATCCTGGAGGTAGCAAGATGTATAAGGATCTTAGAGAGCAGTTTTGGTGGCCTGGCTTGAAGAAAGAGGTGACAGAGTTTGTTGGGAAGTGTCTGACGTGTCAGCAGGTCAAGGCTGAACATCAGTTGCCGTCGGGTTTGCTTCAGCCTGTGAAGATTCCGCAGTGGAAGTGGGAGAGGATAACCATGGATTTTGTCAGTGGGTTGCCGCTTACGCCAAGCAAGAAGGATTCAGTTTGGGTAGTGGTGGATCGTCTAACTAAATCAGCTCACTTTATTCCGGTGAGGGTTGACTACTCACTTCAGAAGCTAGCGAAGCTGTATGTTTCAGAGATAGTGAGGTTGCACGGTGTGCCAGTTTCGATAATCTCGGATAGGGATCCCAGGTTTACTTCAAGGTTCTGGAAGGCATTGCATCAGGCTCTGGGTACTCGTCTGGATTTCAGCACGGCTTTTCACCCGCAGTCTGACGGACAATCAGAAAGGGTTATTCAGATCTTGGAAGACATGCTGAGAGGTTGTGTCTTGGATTTCAGAGGTAGTTGGGAGGAGTTTCTACCATTAGCTGAGTTTGCCTACAACAACAGTTACCAAGCGAGCATTAAGATGGCTCCGTATGAGGCGTTGTATGGCAGGAAGTGTCGCTCACCTACATGTTGGACAGAGTTAGGTGAACGTCAGTTGTTAGGACCTGAGTTGGTAGCTGAGACTGAGGACAAGGTTAAAGTGATTCAGACTCGATTGAAGGAAGCTTCGGACCGGCAAAAGTCTTATGCCGATCTTAAGCGAAGAGATATAGAGTTTGCTGTGGGAGATCGAGTTTTCCTGAAGGTTTCACCTTGGAAAAAGGTGCTGAGGTTCGGGAAGAAGGGCAAGCTAAGTCCGAGGTTCATTGGGCCGTATAAGGTGTTGAGGCGAGTTGGACCAGTGGCGTATCAACTTGAGTTGCCAGCAGAGCTTAGTCAGATTCACGACGTTTTTCATGTTTCGATGCTTCGGAGGTATCGTTCAGATCCGTCGCATGTGGTAGCAGTGGAAGAGATCGAGGTGAATCCAGACTTGACTGTGGAAGAAGAACCTGTGCGGATTCTTGATCGAGATGTGAAGGTTCTGCGTAGAAAGTCTGTGCCTTTGGTTAAGGTACTTTGGCGGAATCATGGCGTAGAAGAAGCCACGTGGGAACCCGAGGATATGATGAGACAGCAATACCCGCAACTCTTTTGACCAGGTAATTTCGAGCCCGAAATTATTTTTAAGGGGGGTAGAACTATAATATCCCGGGTTAGGGGCTATTTTGGTGTTGCATGATATTGCATGTATGTAGTGTGTTGTGTTGCTATTTTTATGTTTTAGGGGCTTAAGTGTAGCCTAGGTGTATGCCTGAGTAAATAAGAAAATTTTGGTTTTTGGGTATTAAGTCAGGGGAGCTGAGGAAGCTGGGGTTTAAGAATTTTAATTGTGGTTTTATAGCACAAATGAGGAGTTAGTGAAGTGGCAAGGCATGTGGTACTTGGGAGCTAGGTGGCGTCATTCACATGAGGTGGAGGCCTTGTGTTCGAGCTGCGGAGTGGCCACTTTTTGGCACTCATTTTGACGGCATGGAGGGAGGAGTTTGTGGCAGTTCAAACTCTGCCTAAGACCTGGTCAAGGGGTGACTTGGATGGTGGTGAGCAAATTAAGGAGGAGGACTTGTTCAAACTACTTTGAATGAGAGGAGTGGAGTGAATGGGGGGATTCTTGGCCGAATTTTGTGGGGTTGGAGTGGGGGTGTGTACGGTTTGGTTGAGGGAAGGGAGGTGTGCCGAAATGCACTTCTCATTTTGTGCATTTTCGGCCAAAAGCCTTTGTGAAGCAATTTTCTCTTTTGGCCATACCAAAACCGCAAGTGTAAGCTCTCAATTGCCGAACCTGTGTTGCCCTTTTAGAAGGTGTTAGCCGAAATTCATCTTGGTATTTTTGGGCATTTTTATTCGGTCACCTTGTTTCAAAACAAAGTCCTTTCTTTTGTCAAGAGCCTAAGCCGAATTTCCTTCAAGTAAGTCTCTCTTTTCCCTTTTCAAAACCGAAAGCTTTAAGCAACTTCATCTTTGCCGAATTTGGCTTTGTGTTTTCTCTCAAAATCCCTTGTTAAGACGAACCTAGCATCCCACTTCCATTTCTTTTCTCTTTTGAAACCTTGTTGGCCGAATCTCCTTTCTCAAAAAGCTTCTCTCCCATTCTTTCTCTTTTGGTTAATTGTGTTAAAATCGAAACCCTCTCTTCTCCATTACCCTTTCTCTCTGTTTGAGACTTTGATTGCCGAAATTAATACCTTTCTTATCACACTTTTGTTTCTTTCTCCTAGTACGCTAAGTGCCGAATGCATATTGTCTCTTAGCCGAATATCTCTCTTTCTCCTAGCAGTTGTAGTGGCCGAATATCAGTGGTGTATTGGAGGCCTTGCTTCAATCGGTTGGAGTGGGTAAGTCCATGGCCGAATGGCCATTTCTTTCTTTTTCTGTTCTTGATCATTTGGTTTGGTTAGGAGCCGAAGTTGGCCATGTTGCTAAAAGTTAATCATTGATTTTGAGACCGATTTCATTCTAGGTTATTCGGACTTTGGATACAATCAAGTGGAGCCTTTGTTTTCTGATTAGCCAAGTGGGGTAAGTGGTGGTAAGGCTCAATATTATGAGTTGGTTCTTTTATTTCGTTTAGCCAAACCATTAAGGAGTAATGGTTCTTTTCAGGTGGAGGCCGATTGTCAAAGAGAATCACTATCGGTTCGAGGTTTGGTAGGAAACCAAACCATCTGCAAGGTAAGGGATGGATATCAACCCTTGAGTGTATATGTCTTTGGCTGTATAGTCTTAGTGCCTAACCCCTAATGCTTGGCCGATTGTAGGAGTTAGCAATCGAGGGACTTAGATCGCTTGGTCAGGATTCCTAGACTCATATTATTAGGTGTGTAACTAACACACCCATACCTAGTAATATTATTATTAAACCTGCTTGCTTAAATAAAAATCATGGCAGTGATGATTGAAATGATACCCTAATGGGTATGATCCGGGACTCGGGTAAGTCAGTGCTATTATTATGAGTTATTGATGATCTATATGATATCATGGTTATGGATATGTGGCATGGGATAGAGATTAGACATGTTAGCATGATATGCATGATTGTATGATATGCATGATTACATGAGTATGATATGTATGGGTGATACGAGAGGAGGGAGCAGTGGTATATTGTGCTGACGAGCACCAGTGCTTTGGTAGCACACACTTTGTGACTTTGGGTCACCAGAGGTTTGGCACCTCCAGAGGTTTGGTACCTCAGCGTCTCGTCCCAGTGGCTCAGTACCACAGTGGGTTGGCCCCACAGATGATTATACGGGATTGACGCCAGTGTTTTGGTAACACACGATGGGTTGGCCCCATCACCAGATTCGTGACTACGGTCACCAGTGCTTTGGTAGCACATTGTGTCTTTGGGACACCAGAGGTTTGGCACCTCATTGCGACTTGTCCCTGTGGTTTGACCACCGTGGGTTGGCCCCACTTGAGATATGGGATCGTCTGCTAGTGATTTGGTATCACACGATGGGTTGGCCCCATCATTACTGGATTTGTGACTTCGGTCACCAGTGCTTTGGTAGCACAATTGTGTCTTTGGGACACCAGTGGTTTGGTACCACATTGACGGATATTGTGTCTTTGGGACACCAGTGTTTTGGTAACACATTGTGACTATATGTCACCAGTGGTTTGGCACCACCAGTGGTTTGGTACCACACGGGGTAGAAAAGGCGATATGGATGGTTAGGATCGGGTTGCATTAATCATGTTGCTATGTATGATGTGTGTTAGCATGTTGATTCTTCGGGAGCGGGATTTACACACTGAGTCACTCGACTCACCCTCTCCTTTGACATTTCAGGTGATTTGTAGACGCGAACATGGAGCCGGGATGGACTCGGGGTACACATGCCATGCTGAATAAAGTTTTTACTCAGACTCTATAATTTTTGGTACTTTAGCTTATTACTTTAAATTGGGTTTTATTTCGGATTGTAAAAGGCCTTTTAAGTTATGTTTTATGCTGTCTATGTTTTAAGTTGATTTTGATATGCCTTAACAAAATAACTCGGAATAAATTTTACTAAAATTTGGAAAGATAATGTTTTCAAACTATAACGCAATGTGTTTTTAAACTATACCATCGGGTATCACACTAAGTCTTTTTGATAAACAAATTCAACTGGTTTCCAATTCTAACTTGTAGTTCTTCTAAGTTAAAAGTGTTTTATGTATCACTAAGAAACTATTGAGGTTTTAAATGGTTTAAACTCGTTTTAACTATACATTCTGGCTAAGTTTTCAAAATCTCCGGGTTTCGAATACATCAACTGTTTTTCAAATAAGACTACCCAAATTTGTTTCAAGTACACCATGTTTTCACCCAACTTTTAAACGAAAAATCTGAACCTTTTAGAAACAATTTTCCCCGTAGCATACCAGATTCGGACGTGGTGTCTTGTCCGGGTTTGGGGTGTTACACATTCGATAATTGTTTCTCTTTAATCTGATTGACCCATGTCGGCTTCAATTGAAGTTCAGCTAACAGACTCCCGTCATCATACAAACTGAGATGGCAAACATCACTCTCAAGTCTGATATTACCTTCCGACTTAACGCATCTGCTACCACGTTAGCCTTACCCGGATGATATTCGATCGAGCAGTCATAATCTTTCAACAGCTCAATCCACCTCCGCTGCCTTAAATTCAACTCTTTCTGAGTTCAAAGATACTTCAAACTCTTATGGTCGGTGTAGATAACAGACTTCTCCACATACAAATAATGTCTCCAGATCTTCAGACCGAAAACTACCGCAGCCAACTCCAGATCATGTGTGGGATAATTAATCTCATGCGGTCTTAACTGCCGAGACGCATATGCAAAAACCTTCCCATCCTGCATTAACACACATCCCAATCCCGTGTGTGAAGCATCACAATAAACCACGAACTCCTTTCCGGCCTCAGGCTGAATCAACACCGGAGCCTCTGTCAAAATCCTCTTCAGCTTCTCAAAACTTTCCCGTTGCTTGTCAGCCCAAACAAAAGGTACCCCTTTCCTCAACAACTTAGTTAAAGGTGTCGAAATTTAATGAGAACCCTTCAACGAACCTTCAGTAATACCCAGCCAGACCAAGGAAACTCCGAATCTCTACCACAGACTTAGGCGGTTTCCAATCCGACACTGCTTCAATCTTCCGGGGATCCACCCTAATCCCTTCTGCAGATACCACATGACCCAGAAATGTAACTTCCTTCAACCAAAACTCACAGTTGCTAAACTTAGGGTACAACTGCTTCTCCCTCAAAATCTACCGAACCACCGAAGATGCGAATCGTACTTAGTCTTGGAATACACCAGAATGTCGTCTATGAACACTACAACAAACCGGTCTAAGTAGGGTTGAAAAACCTGGTTCATCATATCCATGAACGCAGCTGGTGCATCTGTCAACCCAAACGGCATCATCAGGAACTCGTAGTGCCATAGCGAGTCCGGAAAGCCGTCTTGTGAATATTCGCTTCCTTGACCTTAAGTTAATGATATCCCGACCTCAAATATATCTTTGAAAAGACTGAGGCCCCTTTAAGTTGATCAAACAGGTCATCTATCCTCGGCAGCGGGTTCTTGTTCTTGATGGTCAACTTGTTCAACTGGCGGTAGTCAATGCACATTCGCATGGACCCGTCTTTCTTCTTCACAAATAACACCGGCGCTCCCCATGGAGATACACTGGGACGGATAAAACCACGGTCTAACAACTGTTGGATCTTAGCTTTAAGTTCAACCAGTTCCTTTGGCGCCATCCTGTAAGGGGCGATGGACACCGGAGCCATTCCTGGAAGTAGCTCAATTCCGAACTCCACCTCACGATCTGGAGGCAACCCTGGAAGCTCTTACGGAAAGACATTCACAAACTCATTTACTGTTCTAACCTCATCCACGGTCACTTCCTTTGCATCCAAGGCACTGACAAAAGTTAAGAAAGCCATGCACCCTTTTCTCACCATTCTTTCCACCTTAAGAGCAGACACTGCATTGGAGAAGTAATCTCTCCTCTCGCCTATCACCAAAACTTCATCATCCTCAGAAGTCCTTAACACCATGTGCTTAGCAGCAAAATCCAAGTTTGCACGGCATCTTACCAACCAGTCCATGCCTAAGATCAAATCGAACTCCCCGAACGGTAGTTCCATTAGATCAACTGGGAAAACCAACCCTTGTACTTCTAGAGGCACATTCCTAAAAAGTTTGTTTACTACTACAAATTGCCCTAGAGGACTAAGTACCGTCATCTCCCTAGAAGCAGTTTCAGAGTTCATGTTCAGGGTTCTAAACACCACACTAGCAACATAGGAATGCGTCGACCCAATATCAATTAATGCAGTAAAGGGTAAACTGAAAATGAGGAACGTACCCGTTATAACGTCTGGTGCATCCCTCTCTTCTCGAAGTTTGGCTGCATAAACTAACCCGAGCTGCCTCGCCTCTGTATTCCCAGCACCTCTGCTCGGTGCTCCACGACACCGACCAGAACCATTCCCTCCTCTGTTCGGTCCACGACCTCTCGGCATCTGCTGTCCATCCCTTTCTAGCTGCACATACCCCTGACCTACCATTCGAGCCCTGGTCCTTTCTAGCGGACAATTCCTGATCAGATGATCCTTTGACCCACACCTGAAACATACCGTATCTCTTCCCCAGCACTCTCCTGTATGCGACCTCCCACACTGAGCACATTATCAAAAAATAGCAGCTGGCGTTGCAACGCGACCCAGCCCATCAACCCTAGGCCTCTTCTGGAAACCCCCAGATAACCCTGATGGTCCATAACCTCTCTTATTTCTGCCCCTATCCTTGTCCTTATTTTGCTTCTCAGTCCGAGTCACCTCCTCGGCTATTTTAGTGTTTTCCACCAGGATAGCAAAATCTCTCTCCTGCTGAGGAGCTATCAACACTCGCAGCTCGTCACGCAGCCCATCTTCGAATCGCACACAACGCTCATAGTCGGTTGCAACTATCCCTCGAGCGTACCGACTCAACCGCAGAAATTTTGCCTCATACTCAGCTACCGACTTACCCCCTTGAACTAAATTCAGGAACGCTTTCCTCTGAGCATCCACGTAACTGGCCCCAACGTACTTACCTTGGAACTTCACCTTAAAGAAATCCCAATCAACTTGGTCCGCCGGAGTACCCTCTCTCACGGTGAGCCACCACTAATAGGCCTCATCCCGAAGTAGAGACACCACGCCCTTCAGCTTTTCCTCTGCTGTGCAGTCTAAATCATCCATAATTCTCTCGACTGCCTCTAGCCAATACTCAGCCACGTTGGGAGCTACTCCAGAGATACCTCTAAACATTTCAGCTCCATTACCCCGAAGTCGCTCAAGAATGGACTTTTGAGTTGCAGTTCCACTGCCTGCCCCGGCCACCCGTTCCAACACACGCAACATTGCCTGAGACAGGGCATCATCTCCACCAATTCTGTCTTGTGATCCCATTTCCGCCACAGGTGGTGCTGGCGTTTCGCCTTCAGGCTCAATTCTCGCTTCCGAGAGTTCAACCTCATTACCTTGGCCTCTCCCACAACAGCGTGTAAGACGTCCACGTCCCCTACCACTCATGTCTATCACTCTGTCTTACTCTTATTACAAATTTTATGCGTCAGTATTTCTTTCCACTGTTTATTAACGAGTAGTTTTATGAAGATAAGGTTATAAGTAGTTTTCCGCAAGCACATGTATTCCTAGAGTTTTTCATTTCTACAGCAAAGTTTCCTGATCCCATAACAACATATTCACTTATAATATGCAGATCACTTAATAATCAGAAACTTACCTGGCAGACTTTGGCCGGAGACTCGGGTGCCACACTTTGAAAACAGATCCATATATATATTTTAAAAACAAAATTTGGAAAACGTTTTGAACCCAAAACCCAAGGCCGAGCTTTTTAAACTGACTCTGATACCAAATTGTAACACCTCAAACCTGGCCCAAACACTACGACCGAATCTGGCATGTCACTAGGAAGAAGTTTAGGAGGTTTAACTGGTTTCGAAAAAATTCTAAGTCATCTTAAAATCTCAAATTTCGTGGTTCAGTTAAAAACCCGTGGTTTAGTTAACTTTGAAATTTAATTAGTCGAGCCTTGCGATTAGGTGACATTCAAAAACACTTGCCAGTTACTCGATTATCAGGTTTTTAATAAAATGCCCCTTTTTATAGGAAATGTTGTTTGGCAGATTATAAGAAAACTTTAGTTTGTAATTTAATCATTAAAACGTCCCATTGAGCAGTCTTGTAATTAATATGTTCAAAATTTAAAACCCGAAAGAAAATTCCAAATTTGTAGTGGCCTTATTACAAATCAAAGAAAAATCCCCAAAAGAGACAAACGTCAAATAAAATATAGTTTACTAGTAAAATCCATGCGTGGCCACCTCGAGTTCCCTCCAGCCCAGTCCATAAAGCTAGGGATCACCTGCAGTTTGTTTAAACAAAAGTGTGAGTCATGAGACTCAGTGTGCAATTAATCCACATAATCCATAGGTGGGCCTAAGCCCCAAAACACCATCGGCCGAAGCCCAATCATACGGTATAGCACACATTCAACATGCTAGCCCAACCCAGCCTAGTTTTTCCATCCTCTACACTCCACTCCATATATCCATCCTCAACACACCTGGGGATTTCTACAATCAACCCTCCATCCTCTACACTCCTCTTTGGCAGTCATGCTGACAGACGCACTGCTCAAATTAATAAAACATGGTCTAGCCACCGATCACCATGTGACCAAATCACTGATACAATAATGTGGCATCAAGCCATCATTTAGTGTGACATTGTCACCCATAAGCACTTCCCCTTCATATCATAACCATCCCAATATCCCATGCACATGCAACATAGTATAATAAACAGGTTATATGATGACATACACACAATCATGCTATCAAATTTCTAATATTTAACCAAGATATACTAACCTGATGTTTTGGTTTTACCCAACATGGGTACTCAACCCCCATTGCCGGGATTTTCGACTTTCATAACATATACACAATTAATACAACAAGAAGGAAGTAGTGTGGTAATTACACACCTGCAAATACGCAAGACTACACTATCGATCTCGCTAGCGTCCTCACTTGCAGGGATCACAACGATCTGTTTATCCCTTTCAGAAGCCAGCCCACAACCCGGTGGCCAATCTCGAATGGCAGACACCGCACGTTTTTTTAAACTTAAGGGCTGGGTTTACGGGTCCAACCCCCTCCTTTGCCTGACTGGTATTGGATTCCATCAAATGATCTTGGTCAGAAGACCGAGTTAAAACATCGAAGCAGAGAAATTAAGGATATACGCTGAATAATATAATGATTTCTTACCTAAATCGATAGAGTCCAGAGATTAGAAGGCTTGGATTAAGAAGTCGATCGAGTACCTATGCAAATACCAAGTGAGAATCGATTGAAATAGAATAGATTAGAGGAGATGGCCTTTCAACCAAACGGAATACATGAGCCCTCCTTCCACCATTCGGCCAAAACACCAAGACACCACCTTATCACCTTTGATTAACCAACCCAAAATAGAAATAAAAATGAGAGAACAGATAGAAAAGTGAAGAAGATCCCTTACCGAAACCAAAAGATGCCCCCAAAGGTTCGGCACAAGATGTCAAAGCAGAGAAGATTCGTTCTGGAGATGATACCTCTAGGAGTAAAAAAGGGAACAATAATCAGAGATTTGGCTATAAGGGGGAGAAGAATGGAAACAAAACTCAAAAGGGTTTTAGGGGAAAAGATTCGGCCTAGAGGAGAAAAGAAAAGAAAAGAGAATAACAAAGAACTTACCAAAACATGGGGTGAGGATTCGGCTTGAGTGTCAAACAGAAGAGAGGTTTCAAATAAGAGTTTTGAGGGATGGATTCGGTTATGATGAACAATTAGGGAAAGAAAGAATGGAGTGGTGTTGAAGTTGAGAGGTTTCGGTTAAGAGGGAAAATGAGGGGTGTGATTCGGCTTTTAGTGAATGAGGGAAGAAACAAAAGAAGATGAATAATGAATGCTAAGAGAATTCGAGAAGAGGGGAGTACATGAGAAGAAAAAGAAAGAAATAGAAAGGGAAAAGAGTGCCCTATAGGTTTCGGCCTTACTAAGCACTAGGATAAAGAGGAAATGGTTAAGGAATTTCGGCAAACTAAAGAGAATGGTTGCGAAATAGAGAAACACCGAATGCCAAAGAAGAAAATGAAAGCATTCAACACCCAGATGCTGAGCAACTCACAAAATTTCAGCACCTAAACCCCCTAATCAAAACCGAATGCCTACCCCCTTCTAAGGCTCCACAAGACCGATTTTGCTCCCCCAACACCCTTTAAAAATTCGGCCAAACTGCCTCTCACCTCAATCCCCAAGCTTTCTCCTTGAAACACTCCTTAATTCCCACTCCTCCACTCATTTAATTTAGTCTCTCCACCACTTGTTTGAGCTATTTGACCAGGTCTTGTCTCTCTCCTCCAGAGTTTGACTACCATCCAGCTGCCTCCCCTGCCTGAGCCAAAAATAATACTCCTTTGTGCTACTGGAGAGATTCAAACCCTCTCCCTCTCAGCTTCTCCTTGTGACGCCACCTTCTTCTTTCTAAGTGGCATCTCCCTGCCACTTTACCACCTTAATTCCTATGTCCCCAAACACAAACAATAAACCTTAAGCCCTGCCCGAAATCAACTTCCCCCCTAAAGTGCCCAAAATTAAAATTTTGGCCAAGGCTCCGACTTAACCCCGGGCCTTCCCAGAGACCCTAAAACACACTCAAATGACACACAAAGTATACCAAACACACAGAAACAAGATAAGTACAGAGCCCCTAAATCCCGGATGTTACAACTATTTTCGTAAATTAGTCGATAACCTTCTCTTTTCCCCGATCACCTTCACTATTCCTTCTTTCTTGATCTATATTAGCACAATTTAATACATTTATCAAAATTTCATTCAAATACAATTCATACACAATATTTTGGCAAAAATTATGTTTTTGCCCCTAAAGTTTCATATATTTACACTTTTGCCCTAAAGCTCAGAAATTAAACTTTATCCCTTATTCTTATGTTTTATGACATGCTGATCATTCTTCCCTTCTATGACAACATCAAATTCTCACTCTAACATATACTTATGAATATTAGGTATTTTTACCGATTAAGTCGTTTTACTCATTTTCACTTAAAATCGCTTAACAAAAGTTGTTTAACATAATTTCAAACCCCATATTCCATCATAAAACATCAAAATAAAAACATTTTACCTATGGGTATTTTTCCAAATATGAACCCTAGGTTAAATTATTGCTAGTATAAGCTAAATCAAGTTACCGGGACTCTAAAAATATAAAGAACATTAAAAACGGGGCTTGGAATCACTTACTATGGAGCTTGGAAGCTTGAAACAAACCCTAGCTATGGAGAACCCTTGAAATTTCTTCCTAATGAAGAAGATGGACATATTTTGCCATCTTTTTCCCTTTTAATTTCTTTTTAATACTAATTGGCTAAAATGCCCTTCATTAAACCTTTAGTTATTTTTATCTATGTATGTTCATTTTTGTCTATGGAAATATAATGGTCTAATTACCATTTAAGGAATCCTACTTCAAACCCCCCATTACAATCGAGTACTCTATGAATTAGAACCCCTATTTAGCAACTTTTGCAAACAAGTCCTAATAGGCAATTTAAGCATGCAATCAATAAAATTTCTTATCAATACTCTAACACATGTATTTAATCACTCGGTAAATCATAATAATTAATCGTAATAAACTTTTATGTCTCGAATTCATGGTTTCGCAACCACTGTTCCGATTAGGCCCTATTTCGGGCTATCACAATTCTCCCCCTTTAAGGATTTTCGTCCCCAAAAATCTTACCAGTGAATAAGTTGGGATACTATTCCCTCATAGCGTCCCCAGTTTCCCATGTTGCCTCTTCCACTCCATGTCGTTGCCATAACACTTTCGCTAAAGCAATTTCTTTATTTCTCAACTATTTCACTTCTCGTGCTAAGATTCGAATCGGCTCTTCTTTGTATATCATATCCGATCGAATTTCCACTTCAGTTGGTGAAATCAAATGCGATGGGTCCGATCGATATCGCCCCAACATAGAAACATGAAACACATTATGAATTCTTTCTAATTCTGATCGTAAAGACAATCGATAAGCCACTGGACCGTTTCTTTCTATCACTTCATACGGACCAATAAATCTTGGACTTAATTTACCTTTACGGCCAAATCTCAAAATTTTCTTCCATAGAGACACTTTCAAAAATACTTTATCACCCACACGAAATTCAATCTCTTTTCTTTTCAAGTCCCCATACGAATTTTATCGATTCGATGTAGCTTTCAAACAATCATGGATTATCTTCACTTTTTCTTCGGTTTGTTTTACCAAATCAACTCCATGCAACCGATTTTCTTTAAGTTCAGTCCAGTATAATGGAGTCTGAGACTTTCGTCCATACAACGCTTCTTAAGGTTCCATTTTTATGCTCGATAGATAACTATTATTATATGCAAATTCCACCAAATGTAGATATCTTTCCCAATTACCTTCAAATTCCCATACATAACATCTCAACTGTCTTCGAGTAGTTGAATTACTCTTTCAGACTATCCATCGGTTTAGGGATGGAATGCTGTACTAAAATTCAATTTAGTACCTAATGCCTCTTGTAACTTCTTCCAAAACCTTGAAGTAAACCGTAGATCTCAATTAGATATAATAGACATAGGCACACCATGTAATCGGACTATTTTAGCAATATACAATTCGGCTAACTTGTGAAGTGAAAAATTCATTCGCACAGGAATGAAATGAGCCGACTTAGTCAATCGATCAACTATCACCCAAATTGAGTCTTTCTTTTTCGGTGACAATGGTGATCCCGACACAAAATCCATAGTAATTCTTTCCCATTTCCATTCCGGTATAGTTATTTGCTAGAGTAATCCCGAAGGTACCTGATGTTCTGCTTTGACCTGTTGACATATCAAACATCTTGATACAAACTCAGAAATATCACGTTTCATACCTGGCCACCAGTACATCTTTTTCAAATCATTATACATTTTATTACTTCCCGGATGTACAGACATAATACCACTATGTGCCTCGTGTAAAATCTTCTATACAAGCTCTGAATTTTTCGGTACACAAACTCTGCCTCTGAATAATAAACAACCATCAGTCCCAATCTAAATTCTGAATCATTACCTGACTCACATTGTACCCGTTTATCCTATAATTTCTCATCATTCTTCTGAGCTTCACATATTTGCTGTAGAAATGTCGGTTTAGCTCTCAATTTAGCTCTAATTCAACCATCATCAGTCAATGACAATCGGTTATTCACAGCTCGTAAAGCAAACAGAGATTTCCGACTCAAAGCATCAGCGACAACATTAGCCTTACCCGAATGGTAATCAATAATCAAATCATAGTCCTTTATCAGTTCAAGCCACCTAAGCTATCTCAAATTCAAATCTTTCTGTGTCATCAAATATTTCAAGCTTTTATGATCAGTATAAATATGACATTTCTCACCGTACAAGTAATGCCGCCATATCTTCAGCGCAAATACAATAACAGCTAATTCAAGATTATGTAGTGGGTAATTTCCTTCATGTGATTTAAGTTGTCTTGAAGCATAGGCTATTACTTTACCTTCTTGCATTAAGACACAACCTAAACCATTTAATGAGGCATCACTATAAATAACAAATTCCATACTCGATTCAGGCTGCACTAATACAGGTGTTTTCGTTAGTAGATCTTTCAATCGGTCGAAACTCTGCTGACATTCATCAGTCCACTCGAACTTCACATCTTTCTGCAATAATCGAGTCATCGGAGAAGCTATCATAGAGAATCCATGTACAAATCTCCGATAATAACCAACTAAACCCAAGAAACTTCTAACTTCAGATACATTCTTCGGTGGACTCCAATTGACAATAGCTGAGATTTTACTTGGATCTACCCTGATACTTTCGGCGGATACAATATGTCCAAGAAAACCCACTTCTCGAAGCCAAAATTCACATTTACTGAATTTAACATATAACTACTTCTCACGTAGGATTTGCAACACAATTCTCAAATGTTCTGTGTGTTCTTCTTCATCTCGATAAACCAAAATATCATCAATGAATACTACCACAAATCTGTCTAAGTACAATTTGAATATTCGGTTCATCAAATCCATGAATACTGCAGATGCAATAGTTAACCCAAACGGCATAACCAGAAACTCATAATGCCCATACCTGGTTCTGAAAGCAGTCTTTGGCACATCTGACTCTTTAACCCTCAATTGGTAATATCCGGATCTCAAATCAATTTTGGAAAACACAGTGGCATCCTTTAACTGATCAAACAAATCATCTATTCGAGGCAATGGATACTTATTTTTCACTGTCACTTTGTTAAGTTGACGATAATCAATACATAATCTCAATGTCCCATCCTTTTTCTTCACAAATAGCAGGGGAGCACCCCACGGGGAGTAACTTGGTCTCACAAATCCTTTATCATTCAACTCTTGTAATTGCACTTTTAATTCTTTCAGTGCAGTTGGTGCTATTCTGCAGGGAGCAATCGATATTGGAGCGGTTCCAGGCATTACTTCAATACCAAATTCCACTTCTCTAACTAGAGGCAAACCTGGCAACTCTTTCGGAAACACATCTAAATATTCACATACCACCGGCACTGATTCGATCTTTATCTCAGACACTTTTGTATTCAACACATAAGCAAGATATGCTTCACAACCATTTTTTAAACATTTTAAGATGTTAGGAGTCGTCACACTATCAATATTCAATTATGGCATGTATAGGTAATCTATTACACTCACTACATTTGTTCGAGAATCGACTAAACCGTAGCTCTGATACCAATAATTGTAATACCACACACTCGAGATCATTTTCGGATTCGATCACGATGAGTTATTTAACTTATCTTACTACTTCGGGTATAAAAAATAATTTATTTCATCATTCACAATAAATCTGTCCATTTGCGCAACAGTCATTAATTTAATTATAACTCGAGTTAAAAAATTGAAATTTAGATTTGTAAATTTTCCCTGAAATTAGACTCATATATCTTCTCACCATAAAATTTTTAGAATTTTTGGTTTGGCCAATTAGTACAGTTTATTCATTAAATTATCCCCTATTTCATAGTCCAACGGTTCTGACTACTATTCACTAAAAATCAATTTTCTAATTGTACAAATTTTATATATTCTTCTTACTTATTTATACTGAAAGTAGACTCACTATGGAATCTATACATATAAATTATAACTCATAATTATTTTTTTACAATTTTAAATGTTTTTCTAAAGTCTAAACAGGGGACTTCAAAAACCATTCTGACCCTGTGTCACTAAAATTCAAATATCACAGAATATAGAATTCTTTTGCTTACACTGTTTCTTTCATATAAAAGCAGACACAATAAGATTTAATTCTATATCTTATTAACTTTTTAATTCTATTTCTCCTATTTTTGGTGATTTTGCAAAGTCACTTTACTGCTGTTGTCCAAAAACTATTTCATTGCAAATTTTTACTTTTTCATACTTTCTTTGTGTAAACATCACTTAGGTATCCATACAAAATAATTCGATCCCTATACATGCCATAACTTAAAATATTTCAAAAGCATTTATATACCAAAGTAAAGCCTTGATTGTGATAAGAGGCTCCGACAATCTCTAATCCAAGTAAGTTCAACACACTACAAAACAAAGGAAAGGAAAAGTACAACTAACCTACTAATAGCTTAGTAAGTTACATGTAAACAATAAGCACTCAATCAATAATTAAAATTTTCACATACAATTAATTAATATCCTTCTTAGCAAATTTAATCACTTACACATGTACAATCTTACCAGTTCACTTGCACACACATTTAAGTACTTAATCATTATCACGTATGCTCATTCTTTCAATTATACCTGCAAACACACTTCATCTCATATTCACTTTAATTTATTATTAATCCTGTTGAACACTCCGAATATACACGGATACATAGAGAATTAGCACATAAGTGCCACACTGATATGTAGCCGAAGCTACCACTGATATGTAGCCGAAGCTACCACTGTAATGTAGCCAAAGCTACCACTAATCAATAACACTGGAAATGTCCACGGGCCTGCTCACACAAGCTGTAAGGTGTTTGCAACACATGCTAGATCACCCAGCACCCGGGACTCACTGTAACACTGTAACACTGGTCTCTAGTGATTTATCACTTGTATCCACTTCTATTCCTAAGTTCAACCGGGAATTTACTCTTAACACTTATTTTAAACACTTTATCACTTGAATAATTCATGAACAATTTTCCTTCCACATTCAATATTAATTCACATTTCAAATATAATTCACAATTTATAAAAATATATTGCTATTATTTACACATAACTTGCCTCGGATATAAAACGACTATTTTCGTAAATTAGTCGATAGCCTTGTCTTTTCCCTGATCACCTTCACTATTCCTTCTTTCTTGATCTATATTAGCACAATTTAATACGTTTATCAACATTCCATTCAAATACAATTCATACACAATATTTTGGCAAAAATTATGTTTTTGCCCCTAAAGTTTCATATATTTACACTTTTTCCCCAAAGCTCAGAAATTAAACTTTATCCCTTATTCTTATGTTTTATGACATGCTGGTCATTTTTCCCTTTTATGACAACATCAAATTCTCACTCTAACATATACTTATGAACATTAGGTATTTTTACCGATTAAGCCGTTTTACTCGTTTTCACTTAAAATCGCATAGCAAAAGTTGTTTAACATAATTTCAAACCTCATATTCTATCATAAAACATCAAAATAAACACATTTCACCTATGGGTATTTTTCCAAATATGAACCCTAGGTTAAATTATAGCTAGTATAAGCTAAATCAAGTTACCGGGACTCCAAAAACGTAAAGAACATTAAAAACAGTGCTTGGAGTCACTTACTATGGAGCTTGGAAGCTTGAAACAAACCCTAGATATGGAGAATGAGCCTTACAAATTCACGTTCGTATTCGGTCACTATTATTCGACCCTGCTTTAGCTCTAAGAACTCTTTTCTTTTCTGGTCGATGAACCTTCAGCTAATGTACTTCTTCTGGAATTCCTCCTGGAAGATTCCCAGTTAATTCTCTCCCTTGGTACCACCGACACAAGGGTATTCCACCATTGATAGGCTGAATCTTTCAAGAGAGACACCACACACTTCATGCACTCATCAGGCATGCATGACAACTCATCGAATACCCTTATGGTATTCCCAAGCCAGAATTCTGCCCTTTCTGGGTCATCGTCTTTACTAGCCCAAGATTCCTCTGCTCCTTGTTTTCGAATCTTATCGACCGGAGGCCTTTCTCTTCTTACTACCTCAACCACTTGAGGAGCTACAGAAGCGGGCTGAGGAATAGATGGGGGTGGAGGGGGTTGAGCATTAGGATTTGCTCTGATGTACTCAGTGTACCAATTGCTCATCATCTGGAGAAAGGCTTCTCGAGCCTCTTCTCCCTGACCCATAGTTTCGGGTCTACTCTTTAATGGCGCGGTCCCTTACGCGGGACCCGGAGCATTACCTGCAACATCATCGGCTACAGCTCGGTCAGAATTAGGATCCATTCACTATATAGAAACACAATTCAAATCGTCAGGACTCGTCACACTATCATTACACACATATTCTTACATATGACATGTATAGCTAGACTCATACTTACGCTAATTTAGTCCGAGAATCTACTAAACTGTAGCTCTGATATTCAACTCCAAAATTGGGTACGAGGCATTACCAGACTTATCTTACTTGAACATACAACTTTGGGCTTTCAAAAAAATCCATCCCCAACTTAAAGCTTCTCATTCAAAAGCATAGCATCCTTATCATGGTCCTATGAGGCCTTAAACATACATTCGGAAGGTCTCGGAATTAAACCAAAAAATTTTACGCTCTTAGAAAAATTTTGCCTAAACAGGGGCCACACACCCGTATGAAATGGGACACGCCCGTCTAGGCAGGCCGTGTGGTCACATACGCCCATGTCCCTAGCCCGTGTGGAATTTATTTTCTAATTCAAACCTTCAGGTGTTTTCACACGGCCAGACACACGCCCGTGTCTTAGCCCGTGTGCCAAAACCATGGCATTCTATTTATGACATCATCACCTCACTATGGTCACACGGCCAAGGCACACGCCCGTGTCCTTGGGCCGTGTGTCGAATTAAATTCCAAATTTTAAGTACAGACTTCAAACGACCTGGGCACACGCCCATGTCCATGGCCGTGCCTCCCACATGACTGAGACACATGGCCGTGTCTCTACCCGTTGTTTACTACTGAGCATTCTGACTTTGCAAACCTAGCATGCAGGGAACACACGGCCGATCAACACGCCTATGTGGCTGACTGTATGTCTCACACGGCCTAGACATGCCCGTGTGTCTACCCGTGTGGACATTTAAAAGGCTATATTCTAAGCCAAATGCCACCCTACATAGCAACCATACTTATACCAACTCAATTCATCATAACTCATGACCCTAAGGCACTTCTAAGAACTCAAACCAAAGCATCCGCACAAGCAAAAACTTCATAATTTCATCATCGTTGAATATATATTAACTTGTCAAGTATTGGCGCAATTCAATGACCACTTACAAAAAAGTATTTGATAACATAAATTGCCAACACTTTGGATAAAAAATATCACATAACAAAATACCTGAGTCCTATACATGCCATACTCAAAATAAGTTTAACTTGTTATACCCAAGAGAAGTCGATAGTGTGATTTCCGAACTTCGATGTCCCACGATCCTCGAGTTATCTTGGCAATACTACAAGGAAAAGGGAAATGAGAGGGGTAAGCATAAAGCTTAGTAAGTTTGCATGAAAATAAATAGCAACAATAAGCTCATAATGAGATCAATCCATGGCATTAGATAACCACACAAAGTCATAAGCACTTTGTCATAACTTTCTTGCACTTTTTCTTATCTAGAACAAACCATGCCACATATCGTAAACATTCCTCGTGAATTTCTCACGGGTACCTGTATTCACTCAAGCACATGACTTTAGTACTAATCTGATTTGTATTTCCAAGCTTATCTATTTATCCCACAAATCACTAGGGGTACTCAAAAATGCATATTCATCGTCATTAACATAAACACGAAGCCAATGCCACATCCCAGATGTGTTCTTACATGGGGTCACTTCTGAGTGCCGATGCCATATCCCGGATATGGTCTTATACAGAATCTCACATCAAGTATCGATGACATATCCCGCATATGGTCTAATACGATTCTCATATTCAATACCGAAGCCATATCCCAGATATGGTCTTATACGAGATCTCAATTTGGTGCCAAGGCTATGTCCCCGACATGGTCTTACACGGAACCTTATCCATCTCATGTCTTGATGATAGTATTCTTATATTCGTTATAGTCCAACCGAGACTTTAACATCTCAACTTTTATCATCTTTCTCATTCAACACCAATACTCGATTTCATAGAATATCATGTATCATTATAATATCAAACATTCTCAAGCATACTAGCATAAATGTTGAATCTATCACATACAAACTTACCTCGATTTCAAAACAAGCTAGATCGTGGATCTAGTCCGATACTTTGCTCTTTCCCCTGTCGAGGTAAATTCTTGGTTCTTCTTGATTTATAATAGCAAATTAGTCCATTTAATTATCACATTAATAGATGCATTTCAATAATCATGCTTTGGCAAAATTACTTTTTTGCCCTTAGACTTTTACAAAATGACCATTTTACCCCTAGACTCAAAAATCAATTCTTATCAATTTTCTCTCTTTAGCGAGCCTAGATGAACATTTATTTCTCTTATGGTTACCATCAAAACTCAACATTTCACACATCTACTACATATTTTATAACCTTTATAAAGAGGTCCTTTTAGGTGTTTTCTTGGTAACACCTTTCACAAAAGTTGTTCATCTAGCAACTAGGACCCATTTTCTTCTATAAAAATGCAGCAAACAACTTAAAAGCTTTCATGGCAAAACTCTAAGCTTTTCACCATTTAACAAAATAGTCCTTTCTCTAGAAGGCTTAAGCTTTAGAGGTTCCAAAAGTACAATTTTTATCTAGAAATGATCACTAGAACACTTACTTGTAAAGAGAAGAGTGTGCTGAAATTTTTGAATCTTTCAAGCCCCTATTTGATGCTAATTTTCGGTGGAGGAATTCTTTATTTTAATATAAAATCTCAATTTAGTCCACCTAATCCACCTACTTGACCAAATTTGACCTCTATTGTCCCCTATGGCCGGTCAACCTTTATTTAAGGGGCTAATTGCCCTTTAAAGACCTCCAATTCATATTCCATGGGTATTAGGTACCTTTAGCTAGAAATTTTAAACTTTTGCACTTCATGCGATTCAGTCTTTTCTCGCGATTTAGCATGAAATTGCTAAAATTAATGCACCAAAATTTTTATGTACTTATACAATCATACTCTAACTCATAAAATATCATGAAAATAATTTTCTCTAACCTCGTATTAGTGGTTCCGAACCACTGTTCCGACTAGCCCCTAAATTGGGCTGTTACAGGTATTTATTAGCTGTGAAATTAAATTGTTAAGGGATTTATGTGGTAATTAGACCATTTTTATTATGAGTGGACATTTATGGACAGGAATTAGGTGATTTTAATGTTAAAACACAAGGTTATTTATATAAATTAATAAATATATGTTAGTAAAATAAAGAAAAGACAAAAGCTATCATCTTTTCACTTCATATTCACCAAAAATTCAAAAGAAAGAAACCATGGCAGCATGCTAGGTTCGACCATGGCATTTTTGTGTGCAAGGTATGTGTTTTAACTCCCTTTTTAATTTTTTTTATGTTTTCGTGATCGTTGTAGTTTAATTTAACTAGCCGAGGGACTAATTTGCACAACTATTAAAGGGTTAGGGTTTTACCATGATTGTGTTTGTGTGATTTTTGAAGTTTGATGGAGGAAAATGAATCTTTGTTGTTAAATAATCAACTTTTGTAAAGTGATTTGTGACGAAATTATCATTTAGGGACTAGATTGTAAAGAAAGTAAAATAAGTAGGGGTAAAAGCATAATTTTGCAAAAGTATGAATTTTGGACTAAATTGAATAGAATGAATATTAAATGAATTAAATTTCCTTATTTAGATCAATTTAAGCCTCGTACGAATCTAGATCGAGGGAAAGATAAAGTCTCGGACTAGTTGATTCTATTTTATCGTCTTTGTATTTGAGGTAAGTTCGTATGATTAAATAGCGTTTTATTGTTATTTGAATTAAATGTTATTATGCTATTTATCATATCATGTTACGACAAAAATCCAATGACGTTACGATGACTATCGAGGCCCGTTTGAACCTTAGGAATATATAGGAAATAAATGACATGTCATTAGGGTTCCATGTTTCAAGTGCTAGTCCTGAATGTTCTATCGATCGTTGAGTTCTGGCATTTGTTGCAGATCTTTGTCAGCTTGTGTGAATGGCATTGTGTAGCTACATTCCGACCATCAGCTTGTGTGAGAAGACCCATTTATGGCTCGAGTGAGCATCGATGTAAGGAAAAAGAAAGGAAATGGTTTCAACCATATGTTTAGCACACTTTGTGTGAGCTTCCCGTGTATTCGATATTATTCTAAGTGGTTCAACGAGCATGTAAGGGGAAAGAACGGTAAGTGTTCCGATCAACTATATTATGAACTTATGAAAATCTATAAAATTTTAAAAATCAATGTATGAATATTTATGATGATTGAAAGTATGAATTAAATGGTGCTATGTTCATATATTATACCTGACCATGTGATGAAGTTGTTAAGTTATGTGTTTAAGCACAACTATTGTTGTTGATGATGCTTAGGCTTGTGCCAAGCTTGTGTTGGATTAATTCATGTCTATTTTATAATATTTTTCATTGAAATGATAAGCTATGTTCATGATTTATGAACTTACTAATCATTATATGCTTACGTAGTTTTCCTTTCTATGTTTTATAGATTATAGGACGCTCGATCAGTTTGGAAGCTCGTCGAAGACCTATCACACTATCCAAAGATTATATCAGTAGATTTTGCTATTTTAGTCATGGTTATAATGGCATGTATAGGTGAACTAATGTTAATGTTCTAGTTTTTATGTTTGGCTTGTAAATATGGTAATTTGGTTGGTGTGCTTTTGGCACTTTGATGCTATAATGGTTGATGTTTATATGGTCAAATTGATGTATGGTTTTATGACAAAACTGGTAAGTGTTGGCATATTTGAAATGTGGCTAATTAGGTTATATTTGATATGGAATTTAGTTGAGTTTGTTTTGGTATGGAAATAAGTAGTTGTGTATGCTTGAATTATGGATAAATATGCTTTTGCTAAGACATGCTCAATGGTTGTGATTGAGGTGCCTTTTGGCATGTTGTTTGTATGGATATTTGGTACAGAGATTTGGTCATTTTATGCATGCTTTGGACATGATTTAGGGTCTTGGTTATATGTGCAAATGTATTGTAGGTTCATGCTTGAATTGGGTGAAAGAAATGGCCTGATATTGGCCTATTTATTGTCCACATGGCCACAGACACGGGCCTATGTCTTAGCCATGTGTCCCATGTAGGTTTCAAAGGGTTACAAGTCAGACAGTTACACAAGTTGGCACACGGGTGTGTGGCTTGGCCTTGTGACCCAAGTCAGAGAGTTACAAGGGAACGAACACAGGCTCGGACACAGTCGTGTGTCCCTATTTTGAATTTTACATGGCCTAAGACACGGATGTGTGTCTCAACCGTGTGAGGCACACGGCCATGTGACCCCTATAGTGTGAATTTTCTAACTTTTTCCTTAAGGTTTCATATGTTTCTGATTTAGTCTGGAAGAGTTTTTGAAGTATTTCTAAGGCCTCGAAGGCTCGAATAAGGGACAATATGCATGTGTTTGAATGAATTATGCTATAATTTATCTAATGTTTGAAAATGATTGTTTTAAGTTTCGATTTTTTGGTAACGTTTCGTAACCCTATTTCGGTAATGGATACGGGTTTGGGGTATTACACATACTCTACTAAGGGCAAATATCGCTCCCAACTACCACTAAACTCAATCACATAGCTTCGCAACATTTCTTTACTAAGATTAAGCTTCGATCCCAAGGTTCTTGCAAACTCTTCCAAAACCTTAAAGTAAACCTAGGATCCCTATCAAAGATAATCAAAACTGGAACCCCATGAAGACGAACAATCTCAGCAATATACAACTCTGCCAACTTCTACAACAAATAATTGGTTCGCACCACTAAGAAATGTGCACTCTTCGAAAACTGATCAACTATAACCCACGCTGAATCTTTCCTCAAAGGAGTCAATGGCAAACCAGAAACAAAATTCATAGTAATACTTTCCAGAAACAAAATTCATAGTAATACTTTCCTACTTCCTTTCAGGAATCGCAATAGGTTGCAATAACCCATAAGGAAATTGATGTTCAATTTTCACCTTTTGATAAATCAAACATTGAGCCACAAAATCCGTAACATTACGTTTCAACCCAAGCCACCAATAAATCTCATGAAGATCATGATACATTTTACAACTACTGAGATGCATAGTGTAAGGGCTACTATCCACCTCAGTAAGGATCGCTTGTCTTAAATCCACATCTTGTGGCACACACAACCTACCTCAGAAATTCAAGATACCATCACTGTCAACATCAAAGTCTCCCTTAATACCTTGTTAAACTTGTCAAATCCTCTTCATTAATTCCCCATCTAAAGTATACTTCTCATTAATTTGTTGTGACAAAGTCAGCCTCACTTGTAGCTCAGCTAGCAATCCACCATCACTACCCAAACTTAAGTGTGCAAACATCTCAACTCTGCCCACGACTTTCTACTTAAAGCATCAGTAACGACATTCGCCTTGCTAGGATGATACTCTATCACACAATCATAATCCTTTAAAAGCTCAATCCAATGCCTTTGACTTAAATTCAACTCCTTTTGGGTGAGGATGTACTTAATGCTCTTATGATCCATGTAAATCACACACCTCTCTCAATAAAAATAATGACGACAAATCTTTAGTGTAAGAACAAAAGTAGCTAACCCTAAGTCATGAGTAGGATAGTCTCGTTCGTGTGTCTTCAACTGGCTTGAAGCATAAGCTACAACTTTACCCTCTTGCATCAAAATGCAACCAAATCTTGAATACAAAGCATCACTATAAACTACAAAATCTTTTCTAGGCTTTGGTTGAACCAACACAGGTGCCTTCATCAACACTACCTTAAGCTGATCAAAACTCTTCTCCCTTTCATCAGTCTATTCGAACACCACACTCTTCTGAAGTAGTTTCATTAAGGGTGCAGCAATAAGAGAAAACCCTTCAAAGAATCTACGATAGTAACTAGCTGAGCCTAAGAAACTCTGAACTTAGATAACACTATCGCATCTATCTTCTTGGGATCCACTCGAATCCCTTCTACCGAAACAACATAACCTAAGAATGCCACTTCCCTAAGCCAGGATTCACACTTACTCAACTTTGCATACAGCTTCTTATCTTGAAGAATCTGCAAAACAACCCTTAAGTGGTTGTCGTGATCCTTTTCAGAACTAGAATTGTAACACCCCTAACCCATAACCATCGCCAGACTAGGATTAAAGGCATTACCGGACAAATTAGAACTTTTACTAACATTTCATATATATGCTAATCAATTTATAATCTGTGTCCCTTAAATAGGTCTACAAGACCTTAAACGTGCTTTAGAAAAGGGCCGGGACTAAACTGAACACATTTGGAAATTTTTAGAAATTTAAAAAAATTTCAAAGTTACAAAGGTCACACGCCCGTGTAGGCAGGTCGTGTGCCTCCCACGGCCTCAAACACGCTCGTGTGTCTAAGCCGTGTCAAAACAGGGTAGACATACTGACTTGTTCACACGGCTGTGGACACACCCGTGGTCGCTACTGACTTGCACCACACGGCCAGTCACATGCCCGTGTATCCAGCCCGTGGTCAAGTCTGACTTGTTTCAATTGGCAAACTTAAATGACACGGTCGAACCACAAGCCCGTGTGCTCAATCGTGCGGGCAAATATAGGCCATTTACAAGGCCAATTTGCCACCCCTTTTAGGGTCAAACCTACAAGCATAGACAACCACATTTCAAACCCTCAAAATACAACTAAATCATGTCAATAATGTCCATATCTTCTAATCATTCAAACACATATCAAGCACAACAACTTATTCACCATTTATCTCATATTAAATTAGACATTTCCAAGCAAACACCATCCAAAAACTTACCAATTCAATATACTAACTATTCATCAATGATATACCAACTTATACCCCACAAAACATAATTGACATTTACCATATTCATATCCCATTTACAAGCCATATCACATAGCTTATGTATACATCTCAAACATAACCCAAAACAACTAGCCTATACATGCCATACTTAACTATGTACACATTCAAAATGTACCAAAATAAAGTTTGATAGTGTGGTGATGATCCTTGACGATCCTCAAGCTTTCTGTAGCTTTAACGATCTATAAAATAAAGCAAACACACACACAGAATAAGCTTTCAAAAGCTTAGTAAGCCATATACAAAAAAACTTAATACACAAACACTTATGTACATAGCAAATACAAGTTCATTAATAAATTTTCATTTCAAATACATAATTTCTCTTTAGCTTATTTGTTTAGCCATAGCTTACCAACATATCATATCTCAAAGCATCTCTTTTGCTCATATCATAGTCTTACATATATCACATTTTATCACATTACATCTATGCACATATTTCTCTTTTGCAAGTCCATAAATACTCACCTTTCATGCTTAAACAAGCATACACATCAAATGTACCTGAAACAGTTACACAATTCACATAGTCTTTCATTTCTCAGATTTTCCCGTTGAACAATTTGGAATCAAATAGGATACTCAAAATACTCAGAATAATCGTACAATGCCAACGTCCCAGACGTGGTCTTACATGTACCCAAATATTGATGCCACTGTCCCAAAAAGGGTCTTACACGAATTAATACGATGCCAATGTCCTAGACATGGTCTTACACGTAAATCTCAAAACGACACCAACATCCCAGACGTGGTCTTACACAATATCACATATCAGAAACATATGTCATGACATATGTAATCCTATCTATTCCTAGGTTTGTACGAGACTTTTCGGATATTGAAACCTTGTCGATACTTTCTCGGATTTCATGTACTTATCAATTCGAACACATTCATCACAATCTAAATTTCATAAGTGCATAAATAAGCCAATTCAAATACATTTATTTGTATATAGACTTACCTTATACAAGAAGAACGGAAATGGATGACTATTCAATTACTTTCGACTTTCCTCAATCTAAATCCGTTTTCTTTGGTTCTTGATCTATACATATTCAAATTTAATCATTTTATTCACCAAATCATTCAATTCAATCCAAAAACACATATTTAGGGCAATTTACAAATTAGCCCCCACATTTTCACGTTTTGACATTTTAGTCCCTATTTCACAAAATCACAAAATACACAAAATTCAATACAACCCATGCTTAGCCAAATATTCCCATGCTCTATACAAGTTCATGCATTTCATTTATTTCACATTTTAGTCTCTCAAAATATTATTTACTCAATTTAATCCAAATCACCCAAATTCACTAAAAAATCCAAAGACAAAACATATTAATCTAACACATATATTTCATATTTCATCATCAAACATCACAAAACTCGTGAATTCATCAATGGCATATTTCAAAATCACCATCAATTCACAAAATTGAGACATGGGTTTTGTAGTATTCGAAGTAATGATTACAAAAATGTAGAAATTATCAAAAACCGAAACTGAAACATACCTTAATTTCGCTTAGAAGTAGCCAAAACCTAGCTTGGTTTTATTTCTTCTTTTTTTTTTTCTTTCAATATTCGGCTAAATGAGCACAAAATAGATGGCTTATTTTAAGCTTTATTTTTATTATATTAACATTATTAATCCTTTTAAAAAATTAGACTTTTAATTACCATAATAAACTTTTATACATTAAGGCCATTTTTGTCCATTATTATCCTGTCACACCCCTAACCCGAGACCGTCGCCGGAATAGGGTTAAGAGGCGTTACCGAAAAACCACAATAATTTACATCCATTCCATGACACATAGTCTATCATCAATCATACATACTCAAATATGAACATACAATCCCTCATCTAGGTCTACGAGACCTTAATCAAGTGTTAGAAAGGGGTCGAGACTAAACCGGACACCAATGAAAGTTTCTAAAACTTTAATATTCTTCAAAACTGTTGAGATCACACGCTTGTGTAATCAGGCCATGTGCCTCACACGATCACCAGACACCCCCATGTGTCCAGGCCGTGCCAAAGCAGAGTAAGTATTTTGACTTCTCCACACGGCCACTAGGCACGCCCGTGTGCTAAGGTCGTGTACTCTTAGACAATATACTAACTTATTCACATGGCTACTAGGCACGTCCGTGTACCCTAGCCTTGCATACTTGGGATATCTACTGACTTTATCCCACAGTCACTAGGCATGCCCGTGTACCATAGCCGTGTAGACAAAACAGGCCATTTGTGAGGCCAATTTGCCACCCACATAAGGGTTTACCAACATGCTTCAATACAATGACAATTCATGCTTCTATATGCAATTAAACTTACCATTCCATGCATTATTCAACCACCAACTATACCATCTACTTCCATGCTAATTATCATCACAAGTAAGACTATTCAAAGTGACATTTATATATCTCAAAACATATGTAATTCAAGCATCATGTAATCCATATCAAAAATTCATTTTCAGCCAAATCTTTCATCAACTACATAATCATGAAATATACCAAACTCACAACTCATTCATAGTTTCAACATCATTCAACTTCCAAGCCAAATCACATGGCAAGGATATAAACATTTCCCAAAACATACCATAACTTCTAGCCTATACATGCCATATTTTATCTATATACATCTTTCCAAAAGTACCAAAATAGATTTCCGATGGTGTGATAGAGATGATGACGATCCCCAGATCCAAGCTAGCTTTACTGACACTGCAAAGTAGAAATACAATTCACACAATAAGCTTTCCAAAGTTTAGTAAGTTCGTAACATAACACATTTAAATCAAAACAAACCATCACATAGATTATTTCACTTCTCTCTCTCTCTATATATATATATATTGTACCATCCAAAGCTAATATGCTCATTTAATATTTCATAATCTCATTAATAAATTCATCAACCACATAGGTTCCGAACGTACCTTAGTCAACACTTAGTTGTCAATTACATTTGCTACTCAATACTCACAATTTCATTTCGTTCAATTTCCGTATCTTCTTTGATTCAATCGCACACTTAGTGCCCAAATAGTTAGCCGAAGCTTAATTAACATCACACACATAGTGCATCTATATCAAACCGATCTTAAATCGAAATCGCACACACAGTGCCAACCACAAACCAAAGATTATATTATTTCGCACACACAGTGCTAATCATCTCGGTCACATTTCTGAATACGCACACTTAGTGCCACATAACTCAAGCTCTCACATAGCATTCACATTTCTATATTATCATACCACTCATTTCATAGCATTAAACATAACTAAATATACGCATTATGTCCGAACTTACCTCAGACGTCGAACTATCGAAATGGTCGATTAATCAAGCACCTTATCTTTGCCTCGGTCTCGATCCGAACCTCTCCTCTCTTGGTCTATACACATTCAAATTCAATCCATTCAATCAGCAAATCATTCATTTTAGTCCAAACACACATATTTAGGGCATTTTATAAAATAGCCCTCATATTTTCACATTTCGACATTTTAGTCCCTAATTCATAAAATCATCAAATTCACATTATTTCTTTCCACATAAGCTTTGCCAAATTTCCCTTATTTTAATACAAACCCTCTCATTTCATTTATTTCACATCTTAATCCTTCAATTTCTCATTTTCTCAATTAAGCCTAAAATGCTCAATTTCACTAAAAATCCCAATATAAACTATGTTAACCCAACACCAAGTTCCATATTTCACTATCAACTAGCACATAGCTCAAGCATTCATCAATGGCTCATCACAAAAACATCATCAATTCACAAAATTACAACATGGGTTAGCTAGAGCACGACGCCACGATTATGAAAACGTAGAAATTAACAAAAACCGAGCTCAAACATAACTTGAATTGAGCTTGGAAATAACTGAAATCTTCAAATCTCTTAAGCCTTTCTTTTTCTTCTAATTTCGGTGGATGAACACCATTAAAATGCCACCATTATGTCTTTATTTTATTATAATAACATTGTTTGTTCATTTACTTATTTAGCCCTTATTAAACATATATATAACAGATATACACTAAGGTTATTTTTGTCCATTGTCACCTACTATCACCAATAATGGTCAAATTGCATCTTAAAGCCTCCATATTAAAAAGACAACCACAATTAGGCTCTTATAAATCAGCACACAGCTTTTGCATTTTATGCGATTAGATCCTTTTTCTTAATTCGGCAAACAGTCAATAAAATCTTCACGCAAAAACTTCACATAGGCTAAATCACATACTATTCACACAGAAAATAATATTAAATTATTATCCAACCTTAGATTTGTGGTCTCAAAACCACTATTTTGACTAGGGTCTAAACCAGGCTGTTACAACCAGTGAATAGGTATGGATATTGCTCTCTTATAATATTTTTAGGCTCCCACGTAGCCTCTCCAACTCCGTGCTTGTGCCACAACACTTTCACTTAGGAAATTCTTCTGTTTCTCAACTCTTTGGTCTCTCGTGCCAAAATTTGAATCGGTTCTTCACTATATGACAAATCTAACTAAATCTCAACCTCAGTAGGAGCAATCACGTGAGACGGATCAGATTATGAATTTTCTCTAATTCAAGTCGCAACAGCAATCTATAAGCCACCGACCCTATTCTCTTAATAATCTCATATGGTCCAATGAACCTCAGACTCAGTTTACCTTTCCAGCCAAATCGAAGTATTTTCTTCCACGGAGACACTTTCAAGAATACTTTATCCCCAACTTCAAATTCAATATCCTTTCGTTTCAAGTCTGCATAAGACTTCTGACGATCTGAGGCCGCTTTCAAACTGTCACGAATCACTTTCACTTTTTGCTCAGTCTCTTTTATTAAATCAACCCCGTGAATCTTATTCTCACTCAGTTCAGTCCAATACAATGGAGTTCGACATTTACGATCGTAAAGAGCCTCATACGGTGCCATTTTGATACTAGATAGAAAACTGTTGTTGTACGCGAATTCAATCAACGGTAAATGTTTTTCCCACGTAGTCTCGAACTGAAGTATACAACATCTCAACATATCTTCAAGAATCTGAATGATCCGCTCGGATTGTCCATCCGTTTACGGATGAAATGCAGTACTAAAATGTAGCTTCATACCTAAAGCCTCTTGCAATTTCTTCCAAAACCGCGAGGTAAATCTCGGATTCCTATCAAATAAAATAGATAGTGGCACCCCGTGCAATCTTCAGTAACATACAGTTCAGCTAATCTATCGAGTGAATAATATGTTCTCACCGGAACAAAATGAGCCGATTTCGACAATCTGTCAACTATCACTCAGATTGCATCTTTCTTTCCCGGAGATAAAGGTAACCCCGACACAAAGTCCATTGTAGTTCTTTCCCATTTCCACTCAGGAATCATGATCGGTTGTAACAAACCGGAGGGAACCTGATGTTCAGCTTTTACTTGCTGACATATTAAACATTTCGACACAAAGTCAAAGATGTCACGTTTCATACCATGGCACTAATAAAACTGTTTCAAATCATTATACATTTTCGTACTCCCCGGATGAACAGTCAAACGACTATTTTGAGCTTTATTCAAAATCATCTGAATTAACTCTGAATTTGTCGGAACACAAATCCGATCTCTAAATCTCATACAATCATAATTATCAACTCGAAATTCTGAATCAACATTCGATTCACACTGAGTTCATTTAACACTCATTTCAACATCACTTTTCTGAGCATCATGAATCTGACGTACAAACATCGGCTTTACTTTCAACTCGGCTAAAACTGCACTATCATCACACAGATCTATTTGAGTACTCATAGCTCGCAAGGTACATAATGATTTTCGACTCAAGGCATCATCTACAACATTAGCTTTACCCGGGTGGTAATCTATCATAAGCTCGTAGTCTTTCAACAATTCTAACCATCTTCTCTGTCGCAAATTTAATTCTTTCTGAGTCATCAGGTATTTCTAGCTCTTGTGATCTGTAAAAATATTACATTTCTCACCAAATACACAGTGACGCCAAATCTTCAATGCAAACACAATGGCTGCTAATTCAAGGTCATGCGTCGAATAGTTCTTTTCATGCGGCTTTAGTTGCCTCGAAGCATAAGCAATGACTTTGCCTTCTTGCATCAGCACACAGCCCAAACCATTCAATGATGCATCACTATATACTACAATTTAACATCTTTCCGACCATTCAACTTCTCAAAATTCTGATGACACTTTTTCGACCATTCAAATTTAACATCTTTCTGTAGCGACTTCGTCAACGGAGTCCAATCATCGAGAAGCCTTTCACAAATTGTCTATAATATCCCACTAGTCCCAAAAAATTACGGACTTCAAACACATTTCTCAGAGGCTTCCATTCTAATAAAGCAGAGATTTTACTCGGATCAACTCTTATTCCCATAGCTGATATAACATGCCCCAAAAAACAAACCTCTCGTAACCAAAACCCACATTTGCTAAACTTAGCATACAATTGTTTCTCACGCAGAGTTTGTAGCACAATTCTCAAATGCTCGGCATGTTGTGTCTCATCACATGAATAAATCAAAATATCATCAATGAACACCATAACAACACGATCTAAATATGGTCTGAATATCCGATTCATCAAATCCATAAACACTACGGGAGCATTTGTTAATCCGAAAGGCATCACTAAGAATTCATAATGTCCGTACCTCGTTCTGAAAGCAGTTTTTAGCACATCAGATTCTTTACCACTCAACTGATAGTAGCCCGATCTCAAATCTATCTTAGAAAACATCGTAGCTCCTTTCAGTTGATCAACAAATCATCGATACGAGGTAACGAATATTTGTTCTTTATCGTTACTTTGTTTAATTGTCGGTAATCAATACACATTCTCATAGTACCGTCTTTCTTTTTCACAAATAACACAGGAGCATCCCAGGGCGAGAAACTTGGCCTTGAAAACCCTCTATCAGTTAACTCTTGCAACTGTGACTTTAACTCTTTCAATTTCGTTGGTGCCATTCTATACGGTGCTATCGAGATAGGAGCCGTTCCCGGTACCAAATCAATGCCAAATTCAACTTCTCAAATCGGAGGTAATCCCAATAACTCTTCAAGAAACACATCTGGAAGCTCACAAACCACAGGCACAGATGCAACTTTTTTTTTGACACTTTTGTATCAATCACATATGCCAGATAGGCTTCGCAACCCTTTCTCACATAGTCCATAGCTTTCAATGCGGATACAACAGCTGGTAACCTTTTCATATCACTGGATTCAATTCGAACTATCTCACCATTCTGACTTCTCAATTCAATACTCTTTCTTTTACAATTCACAATGGCATTATGCAGAGTGAGCCAATCCATACCCAGAATTATATCGAACTCATCGAATGGTAGCAACATCAAATTGGCCGAAAAACATAAATCACAAAACGTCAATGATCAATTCTTGCACACCTTATCCACCAAGACACACTTGCCTAAGGGGTTCGATACTCTAACCACAAATTTAGTAGATTCAACATGTAGAGTCTTATTTAATACTAAATTCACACACAGAGAGGAATGAGTTGAACCAGGATCTATTAATGCAATCACAACAGTATCGAATAGAGTAAAAGTACCAGTTATGACGTCTAGAGATGATGCTTCCTCTCGTGCACGTATAGCATAAGCTCAGGCAGGTGCTCTTGCTTCCAATCTCACTATTGTACCGGTGGTCCCTCTTTGGCTTCCACTCATATTCCCAGCATTTTTGGGTGGTCTAACCCTAGCCGTCACATTACTCGATCTCACATTCTGAACATTTTCTTCCTCAGCTATCTTTGGGTAGTCTCGGATAAAATGATCTCGTGATCCACATTTATAACAAACTCTATTGTTGTACTTGCCCCAACATTCTCCCACATGTCATCTTCCACATTGTCTACACTCAGGTTTGTTGCTTTTGACACTATCAACACTTGATTCTATTGGAGCTTGAGTTCTCAGACCAACACTTAGTCTTGCGCGGTCTCTATTCGGATGTCCAAATGAAGCATTTGATCGGTTACTTGCATCTCTGAATCTCTTTGTCGAAGGTTGAGAAAACTTAATCATCGATCTTTTTCTTTCATCATGAGTTTTAGAGTCAGCGTTCTTGTTTTCTTTGTTGAGCTCCTCCGCTTTGCTTGCCCTTTCGACTAGCACAACAAATTCATTTATATCAAGTATCCCAACCAACAACTTAATGTCCTCATTCAACCCTTCTATGAAGCGTTTACACATAGTAGCTTCGGTCGAAACACATTCCCATGCATACTGGCTCAATCTCACAAATTCTCACTCGTACTCAGTAACTGACAAGTGGCCCTGTTTCAGCTCTAGAAACTCTTTACGTTTCTGATCAATGAATCGTTGACTGATATACTTCTTTTTGAACTCAACTTGAAAGAAATCCCAGGTGATTCTCTCTCTCGAAACCACAGATGTCAACGTCTTCCACCAGTTATAAGCTGTATCTCTCAACAAAGAAACTGCACACTTGATACACTCATCAGGAGTCAACGACATCTCATCGAATACCCGAATTGTATTCTCGAGCCAAAACTCAGCTCGCTCAGCATCGTCATCAACTGTGGCCCTAAACTCTTTGGCCCCATACTTACGAATCTTATCCACAGGAGGTTTACTCAATCGGATCGGATCTACAACTTGTGGCACAACAGGTATTTGTGGGGGTAGAGGTTGTGAAGCAGCCGGAATCGTTCGAACGAACTCCGAAAACCACTCATTCATCATACGGAAGAAGGCTTGCTTAGCCTCTCCTCCTTCACTACTTTCATTTGGCCTAGATGTGGCTGGCGCTGTCCCTTGAGCGGGAGCATGCGCATTACTCTCAACATCGTCAACAACTGCTCGATTGGGATCCATTACTATATGAAAACACATTCATAATTGTCAGGATTCATCACACTATCACAATTTCAGATATGGCATGTATAGCTAGACTCACATACGCTACGTTAGTCTGAGAATCGACTAAACTTTAGTTCTGATACCAATAAAATGTAACACCCCTAACCCGAGACCGTCGCCAGAATAGGGTTAAGAGGCGTTACCAAACAACCACAATAATTCACATCCATTCCACGACACATAGTCTATCATCAATCATACATACTCAAATACGAACATACAATCCCTCATCTAAGTCTACGAGACCTTAATCAAGTGTTAGAAAGGGGTTAGGACTAAACCTAACACTAATGAAAGTTTTCAAAATTTTAATATTCTTCAAAACTGGTGAGGTCACACGCTCGTGCAATCAGGCCGTGTGCCTCACACGATCACCAGACACCCCCATTTGTCCAAGCCGTGCCAAAGCAGAACAAGTATTCTAACTTCTCCACACAGCCACCAGGCACGCCCGTGTGCTAAGGCCGTGTACTCTTAGAAAATATACTGACTTATTCACATAGCTACTAGGCACGTCCGTGTACCCTGGCCGTGCATACTTGGGCTATCTACTGACTTATCCCAAGGTCACTAGGCACGCCTATGTGCCATAACTGTGTAGACAAAATAGGCCATTTACAAGGCCAATTTGCCACCCACACAAGGGTTTACCACCATGCTTCAATACAATGCCAATTCATGCTTCTATATGCAATCAAACTTATCATTCCATGCATTATTGAACCACCAACTATACCATCTACTTCCATGCTCATTATCATCACAACTAAGACCATTCAAAGTGACATTTATACATCTCAAAACATATGTAATTCAAGCATCTTGTAATCCATATCAAAAATTCATTTTCAACCACATCTTTCATCAACTACATAATCATGAAATATACCAAACTCACAACTCATTCATAGTTTCAACATCATTCAACTTCCAAGCCAAATCACATGGCAAGGATATAAACATTTCCCAAAACATATCATAACTTCTAGCCTATACATGTCATATTTCATCTACATAAATCTTTCCAAAAATACCAAAATAGATTGTCGATAGTATGATAGAGATGCTGATGATCCCCGGATCCGAGCTAGCTTTACTGACACTGCAAAGCAGAAAAACAAATCACACAATAAGCTTTCCAAAGCTTAGTAAGTTCGTAAAATAACACATTTAAATCAAAACAAACCATCACATAGATTATTTCACTTCTATATATATATATATATATATTGTACCATCCAAAGCTAATATGCTCATTTAATGTTTCATAATCTCCTTCATAAATTCATCAACCACATAGGTTTCGAACGTACCTTAGTTAACACTTAGTTGTCAATTACATTTGCCACTCAATACTCACTATTCCATTTTGATCAATTTTCGTATCTTCTTTGATTCAGTCGCACACTTAGTGCCCAAATAGTTAGCCGAAGCTTAATTAACATCGCACACATAGTGCATCTATATCAAACTAATCTTAAATTGGTATTGCACACACAATACCAACCACAAAGCCAAAGCTTATATTATTTTGCACACACAGTGCTAATCATCTCGGTCACATTTCTGAATACACACACTTAGTGCCACATAACTCAAGCTCTCACATAACATTCACATTTCTATATTATCATACCATTCATTTCCTAGCATTAAACATAAATAAATATACGCATTATGTCCAAACTTACCTCGAACGTCGAACTATCGAAATGGTCGATTAATCAAGCACCTTATCTTTGCCTCGATCTCGATCTGAACCTCTCCTCTCTTGATCTATACACATTCAAATTCAATCCATTCAATCACCAAATCATTCATTTTAGTTCAAACACACATATTTAGGGCATTTTATAAAATAGCCCTCATATTTTCACATTTCGAGACTTTAGTCCCTAATTCATAAAATCATCAAATTCACATTATTTCTTTCCACATAAGCTTAGCCAAATTTCCCTTATTTTCATACAAACCCTCTCATTTCATTTATTTCACATCTTAATCCTTCAATTTCTCATTTTCTCAATTAAGCCTAAAATGCTCAATTTCACTAAAAGTCCCAATACAAACTATGTTAACCCAACACCAAGTTTTCATATTTCACTATCAACTAGCATATAGCTCAAGCATTCATCAATGGCTCATCACAAAAACATCATCAATTCACAAAATTACAACATGGGTTAGCTAGAGCACGAAGCAACGATTATGAAAACGTAGAAATTAACAAAAATTGAGCTCAAACATACCTTGAATTGAGCTTGGAAATAACTGAAATCTTTAAAGCTTTTAAGCCTTTCTTTTTCTTCTAATTTCGGTGGATGAACACCATTAAAATGCCACCATTATGTCTTTATTTTATTATAATAACATTGTTTATTCAGTTACTTATTTAGCCCTTATTAAACATATATATAACATATATACACTAAGGGGATTTTTGTCCATTGTCACCCACTATCACTAATAATGGTCTAATTGCATCTTAAAGCCTCCATATTAAAAAGACAACCACAATTAGGCTCTTATAAATCAGCACACAGCTTTTGCATTTTATGCGATTAGATCATTTTTCTTAATTTGGCACACAGTCAATAAAATCTTCACACAAAAATTTCACATAGGCTAAATCACATACTATTCACACAGAAAATAATATTAAATTATTATTTCGACCTCGAATTTGTGGTCTCGAAACCACTGTTTTGACTAGGGTCTAAACCAGGCTGTTACATATCCACTTACTTATATAACGGATTAATTACTTCATAAGGCCACACATTTATAAAGACATAACACATAGGTGCTTTTAACCTATGGCATGCTAATTTAGCATCTTTCACAATTAGGTCCTTTTATCAAATTAAGCACACAAATGGATAAATTAAATCACAAAGCTTTCACACATGCTTAATCTCATATTACAAACACAGAAAATAATATTAAAATATTTTTTTGACTCAGATTCATGGTCCCGAAACCACTATTCCGACTAGGGTCTAAACCAGACTGTTACAAGAATACACCAAGATATGATTTATGAAGACAGCTACAAATTGATCCAAATACGAATGAAACACACGATTCATCAAATCCATGAATATGGTAGGTGCATTAGTTAACCTAAACAGCATCACCAAGAACTCATAAAGCCCATACCGAGTCCAAAAAGTAGTTTTCAACACATCAGACTCCTTCACCTTTAACTGATAATACCCAGAGCTAAGATCAATCTTCAAAAACATTGTTGTACTTCAGAACTGATCAAACAAATCAGCAGTTCGAGGCAAAGGATACGTATTCTTAATGGTCAACTTGTTCAACTGTTTATAATCAATACACATCCTCACCCTACCGTCCTTCTTCTTTACAAACAAAACTAGTGCACCCCACAAAGATACACTTGATCGAATAAACCCTCTATCCAACAACATTTGCAAGTGAATCTTCAATTTCTTGAGCTCTTTTGGTGCCATGGATAGGGTGCAATGGACACTAGTACAGTACCAAGATAAAGCTCAATTCCAAACTCCACTTCCCGATTCAGTGACAATCCAGGTAACTCTTTTGGAAACACATAAGGGAAATCCCTAACATTACAAATATCCAGAATTCTCAGCTCCTTACTATCTGAATTCATCACATAAGCCAAGTAAGCTTCACAACCTTTGCCCATCAAACTTTCAGCCTTTATAGCCGAAACCATATTAGACATAAAACCCGGTCTTTCACCCACTACAACTATTTTCAAACCATCACTATCTCTCAAAGTAATCCACTTAGTCTAAAAATCTAACATAGCCTTATGTTCAGCTAACCAATCCATACCAAGTATCACATCAAATCCATAAAACAAAAATTCCATAAGATCAACAGTGAAAACATGTCCTTGAATCATAAGAGGACATCTATGATAAACTTTATTCATTACCACACTATCACCAAAGGAACTAATGACTGTCATACCCAAACCAATAGTCTCAACAGGAATCTCTAACTTACATGCCAGCTTACTCAAAATATATGAATACGTCGATCCAGAATCAACTAAAGAAAACAATAGAATAGATTGTAAAGTAAAAGTACCTGCGATAACATCATTGGATCTTAATCCTCCGGCTCCCTAACATCATAAACTCGAGCTGGACCTCCAGACTCAACCTGTGTAGCAATAGTATGAGCAACAATTCACTGCCCACTCGGTCTCTCGGTACCTTTACAGCGACCACGGCCTCTAGCAGGCGCAGTAACAAGTCCCAAACTCTAAGTCTGTGAAACCTCAACCCTAAGTGGATAATACCTCACAAAATGTTCCTTCGAACCACATTTATAACATCCACTAGTCAACTTACAACACTCTCTAGAATGCCTGTGCTTGCAGTGCACACAAAGCGGCAATCCAGAACTACCTGCTGAACCGCTAGCACTAACCACAGTACTAATTTGTTGCTTGAGCTGGCTGAGTCGAGTCCCACATCTCGAACCTCTACCAGAGACATGACTATCACGCCCTCTCTTAGACGGTCGACCCGATGCACTATCAAAAGCTCTCTTGCCAAAACAAGGTGGCTCAGCTAAGGTCTCCTCAATAGCCTTAGTTCTCTCAACTAACTCATCAAACATCTCTATAGGCTAAGCTACCAAATAAACCCGAATCTCACGATTTAGCCCAAAAAAGGAACCTTTTACAATGGTCTCTTTCATAAAGAATCATCTCAGGTGTGTATTGACTAAATCGCACAAATTCATCCTTATAATCAGCCACAGATAAATCACCCTGAATCAAGTCAAAAAAATTCACACTTATGAGCCTTCATATACTACTCACCCATATACTTCCTCTTAAAAACCTTAATAAAATAACTCTAAGTCAATCTATCAGCAACAGTCCCTCTCCTAACTGTATTCCACCAATGATGAGCCTCACCGTCAAGTAAGGACATAACACAACCTAACTTTTCCTCGTCAAAATAGGACATCTGCTTGAGGATCCTTTCAACTCCCTCCAACTAGTACTTAGCTACGGTTGGACCAGTACCTATAACGCCCCAAATTTGGGCCTAGTAGAATTGGGCCTATTGGGCCTTGGGCATGGGAGCACTTAAAATTTTAAGAACAAGAGAACGGCACTAACCAAGTTGCAACACCCCAAAAATCTCGAAACTTTAAATTTTTGTGCACTGAGGTTGGTATGTATGAGTAGCACTTAGAATATTAATTTTAAGGTATTATCGGGATTATTTGAGTTCTTAGAGATAGGGAAGACCATAGGGAAAAATTTATTTTTCTTTGCTTTAGGGGACCCTAGTCTCAGACATTAGGCCTCTTAAATAGATTAAGGGAAAAAAGGACACAAATGGGCTTGTGGTCCAGTGGCAAGTGGCGTCACTTGGGGAGCTATAAGGTGGTGTGTTGTCAGCTGGGGAGGTCCAAGGTTTGAGCATTAGGAGTGGTGTTTTTGGGGTGTTTTATTTTGCATAGGTGGACGGCCAGAGTTATGTTGAATATGAACTCTTGCGTTGGAGTGTTTGAGTGGTAAGGAGAACTGATAATGGAGGAAAATTCAGATAAGGCTAACGTGTTATCAGGAGAAAAGTTAGAAGATGAGGAGAGGGAGGAATTGGTGCCGAATAGGACTGTGGGGAAAGGAGTATTCGGCTGATGGCTATAAAAGGAGAAGACGAATGCTTTAAAGGGTTTTTGAGCTTTCATTGGTCTTTCTTTTCTTCCCTTAATCGATTTTCCCGTAGCCAAATTCTCCCAATTGCTGAAATCTCCTATAGCCGAATCCTTTTTGCCGAATTCTCTCATAGCCAAACTTTTCTATTGCCGGATTACCACCATATTTTTTCTTGCCTAAATTCCTATTTGTGCCAAACCCTTGTTGTTTTCCTCCATCACAGATCGATTATTATCTACTATCAGTCAAATGTTGAAAGCCGTATCTAGTTAATAGTTGTCTAGGCCGCAGGATAGAAAGGAGATTTGGTAAGTATTCGATTAACCTCTTTTGTACGTTTAGCTAAAAGCCGAAAGGCTATCTAACTGTCCTGTCGGTAACTCTGTGATAGCAAGGATAAGGTTCAAAGATCGCAAGCGTGGTAGGATCATTAGCAAGGGTAAGTGTACTCAACTCGATTGTGGTTTAAGTGAATGGCCGAATGTGTGTATGATCTATAGGGGTGACTTGTGTGGATTATGAGTCACTCGAATTTTGATGGTGTATGTGTGAGTGCAGATCTAGGGGATACCTCTGATTAGTAGCTAAGGAAGGACTATTAGAACCCGGTGGCACACGGTAAGGTTACGATAAGGTTTCAACTTTTGGTGAATGTTTTGATTTAGAGATTGATTGAAGGTTGGTTGGTTGTAGGTTCAAGGCTAAGGATAGTATAGTATGTCACAGTAACCAGGTGAGTACAAACACAACACACACACGATATCGGCAATACCGAAAAGCTGAAAAGCCGAAAGTGGCTAAATGGGCCCGGTGGGCCTGAGGCTAAGTTTGATGAAACTGTTTGGTTTGGTTATACGAATTGAGTTAATCATGCATGTTACATGATCTGGAATTGTTTTGGGCCTAATAGGCTATATGGATGAGATTTGGGCCTAATGGGCCGTAAGAATGTGATTTGGGCTTTATAGGCTTTATAGGGACGTAGACAAGTATGCTGGGGTTTAATGGACTTTAGGCCTAGTTCTGAACAACTCTTAAACCACATAAGACTTAATCTAATAATTAAACATGTCCGTGGACAAGTCGCTGGGTTAGAGTGTGGCAACGAACATATGCATGTGTAGGATTGGATTTAGGGAGAGCTTGGTACTTAAGCGGTCCTAGTGGCCCACCTCCTCTTCTCTGGAATCCTACCTGGTGCATAGTGTCTTTTCACTTTAGCCGCAAGGACTTGTTAATGGGCCAAAGTTAATAACTAAAACCCGAGAGGGACCAAATACCCCTGATTTGTAAAATTACCAAAATATCCTTAGATTTGTGAAAGTACTACAATACCCCTAATTTGTAAAATTATTAGAGTACCCTTGATTTCTGGAATTACCAAAATATCCCTGATTTACAAAATTCCCAAAGTACCCCTGTTTTGCAAAATTATGTAGACACCTCTATAAGGTAGAATTACAAAAATAACCCTGGGTAGTGAAATGACTAAAATACCCCTAGGTGCTTAAGGTGTGAAAATGTGTGTTGCATTCACGAAATATATGTTGCACTTGGGTGGGTTTTGATGATACGGAGGAAGATTTGAGGATTGCATAGTCGCTTGACGACCGTGGATCCACCTGTGGCTTAAAGCCCAATATACCAGCTTTGCTGCAACGTTTGAGTAATGCCGCTGCTGGTGCTACCTTTGGTGTGTAGGGATGGGTGGGTTGATATTTATATCCCCACAGGCGTGTAGGGTTGGAAGGGAAACGGTGTGCAGGGTTGGATTTGGGATGGGTGCATTGCATTAATGTGACTCTGATGTGGTATGAGGTCATTGTGGGCTAAGGCCTAAGACCACCAATTTTGATAGGGCTTAGGCCCAATGTAATATTTGTATGTTGATTTGATTGTCAAGGGTCGTACACACTGAGTTTCGAAACTTACACCCTTTTTATTAAATGTTTCAGGTGATCCACAATAAACGGCTCGACGTCGGAGAGGATTCGGAGATGGCCACACTATAAGATATTTAGAAGTTTTATTTATTTGTTTCAAAAGTCATGATTTTAAATTGTTTTATTTTCATTGGATGTAATAAGGCCTTGTACTCCGTTTTGACTTTGGATTTTTGAGTTTTGTTGTTTCAAGTGTTTATTTAAGTATTGAACCTGAGTAATTTCTTATGTTTAAACATGGTTTTCGAAATACTTAAAATAATTAAATGGGTTTTTATCATTACTTAACAAGACTCCTAGATTTTGGGCTTTGGGGTCCTAAAATTTAACTTAGAAAAATCATTCTGAAATATGCCTTTGATGTGACATTCTCGGATTCAGCCATAACGTCTGGGCCGGGTTTGGGTGTTACATTTGGTGGTATCAAAGCCAGGTTACAAAGCTCGAGCTGTGAAATGGGCCTTAGATTTTGGGTTTTGAAAATAAGTGGATTAAAAATGTTTTTGCAGGATTCTTGAAGTGTGGTTCACCGAGCCCTCGACGTCGAGCCATGTAAGTTTTATGTGTTTACCTTTGTTTAAATTATTGAACTATAGCTAGATATTGGGCCACTTTAAACAATAGGTTCTTAGAGACTAAAGCCCATAGGAAACTTAAGCCTGTGGTGGATCTACGACAGCGAAACAACTTTTAAATTGTTACTTACATAAGACATGTGCGTTAAATAGTAGAACTATGAACTAATTTCATAAAAGTTCTAAACCAGAAATACGCACACAACGATGAGTGCTAGAGAGGTGCAAGAGGCCGTAGCAGAGGCCGTAGAAGTGTTAGGGCTGGATCGTTGGTGTCGGGCCATATGAACCGGCTGCCGCTACAGAAGATGCAGCATCACAGGCCATGTTAAGGGTTTTAGAAATGATTTTAGAAATTGTAACCTATCTGCTACGATAGGTGGATGTTCTGGATGTGTGTTAAAGACTTTGGGATCAGAGTGCACAGTGGTAGCGTAGTGGGGTAGTAGTTACACGACTACCTTATTAGTTGGAAATTTCGAGGATGAAATTTCTTTAAGGAGGTAGATTTGTAACGCCCCGAATTTGGGCCTAGTAGAATTGGGCTTATTGGGCCTTGGGCATGGGAGCGCTTAAATTTTTTAAGAATAAGAGAATGACACTAACCAAGTTGTAACGCCCCAAAAATCCCGAAACTTTAAATTTTTGTTCAGTGAGGTTGGTATGTATGAGTAGCACTTAGAATATTAATTTTAAGGTATTATCGGGATTATTTGAGGTCTTAGAGATAGGGAAGACCATAGGGAAAAATTTATTTTTCTTTGCTTTAGTGGACCCTAGTCTCAGGCATTAGGCCTCTTAAATAGATTAAGGGAAAAAAGGACACAAATGGGCTTGTGGTCCAGTGGCAAGTGGCGTCACTTGGGGAGCTATAAGGTGGCGTGTTGTTAGCTGAGGAGGTCCAAGGTTCGAGCATTAGGAGTGGTGTATTTGGAGTGTTTTATTTTGCATAGGTGGACAGCCAGAGTTGTGTTGAATATGAACTCTTGCATTGGAGTGTTTGAGTGGTAAGGGGAACTGATAATGGAGGAAAATTCAGATAAGGCTAAGGTGTTATCAGGAGAAAAGTTAGGAGATGAGGAGAGGGAGTAATTGGTGCCGAATGGGACTGTGGGGAAAGGAGTATCGGCTGGTGGCTATAAAAGGAGAGGTTGAATGCTTTGAAGGGTTTTTGAGCTTCCATTAGTCTTTATTTTCTTCCCTTCATCAGTTTTCCCGTAGCCAAATTATCCCAATTGCCGAAATCTCCTATAGCTGAATCATTTTTACCGAATTCTCTCATAGCCAAACTTTTCTATTGCCGAATTACCACCATCTTTTTCCTTGCTGAAATTCCTATTTGTGCCAAACCCTTGTTTCTTTCCTCCATCACAGATCGATTATTATCTACTATCAATCAAGTGTTGAAAGCCGGATCTAGTTAATAGTTGTATAGGCCACAGGATCGAAAGGGGATTTGTTAAGTATTCGGTTAACCTCTTTTGTACGTTTTGCTAAAAGCCGAAAGGCTATCTAACAATCCTGTCGTTAACTTTGTGATAACAAGGATAAGGTTCAAAGATCGCAAGCGTGGTAGGATCATTAGCAAGGGTAAGTGTACTCAACTCGATTGTGGTTTAAGTGAATGGCCGAATGTGTGTATGATCTATAGGGGTGACTTGTGTGGATTATGAGTCACTCGAATTTTGATGGTGTATGTGTGAGTGCAGATCTACGGGATACTTCTGATTAGTAGCTACGGAAGGGCTATTAGAACCCGGCGGCACACGGTAAAGTTACAATAAGGTGTCGGCTTTTGGTGAATGTTTTGATTTAGTGATTGATTGAAGGTTGGTTGGTTGTAGGTTCAAGGCTAAGGATAGTATAGCACGTCTCAGTAACCAGGTGTGGACAAACACTATACACACATGATATCGGCAATGCTGAAAAGCTGTAAAGCCGAAATTGGCTAAATGGGCCCGGTGAGCCCTGAGGCTAAGTTTGATGAATTGTTTGGTTTGGTTATACGAATTGAGTTAATCATGCATGTTACATGTTCTGGAATTGTTTTGGGCTGAATAGGCCATATGGATGAGATTTGAGCCTAATGGGCCGTAAGAATGTGATTTGGGCTTGATAGGCTTTATAGGGACGTAGACAAGTATGCTAGGGTTTAATGGACTTTAGGCCTAGTTCTGAACAACTCTTAAACCGCATAAGACTTAATCTAATAATTAAACATGTCCGTGGACAAGTCACTGGGTTAGAGTGTGGCAACGGACATATACATGTCTAGGATTGGATCTAGGGAGAGCTTGGTACTTAAGCGGTCCTAGTGACCCTCCCTCTATTCTCTGGAATCCTACTTGGTGCATAGTGTCTGTTCACTTTAGCCGCAAGAACTTGTTAATGGGCCAAAGTTCATAACTAAAACCCGAGAGGGACCAAATACCCCTAATTTGTAAAATTACTAAAATACCCCTGATTTGTACAATTACTAAAATACCCCTAATTTGTAAAATTACCAGAATACCTCTGATTTCTAAAATTACCAGAATATCGCTGATTTGGAAATTACCAAAATATCCTTAGATTTGTGAAATTACTACAATACCCCTGATTTGTAAAATTACCAAAATACCCTTGATTTGTGGAATTACCAAAATATCCCTGATTTACAAAATTCCCAAAGTAATCCTATTTTGCAAAATTACTTAGACACCTTGTAGGGTAGAATTATGAAAATACCCCTGGGTAGTGAAATGACTAAAATACCCATAGGTGCTTAAGGTATGAAAATGTGTGTTGCATTCACGAAATATATGTTGCACTTGGGTGGGTTTTGATGATACGGAGGAAGATTTGAGGATCGCATAGTCACTTGACGACCGTGGATCCACCGGTGGCTTAAAGCCCCTTATAGCAGCTTTGCTGCAACGTTTGAGTGGTGCCGCTGCTGGTGCTACCTTTGGTGTGTAGGGATGGGTGGGTTGATATTTATATCCCCACAGGTGTGTAGGGTTGGAAGGGAAATGGTGTGCAGGGTTGGATTTGGGATGGGTGCATTGCATTCATGTGACCCTGATGTGGTATGAGGTCACTGTGGGCTAAGGCCTAAGACCACCAATTTTGATAGGGTTTAGGCCCAATGTAATATTTGTATGTTGATTTGATTGCCAAGGGTCGTACAAACTGAGTTTCAAAACTCACACCCTTTTTATTAAATGTTTCAGGTGATTCTCAGAAAATGGCTCGACGTGGGAAAGGACTCGGAGATGGCCACACTATAAGATATTTAGAAGTTTTATTTATTTGTTTCAAAACTCATGATTTTAAATTGTTTTATTTTCATTGGATGTAATAAGGCCTTATACTCCGTTTTGACTTTGGATTTTTGAGTTTTGTTGTTTCAACTGTTTACTTAAGTATTGAACCTAAATAATTTCTTATGTTTAAACATGGTTTTCGGAGTACTTAAAATAATTAAATGGGTTTTTATCATTACTTAACAAGACTCTTATATTTGGGGCTTTTAGGTCCTAAAATTTAACTTAGAAAAAACGTTCTAAAATATGCCTTTGATGTGACATTCCCAGATTCAGCCATAATGTCTGGGTTGGGTTTAGGGTGTTACAGTGCCTTTCACTTTAGAAAATTCTTTACCACTCAAAGCCCAAAGACGTTCAAGCGGCAACCCTCGATTAACTGATGCAGGATTGTCAGGTGCAGGCGCAGGGTTAGCACTAGTAATCCACTAAAACACTCCTATCATGGCTTCTATCAGAGGGCCTACACCCTCATCAGGTATGTTCACTTTATGAGGTGGCAAAGGAGGTGCAGAGGAGGTACCATCCTCTTGAGCACTAGCTCTCACATTTACACATCTATGAGGCATATCTAATAATCTAGCATACACACAAACAAATAAATAGTGTAAGTGGCGGGAATGATCCAAGTCTTGTTCCTGCAAGTACAATTTAGGATTAAAGGCAATGTGTTCCCGTTCCTACCCCACATGCATCAAAAACAGAAATTCTTATGCAATTCAAGCAACCAGCATAATTTAATCACTTGGGTTTCCAAGATTCATGGGTTGTAAAACCCCAATCAACACTTCCACAACAATCACTTAGGTCCGAGAGTTATTGAACCTAGGCTCTGATACCAAAATGTAACACCTTATACCCGGCCTAATCGCCAAGCCCAAATAGTGATGCCACACCACCGTCTCATATTATGTGCATCAAATAAGAAACTAGATTCAAGCATACTGATCTTTTTTTGTTAACCTGTATAAGTTTTAAGTAGTCCAAATAATTAATTAGCATTGTTACATGCAAACCATTCGTTAATCGATCATACATACAATCAAAATCATGTATAAGGGCTAATTAGCAAACTTTCATAAAAATGTTTGTAGTTATCGATACTGACATTAAGGTATTGATATTTTCTTTAAGTGGTACCGATACCACTTAAGAGAACGATACAAAATGAGCATACTGTTTCTCGGCCAAATTCTTGTTTGTCAAAAATTATTGGTACTTGCTAAAAATTATCGATACTTTAGTCCCGAGTATCGATACTTGAGATAAGGTATCATACCAAATCCCTATTCTATTTTCTTGTTCGTTTTAATTCACAGAGGTAGCGATTTTTAAAGCCAACTATCGATCCCTCTACTACTGAAGCTAAAAATACTTCATAGAAGAGCAAATAATTCAATTGTTATAGTCCCTAAGCAACATGCTTCAAGTACTTTATTTGTTTCATCATTCAACGGCTAAATTTATCAGTCCAAAACGTCAAATCATCCAAAAAGAATCATCATGCCAACATCAACGTCTATTATTCTATCATAATAATAACATGAAGACCTTATAACCAAACCAAAATGTTTAGAACTCAACATAGCCATAATAATTCTACCACATTACATGTCTCCCCAATACGAATAAAATAATAAAGCACCTACGATGAATAACAAGTCTTCTTTGGATCACTCCCTCGGAAACTACACTGCCCACATCGTGTCGTAACTAATCTGCATATGTTGAAATGAGTGGGTGAGCTTCAACAAGCTCAGTGAATGCAAAGAATTCCACAACATAAACATAACATCATGCAACACAACCAATCACTTACACACAAGAACCTTATTCTTAAGTCTAACATCATATAGTATTAAATCATGCATCGTCTAATAGGTCATTCTCATAACACATACATACTCATTCAAGCATAGAGCATGTTCCACATGATTACGTAAAATATGATAAATTGGCACTTGAGTTATGAAAAATAGAGTGAGCTCTATCATCACACATCGGATACATGGATCTCCATTACACCACATAGACTCATAGAGCCAAACATGTCCCAAAAATTTAGCATATAGCTAACACTCTCCTTATTTCCTTTCACTTGACTCATTGAATGAAGCTTAGCTCAAATTCTCTTATCCCTCTAAACATGTACCATGTAACACCCCTAACCCTCATCCGTCTTCGGATTAGGGTTACAGAGCATTACCGAACAATCAAAACACCAAAACATAATATCATTTAATATTATAAACATATCATAACCCAATCATATATGCACATACTATCCCTAAATCGATCCCTGAGACCCAAGAAATACCTTAGAAACAATTCGGGACTAAATTGAAATCATTTGGAAAGTCTAGGAAAAAGTTACAAAAATTTGGATACAAGGGTCACATGGCTGTGTACCTCACACGGTTGAGACACACGCTCGTGTCTTAGGCCATGTAACCTTCGAACTAGGGACATACGACCATGTACCAGCCCATTTTCTCACCCGTGTAACTTTCTGAGTAGGGTCACATGGCCGTGTCACACGCCCATGTGCTAGGCCGTGTAACTCATTGACTTGCATATAAAGGAACCCTCAGATGACACACGACCATGTCGCCAGGCCATATGCCCTACACGGCTAAGTCACACGCCCACGTCTCAAGTCACGTGGACATAAATTTGCCTTAAAACAAGCCATTTCATATACCATTTCATGTATAACCATTTGAATAATTTTTGCACACTTACAATGTAACACCCCTAACCCATATCTGTCGCCAGAATAGGGTTACGAGGTATTACCGAACTATCACATCATAACATATACATATCTCATAAATTTAAACATTCAAACACATAAATCATTCATATACAATCATATTCTCCCTTATAAGGCTTTATGAAATCTTAAAACATGCTTGGAAGAGGTTTGGAACTAAACTGTTAACATTTGAAAACTTTGGGAAACTTAGAAAATTTTCTTGAATATAGAGGTCACACGCACGTGTGAACAGGCCGTGTGAGGACACGCCCGTGTGTCTATGCCGTGTGAAAACAAGGCATACATACTGACTTGCCTCACACGGCCAAGGACACGCCCATGTGCCAGGCCGTGTAAAAACTGGTGGGTATACTAACTTGGCCACACGGTCGTCCACATGCCCGTGTGTCTGGACCGTGTACCTATTTGAAATTGCCACACACGCCCATGTGCTAAGGCTGGGTGCCTCACACGGCCACCAGACACGCCCGTGTGTCTAGGCCGTGTGCAAGGTTGACTTGAATTTCTAATTATTTCTAGGGGACACACGGCCGCACATTAAGGCCATATGTCACACACGGTCGAGCCACACGCCCGTGTGCTCAGCCGTGTGGACGTAAATAGGCCATCTGCAAGGCCAATTCGCCACCCATAATGGTCTACCCTACAAACTCAAAATGTGGCACCAATTTATTCACAAAAGGCAGCCCAAAACATAAACAAATTATGCCCAATTCATAGCCTAAAAAAACATCAACCAATTTAATACACATTTACTACTCTAAAACATACCAATTCCATATACCAAAACCATTCATTTTACCTAGTTCCAATACAAGCATTTTATAATCACTTTAACTACCATTTCCAATATTACAAACATACCAATTCACCATTTCTATAACAGTCTTGCCAAACACAGAACCAAATATATATATATACACACCATAAGCACATATATGAGCACATATCATAAGCCAAACTCACACTCAACATTACCAAAACACTTGTCCACATAACTCAAGCCTATACATGACATATAACCAAGTCACAAGTGTATAAATACCGAAATCAAAACTAGATAGTATGATGCGATCTCCGCCGACTTCCAACCCGAGCGAACATCTGAATCACTATAAAACATAGAAAAATAACACAAAGTAAGCTATAAAGCTTAGTAAGCTCATATGATATTAAACTTATCTTATTGAATAAATACATATTAAGCATTTACATATACTATAATATAAATTCATTTGATTTTACCTTTATACCATAATTCCAATCACAAAATTAACAAAGCTTCACAAGTTTATTTATGTCTATGCTCATACGGATAAAAAACATTCTTATCAATTCAATCAAATTGACATGTACAAAATCAACTATCTATATAACTTCATTCAAACCAACATTTCTCACATTTTCTTTAGCCAAGGTAAATCGTGTTAATTATCATCAAGTAACAATATTTCGCACGTTATATACCTTATGTATATATAGTTAAAACAAACATAACATATTTATCCACAAGTCTTTCTCATTTCTTTCACATGATACAATATGAACTCACCACTTTCATTTGATTCTCACATAAGTTTTGTACGTACCTGTATTACTTATTTCAATCGTACTTTCATTCTTGTCTTGACTATGCCCGTTGAACCATTCGGAATCGCTAAGGATACTTGGAAATCTCGTATAATTCATACAATGCCATATCCCAGATATGGTCTTACATGTTATAGTATACCGATGCCAATAGCCCAGCTATGGTCTTACACGAATCTCATATCAATATCAATGTCCCAGACATGGTCTTAGACGAATCTCATATTGATGCCAATGTCCCAAACATGGTCTTACACGAAATCACATTCCAGTAATCCTAATGTTAAGGCATTTAGATCCTAAGCTATTCCTAAGGTTCATACGAGATTTCCGGACGTCATAACTCTGTTGATTGTGCTCGTACTCATTTCAAATCAGAATTATAATTTAATTCAACAATAATAATAAATATATAGCACAATTTAACAACATTTATTAACATACGAACTTACCTCGATCGTTAAAACGAAGGAACGGATCGACTAGTCCGATAATTTATCTTTTCCTAAATCTATACCCATATTTCGCTTTTCTCAATCTAGTTATAATCAAAATCAGCTTATTTAATTATCTCCCTACTCAATTTAATCCAAAATTTACTTTAAAGTACATTTACACTTTTGCCCCCATAATTTCACATTGTTGCAATTTAGTCCTTATCACATAAAATCACAATTTCATGAAATTAAACACAAACCCAAGCTAGCCGAATTTTCACATTTTCACCACTAAGTTTAACATTTTCACAAATTAACCCTTTTTGACATTTTTGTCAAAAATCACTTTACAAAACTAGTTAATCTATCAAAAAACTTTCATAAACTATCATCAAGCATCAATTTACTCAAACATTCAATAATGGCAACATGTTAATTCTTTAACAATTTCAAAAATTACGGTACGGGCTAGCTAGAATACGAAGCCACGATATCAAAAACGTAGAAATAATTAAAAACAGAGCTAAAACCCTACCTAATCGAGCATTTGAAGCTTGGTTGAACAAAAAGCTTCTCACATGGCTACCATTCTTTCTAATTTTCAGTGGAGAAATGGTGAAAAGATGATGATTTTAATTTGTTTTTATTAAACATTAACTTTATTAACTAATTACCAAAATATCCTTTAAAAACATTAGTAATTACACCAAATGCCACTCCACTATCATCCAATAACTCATAAATGGCCTATTTACCACTTAAGAACCTTTACTTTAATGTTCTATAGCTATTAGATACTTTTAGCTAATAGAACTCCACTTTTACACTTTACGCGATTTAGTCCTTTTTACCGAATTAAGCACTCAAACAGTAAAATTTCTTTATGAAACTTTCACATAATAATTCTATCATGCTGTAAACTTTAATAAAATAATAAAATAAATATTTTACTTTGTATTTGTGGTCCCAAAACCACTATTTCGATTTGACCCAAAAATAGGTTGTTACAACTCTTCCCACTTAGAGATTTTCGTCCCAAAAAATCTTATCATAGAATAAAATATAGATTTGCTTTCTTATAACCTTATCAATTTATCACATAGCCTAAAATTTCTCAACTCTTTAATCTCATGAGTTAAGGTCTTGATTTACCCTTTGCTATGCATCATATCAAGCTGAATTTCAACTTTTGAAAGAGAGATTATATATAAAGGGTCTTATCTGAATCGTCGTATTATGGATATAAGAAACACATTATGGATCTTCTGAAGTTTTAACAATAATATAAGTTGAATAAGCCACTGGCTTCATTTTCTCAATAATCTCATACAGCCCGATGAATCACAAATTCAACATCTCTTATGGCTAATTCAAAAAATTCTATTCTCAAAGCAATGTTTTCATAAACACTCAGTTCATTAACTGATATTCAATGCTTTTACGTATCAAGTCTGCATATGTTTTCAGTCAATTTGAAACTGCTTTCTAACTGTTACGAATTACTTTCACTCTCTCTTCAATTTTCTCTGTTAAAATCATTCCCGTGAATATTTTTTTTCACAAAGCTCGATCCCATAACAACGGAGTTCAGTAATTGTAATCATACAATACCTTATACAATGTCATCTTTATACTCATATGATAACTATTAATATGCTCAAACTCAACCAACAGTAATTATCTTCCTTAATTGCTTTCACATACTAAGATACAATAACAAATCGTGTCTTCAAGAATTTGCATCACTTTCCCATATTATCCATCATCCGATAAGATCAATCGCGTATTCATCGCTTGTAAAGCACACAAAGATTTCTTGTTCAAAATATCCGTGACTATAATCGTTCTTCCCTGGATGATAATCAATTACTAACTCAAAATCTTTCGATGGTTCAAGCCACCTTTGCTGTCCCAAATTTAGATCTATCTATAATATCAAATATTTTAAACATTTGCAGTCAACAAATAGATTAAATTACTCACCAAACAATCAATGTCACTGACTATTCAATGCGAATACAATGTCAACCATTTCCAATTCACGTGTCGAATAACTCTTTTCATGCGGCTTTAACTGTATTGAAGCATAAAATATCAGTATACATTCTTGTACTAAACGTACTTCAAACCATTTAAAGATGCATATCTGAAAATCATAAACTTTTTACTTGACTCAGGCTGAATAAGAACTGATGCTTTAATTAACAATGTTTTTAACTGGTTACCACTTTATTAACAAGTATCATATCATTCAGACTTCATAATCGTGATGACTTTCTCAATTAGAATCATTCTGATAGATATAATTATGTATCATGTCTTCTAGAATATGAATTGGTCATTCAGACTATCCATCTAATTACCCGTGAACTTACAAGATTTATTTTCCGGACTCAAGGATAAACTTAAACACATATGCTCAATTAACCCTTCAAGCAAATAAACCCATCAGGCTAAACAACTGAATTGATCTTGGCTGTCAAACAATAACTTTTCAAAGAAAACCTTTCTTCTTGTTGTCAAGATAACTCAAACATACATTTTATTGCAGTTCCTTCAGAATACTAATCGAAGATCTTTAAAAACGGCATAATTCAAACGTAACATAACATCATGGCTCACACGAGCTGTGAAATGGGCCTACTCACATGAGCTGTGGGTCGAAATGTAAGCTACACGATGCTACTCACATGAGCTGTGGAGTATATACAACAAATGCACGACCTCGCCATTAGTAGGACATTCAAGACTAGCACCCGAAACATGAAATCCTTAATAACATGTCATTTGTATCCTACAAATTCCTAAGGTTCAAGCTGACTCAATATCCAAAAATCATCATAGCTTTGGTATGATTATACATCGATCCATTTACATTAAGATAACATAATAAGCATTCAAATTAACAACATTAATTCAATAACCGTTCATACAAACTTACCTCGACAGCTAGGGAGGTGAAGGTAAATCGAGCTAAATCGAAGCTTCTGCTTTGCCTTGATCTAGTTCCGTACGTTGTTTATCTAGATCTAAATAGAAATTTTAAATCCATTTAATATTTATAGTATTCAATTTATCCACATTTCATATTTATGCAAAACTACTATTTTGCCCCTAACAATTTAGTCATTAAGCTCGTAAATTGAAATCTAAGCATTTTAATCCCCCATTCAAGCTAACTGAATCTATTAGGGACTTATATCAACCCAAACATACCATCATTTCTTAAATTTTCCATGAACTTTTACTATTTTTACAAATCAATCCCTAAATGCAAATTTCATAAAAAATCACTTTACAAAACTTGTTTATTTAGCAACAAGGACTCAAAATATACCATTAAACAGCAAGAACCATACAAAAACATTCATGGCATAACACTCAACCTTTAAAAGTTTTACAAATTGACCCCCGAGCTAGCTAGATTAAGCTAAAACGATCTCAAAAATATAAAAATCATTAAAAACAAGACTTAAAAACTCACCATGCAAGCAAAGGAACTTGACCGAATGCCCTAGCTTGGTTTAATGGAGTATTTTTTGTGGTGGTAGGAAGAAATGAAGAAGATGAACATAGTTTTCTTTGTTTAATTTAGTTTTAATTACACATTTACCTTTTTGCCCTTTAAATATTATCAAAATTTCAATAAAGCCTTTCCCTAAATATCCACTAACTATTCAAATGGTCTAATTACCATCTTGACATTCACTTAAAATTTTCAAAGCCATTTGACCCTTTTAACTAATGGAACTCTACTTTTACACTTTTTACAATTTAGTCATTTTTACTTAATTAATCAAGCAAATACTAAAATTTCCTAACAAAATTTTAATACGACTCTAATAATATCTCGTAAACATTAAAATAATAATAAAATAATAATTTTCTCATCAGATTTGTGGTACTGAGACCACTATTCTGATATTACTAAAAACAGGCTGTTACAACTCTCCCCCTAAAGGAATTTTTGTCCCCGAAAATCTTACTAGAAAATAGGTTCAGGTATTGCACTTTCATAGCTTCTTCCAGTTCCCAGGTAGCCTCTTCTATTTCAAGTTGTTTCAAAAGAACTTTAACTAAAGCTATACTTTTATTTCTTAATTCTTTAACTTCCCGAGCTAGAATTCTGTTCAGTTTTTCACTATCCATCATATCTGGCTGAATCTCAACATCTACAAGTGAAATCACGTGTGAATGATCTGATTGATACTATCGTAACATCGATACATGAAAGACATTATGAATCTTTTCTAACTCTAATGGCAAAGACAATCGGCAAGCTACTGAACTAATCCTTTCAATGATCTCGTATGGTCCGATAAACCGCCAACTAAGGTTTCCTTTCCGACCAAATCGAAGAACTTTCTTCCAAGGTAATACTTTTAGAAATACTTTGTCGTCGACCTGAAATTCAATATCTTTTCTTTTCAAATTTGTGTAAGATTTTTGACAGTCAGAAGTAGCTTTCAAACTATCACGTATCATTTTGACTTTTTCTTTGAATTCTCGAATCAAATCTATCACGTACCATACATTTTTGACCATACAAACCCTAAACCCTAAACTTGTTTACTTAGAAAAAAGGACTCATAATCTACCATCAAACATCAGGAACCATAACAAAAACATTCATGGCATAACCCTCAACCTTTAAGAGTTTTAAAAATTGACCCCGGGCTAGCTAGATTAAGCTAAAACGATCGAAAAAACATAAAAATATTAAAAATAGAGCTTAAAAACTCACCATGCAGGCAATGGAACTTGACCAAATGCCCTAGCTTGGTTTAATGGAGTATTTTTGTTGTGGTAGGAAGAAATGAAGAAGATGAACATAGTTTTCTTTGTTTAATTTAGCTTTAATTACTAATTTACCCTTTTGCCCTTTAAAAATGATCAAAATTTTAGTAAAACCTTTCCATGAATATCCACTAACTATTCAAATGGTCTAATTACCATCTGGACATTCATTTAAAAGTTTCATAGCCATTTGACATTTTTAACTAATGGAACTATACTTTTACACTTTTTACGATTTAGTCCTCTTCACGTAATTAATCATGCAAACATCAAAATTTCTTATCGAAATTTTAATACCACTCTAATAATATCCCGTAAACATCAAATTTTCTTGCTGCTTTTGTGTTACTGATATTACTGTAAATTGGCTGTTACAACTCTCCGCCTAAAAGAATTTTCGTCCCTAAAAATCTTACCAGAAAATAGGTTCAGGTATTGCACTTTCATAGCTTCTTCCAGTTCCCAGGTAGGCTCTTCTATTCTATGCCCTTTCTAGAGAACTTTAACTAAAGCTATACTTTTATTTCTCAATTCTTTAACTTCTCGAGCTAGAATTCAGATCAGTTCTTCACTATACGTCATATCTGACTAAATCTCAAATCTATAAGTGAAATCACGTGTGAATGATCTAATCGATACTATCGTAACATCGATATGTGAAATACACTATGAACCTTTTCTAACTCTAACGGCAAATCCAATCGGTAAGCTACTGGACCAATCCATTCAATGATCTCGTACGGTCCGATAAACTGCCAACTAAGCTTTCCTGTAATATCCTAGATTTAGGGGTTATGCGTTTAGTGCATAATTTAAGTGATAGTAGGCTTAGTGTGTGTTCGGATGTGTTTTAGGGGTTTTGAGAACCCTAGGATGTAGAAGAATGCCTTGGGAAATTATTGGATTTTAAGTCAAAAAAGGGGAAGCCAGGCAGAGGAGGCCTTAAGGAAAATTGTGAGGGATTTAAGACACAAGAACCCATGTGGTAAAGTGGCTTGGGACGCTACCTAAGGTGCAAGGAGGGTTGCGTCAGCAAGGGGATCCAAGGGAGGAGGTTCGAGTCTTGGTGGCAGCAAGGAAGGGGGGTTGGTTTATTTTGTTTTTGCGTCAAGAGAGAGAGGGGGAGTGTTGGACGGCATTGGGATTTCAAAGGGATGAGGATGAGGCTTGGTTTAATTTTGAATTTTGGCTAAGAGTAGAGGATAATTGTTGTTTGATTTTATTTATTTTTAATGTGTGTTAAAGAGATAAAATAGGAGAGAAATTTGGGATTTTGATAAGAGAAGCTAGTGGCCGGCCAAGGGACTCTCTTGGTGACCATTTTCGGCTTTGAAGTGTGTTAAGAAGTGTGTGCCGAATTTTAGTTGAAGAGTATTCATCTTTTTCTTTTTCTTTTGGTACCTTGCCGAATTTCTTCTCACCTTCCCTTCTTATTCTTTTCTTCTTTCAACCTTGATTCTATATCTTTTTCTTATTTGATCGAATGCCCTATTTCTGCAACTAAGGTGGTAGCTGAACCTTGTAACCTCTGTTCCTCTTTTCTACCTTAAAGAAACACCATAGCCGAATATCTCAGTTACACTTTGAGCCATAGCCGAACCTCAAGGTGCCTTATTCTCTTTTCTTTGTCGCAAGTCTCAAAAGCCGGAAGTCAACATCTCTTTCATCTTGTCGACATTTAAAGCTAGTGGACTATTCGTGGGATTATGGTAAGAAACTTCTTCTCTAATATTCGATTTGATCTCTCTTCAAGTGTGCCGAAATCAAGTGATTAGGGCCTTGGTTTTAGAGGTAGCCGAATGACCATTAAGCCATAATACGTGTTCTTTAGATGTTTAGCCAAAGGAAGGAAGCGCTAAGGAGCATCAAAGGAGGTTCTTGGATTTGATTCATCAAGGTAAGCCAAGGTAATATTCGGCCAAGGGCCATTTTCCATGGAATTATGTTTAAAGCCGAATCTAACATGTGGCATATAGGGATCTCGACAACTTCAGGTGCAAGCAAAGGTTTCGGGATTTGGTAAGCTAGGTAAGTGGTTGCTAATATTCGGCCATAAGCCTTTTTGTTATTAAAGTTAGCCGATTCTGACTTTGGTTCTTAGGAGCAAATCGACAGTTGTAAGCAAAGCCTTCGGGATTCTAGATCGTTTCGGTAAGGGATGGTTAGATTATGGTAGTTTATTCGATTAAGATCTCGTATATTGTTGTTTAACCAGTTGTTCTGATTAAGTGTTCTACGATGGACGTGGATACCAGTCAAGGAGGTAAAGGGGTAGTTCCTATCCCTAAGTTTAAGAGGAGATCAGTCTCTGCAGTGCGAGATTGGCCACCGGGGTGTGGGCCAGCGTCAGAACAAGAAAGTAGGCAGATAGCCGTAGTGTCACTTAGTGATAGCATCGGGATCGAGAGCGTAGTACTTCAAGTGATCAGGTGTGTGATTAACCCACCGTTTTCCGGGTATATGCTTATATGTGTATGTGTTATGTATGTGTTAATAAGTGCAGTGATCATTATGAAATGGATACCCTTAAGGGGTATGTCGATAATCAGGTCAGTATCAAATCGGGTGGAAATGTGGTTATTAATGTGTATATGTATGGTATGCTGAATAACATGTACATGCATTATTTATCATGACATATGTTGCATGTGCATGGGGTGGGAAATGAATATGAAAGAAGGACAGGGTGTACTTCGAGTACGTGGTTTAGTGATGGATACGAGCCTCACGTGGATTGATGAGTGGCTCTGTGCCTCATCGTGGATGATATCAGCTATGTGCTATATCGTGGTTGATGAGTAGCTATGTGCCTCATCGTGGTTTTGATGTTAGCTACGGGCTACATCGTGGATTGGCGCTGACTGAGGTCGCGTTGTGGATTATTTGCGATTTAGTTCGCGTGGACGGCACTAATTGCCAAATTGGTGTGTAGAGGTTGGAGGGCAATTTAGTAATCCCCTGGTGTGTGGTGACTGGGTACGGGGGTGTGTAGAGGATGGACCCTAGGTTGGGTTGGGTGCACTTTGCATAAACTCATTATCTGACATATGGATTAATGTGGAAATGGGCCAAGCCCAATATGTGAAGTGGATTAATGCGGAAATGGGCCAAGCCCAATATGTGGACTCATGTGGATAAATTGCCTTATTATATGATATGTGATGTGGATATGGACCAAGCCCAATAAGTGAAATCATGTGAATTATTTGTCTTGATTATCTGACATGAGGATTAATGTGATAATGGGCCAAGCCCAATATATGGAATTATGTGGATAACTTGCATTATTATATGATATGGTTTGGTTGTGGGCTAAGCTCATGTGGGTGGAATTCAGTGGACTAATTACACACTGAGTCTGTTTGACTCACCCAAATTTTACCAACATCGCAGGTGAAACGTGTTGCTTGGACCGGGTTGGAGAGGATACAAAGGTGGCCATGCAGAAGTTATATTTATTTATTTCATGCAGAAGATATTTTAATTGTTTTACGCAATTATTATTTTAAGTATTTTTGAATAATTATTTGATGTAATAAGGGCCACTTAAAGTATTTGAAGTTGTTACTATGTTTTAATTGGATGGACGATTAAATTACTATTTGGACATGATTTTATTTTTAGCAACTTATATTTTAAAAAGTATATGTTAAAGTTTTAAATCCGAATAATTTGTAACATCCAAGTTTTACTTAGAGTTTTAAATACGAAATATTTTACTAACAACAACAGATTTTCATGTTTTCACTACTAAGTCAAAATTCTTTTCAAACGTTTTTCCGCAGTGGCATTCTAAATTCGGCCGTGGTGTATGGGCCGGGTTTGGGGTGTTACATTTCCTTTCCGGCCAAATCGAAGAACTTTCTTCCAATGTGATACTTTTAGATATACTTTGCCGTTGACCTGAAATTCAATATCTTTTCTTTTCAAATTTGTGTAAGATTTCTGACAATCAGAAGTAGCTTTCAAACTATCACGTACCATTTTGACTTTTTCTTTGGATTCTCGAATCAAATCTATCACGTACCATACATTTTTGACCATACGAACCCTAAACCCTAAACTTGTTTATTTAGAAAAAAGGACTCATAATCTACCATCAAACATCAGGAACCATACAAAAACATTCATGGCATAACCCTCAACCTTTAAGAGTTTTACAAATTGACCCCCGGGCTTGCTAGATTAAGCTAAAACGATCGAAAAAACATAAAAATATTAAAAATAGGGCTTAAAAACTCACCATGCAGGCAATGGAACTTGACCAAATGCCCTAGCTTGGTTTAATGGAGTATTTCTGGTTGTGGTAGGAAGAAATGAAGAAGATGAACATAGTTTTCTTTGTTTAATTTAGCTTTAATTACTAATTTACCTTTTTTCCCTTCAAAAATGATCAAAATTTTAGTAAAACCTTTCCATGAATATCCACTAACTATTCAAATGGTCTAATTACCATCTGGACATCCATTTAAAAGTTTCATAGCCATTTGACATTTTTAACTAATGGAACTATACTTTTACACTTTTGAAGATTTAGTCCTCTTCACTTAATTAATCATGCAAACATCAAAATTTCTTATCGAAATTTTAATCCCACTCTAATAATATCCCGTAAACATTAAAATTTTCTTTCCGCTTTTGTGTTACTGATATTACTGTAAATTGGTTGTTACTACTCTCCGCCTAAAAGAATTTTCGTCCCCAAAAATCTTACCAGAAAATAGGTTCAGGTATTGCACTTTCATAGCTTCTTCCAGTTCCCAGGTAGGCTCTTCTATTCTATGTCTTTTCTAGAGAACTTTAACTAAAGCTATATTTTTATTTCTCAATTCTTCAACTTCTCGAGCTAGAATTCAGATCAGTTCTTCACTATACGTCATATCTGACTGAATCTCAAATCTACAAGTGAAATCACGTGTGAATGATCTAATCCATACTATCGTAACATCGATATGTGAAATACATTGTGAACCTTTTCTAACTCTGACAGCAAATCCAATCGGTAAGCTACTGGACCAATCCATTCAATGATCTCGTACGGTCCGATAAACCGCCAACTAAGCTTTCCTTTCCAGCCAAATAGAAGAACTTTCTTCCAATGTGATACTTTTAGAAATACTTTGTCGTTGACCTGAAATTCAATATCTTTTCTTTTCAAATTTGCGTAAGATTTCTGATATTCGGAAGTAGCTTTCAAACTATCACGTACCATTTTGACTTTTTCTTTGGTTTCTCTAATCAAATCTATCACGTACCATACATTTTTGACCATACAAACCCTAACCCTAAACTGGTTTATTTAGAAAAAAAAGAACTCATAATCTACCATTAAACATCAAGAACCATACAAAAACTTTCAGGACATAACCCTTAACTAATTGACCCCCAGGCTAGCTAGATCAAACTAAAACAATCTAAAAAACATAAAAATCATTAAAAACGGGGCTTAAAAACTCACCATGCAGGCAATGGAACTTGACCGAATGCCCTAGCTAGGTTTAATGGAGTATTTTTGGTTGTGGTAGGAAGAAATGAAGAAGATGAACATAGTTTTTTTGTTTAATTTAGTTTAATTACTAATTTACTTTGTTGCCTTTTAAAAATTATCAGAATTTCAATAAAACCTCTTCATGAATATCCACTAACTATTCAAATGGTCTAATTACCATATAGACATTCACTTAAAAGTTTCATAGCCATTTGCCCCTTTTAACTAATGGAACTATACTTTTACACTTTTTACGATTTAGTCCTTTTCACTTAATTAATCATGCAAACATCAAAATTTCTTAACGAAATTTTAATACGACTCTAATAATATCCCGTAAACATTAAAATAATAATTTTCTTACCGCATTTGTGTTACTTATTTTACTAAAAATGGGCTGTTACAACTCTCCCCCTAAAAGAATTTTCGTCCCCAAAAATCTTACTAAAAAAATAGGTTTAGGTATTGCACTTTCATATCTTCTTCCAGTTCCCAAGTAGCCTCTTCTATTCCGTGTCGTTTCTAGAGAACTTTAACTAAAGCTATACTTTTATTTCTCAATTCTTTAACTTCTCGAGCTAGAATTCTGATCAGTTCTTCACTATACGTCATATATGGCTGAGTCTCATACCTACAGGTGAAATCACGTGTGAATGATCTGATCGATACTGTCATAACATCGATATGTGAAATACATTATGAATCTTTTTTAACTCTGATAGCAAAGCCAATCGATAAGCTACTAACCAATCCTTTCAATGATGTCATACGGTCCGATAAACCTCCAACTAAGCTTTCCTTTCCGGCCAAATTGAAGAACTTTCTTCCAATGTGATACTTTTAGAAATACTTTGTCGTTGACCTGAAATTCAATATCTTTTCTTTTTAAATTTTGTGTAAGATTTCTAATGATCAGAAGTAGCTTTCAAACTATCACGTACCATTTTGACTTTTTCTTTGGTTTTTCGAATCAAATCTATCACGTACCAAACATTTTTGACCATACAAACCCTAAACCCTAAACTTGTTTATTTAGAAAAAATGACTCACAATCTACCATTAAACATTAAGAACCATACAAAAACATTCATGGCATAACCCTCAACCTCTAATAGTTTTACAAATTGACCCCCGGGCTAGCTAGATTAAGCTAAAACAATCCAGAAAACATAAAAATAATTAAAAATAGGGCTTAAAAACTCACCATGCAGGCAATGGAACTTGACCGAATGCCCTAGCTTGGTTCAATGGAGTATTTTGGGTTGTGGTAGGAAGAAATGAAGAAGATGAACATAGTTTTCTTTGTTTAATTTAATTTTAATTACTAATTTACCTTGTTGCCCTTTAAAAATGATCAAAATTTCAATGAAACCTCTCCTTGAATATCCACTAACTATTCAATTGGTCTAATTACCATCTGGACATTCACTGAAAAGTTTCATAGCCATTTTCCCATTTTAACTAATGGAACTATACATTTACAGTTTTTACGATTTAGACCTTTTCACTTAATTAATCATGCAAACATCAAAATTTCTTAATGAAATTTTAATACGACTTTAATAATATCCCGTAAACATTAAAATAATAATTTTCTTGCCGCATTTGTGTTACTGATTTTACTGAAAATGGGCTGTTAAAACTCTCCCCATAAAATAATTTTCGTCCCCAAAAATCTTACGAGAAAATAAGTTTAGGTATTGCACTTTCATAGCTTCTTCTAGTTCCCAGGTAGCCTCTTCTATTCCGTGTCATATCTAGAGAACTTTAACTAAAGCTATACATTTATTTCTCAATTCTTTAACTTCTCGAGCTAGAATTCTGATCAGTTCTTCACTATACGTCATATATGGTTGAATCTCAAATTGTAACACCCCAAACCCGGCCTAGACGTTACGATCGAATCTGACATGTCACATCAAAGTATTTTTTGAAACCAGGCTTGTTGAGAGAAAATTGTTTTTAAACGATAGCCATGTTTGTTACTATTGGTTTCTTAGTTGGTTAAATACCTGCGGAAGCTACTCTCACTAATTTCATTTTAAAGTTTAAAAATGTGTGTTTGTCTTTTAAAACAGTTATTATTTCTGAAAACTTATTTGTGTCAGTTTGGAAGTTTCAAAATAAGAAATTAAACCCAATTAAAAGAAATTAAAATCGCCAAAGGCCTTATTACATAAATATCAACCCAATATAAAAATTTAAATAACTAGGTCTAAAATAAAATATTAGTGAACGTGTGGCCACCTCCGAGTCCCTCGCAGCTCCAAATCGTCTAAGGCTAAGGATTACCTGTACAGTTAAAAGAAAAGGGTGAGTTATGAGAACTCAGTGTGTAATCCCCTATCATGCAGTAACAGTCTAGGCCTGAGCCTTATTCAATAACACTGCTGTGTGGGCCTTAGCCCATTACAGTATCAATATGGTGCACATATGCAACCCACCCCCAAAATAACCAACACACCACCCGTACCAACCAACATATCATGTGGGGATAAAATCGACCCACCCAGCAAACACACCAATATTGCAGTATAGCTGCCAGTAATAATAACGCAGTAGAGCTGCCAGTAATAGTATTGCAGCAGAGCTGCCAGTATCAGTATCGCAGCAAAGCTGCCAGTAACAGTATTTGTGGCAAAGCCACCAGTAATAGTACACTTCCCCCATAACAGTATCCCAACCCCATGCAGTATGCCATGTCATAAATATCTCGTGTATGCAGTATGTCCTACTCAGTACAATCATACAATAACGTGCATTCATCAGTCGACTTACCTCTAGGGGTAAAATGGTAATTTCCATCTAACAGGGTTAAAATTTTAATTTTACCCTTTAGGGGTATTTTTGTCATTTTACCTATTTTAGAGTTTCAGTGCAGATAACGACCTTTCCAAAGGTCCACAACTGCCTTGAGCGACACAGATAACCTATATGATCAAAATGATGTAAAAGGGCCCAAGGTCCAATATTAGGCCCAAGTTGGCCCACACGCTCCTGCGGCCCATTTAGCCCATATTCAATCACGGCTATACAAATGATATAGCCCAGTCCAGTATTGGCCACTTATCGTGGATTTATTCTGTGTGGGGCCCACAAGCCCATTGGGCCCACACCACCCATTTCAGCCAAACGAGGCCCATAACCGCCCAAGAGCACGAGAACGCTCGTAGTGGCCTCTACAGTCTATCATCCATGATTGTGGGCTCGATTTACCAGACGAGCGATCGCACGCTCGTGAGGCCTCATTTGCCGAGGTTTCGGCTTTTTCCGATTTGCACAGGAGATAGTGTGATTACACACCTGATTATGATATCGCTGTACGCTCCACGAGCACCCAACCTAGATTCAAACAAGATCCAAAGTTAGTCCTTTAACCGATAGAGTAAAGCACCCTCTTATTGACGCTTAATCCGAAACATCCTTCTTACCTTGTTTGAATAAAGGTGACCTTAGTCCCTCTACGATCACTATTCAGAAATGATCACGCGCCCTTTTTGGTTTCTTATAGTACAATCAAAATCCGATTAGTAAGTGATAGGGCACATTTGGCCAACCCCAAAGAACATAAGGTAACACTTTTACCTTACCTGTACGTTGAGGACGAAAGTGTGACTCCTCCAAATCGTTCACACTTCACCACTCCTTGAGGGAGACCCTAGAATCACAACGAGTACATTACGTGAAGGATACGATCCGCCTCGGGGTGAGTCGAGTCGTATGAGATTTTGCCCGATCGTCGACGAAGAAGTATCGTTCGACTCTTTTAAAAAGGATGTCTTTAGGTAAAATTATGCAGAAGTTGCTAAAAGGGCTTCAAGGATAAGTTTAAAGATATGAGATTTGTATGGGTTCGGTTAACATAAATATAGATGGCGATTGGTTTGGAAGTAGGTTAACAAATGATGGATGAGAAAGTGAAAGAAATAATAGATAGTGGAGATGGATAATAGTATTTAAGTTTCAAGTAAGATTCGATACTATAGAGAGTATCGCCCCAGCACTTATATCACTTGAGGTGGTAGATGGAAAATAGATTAAACCTTGACCCGTTACCTAGCAAAGTAAGAACCTCAGTATATTGGATGAACGCCACACTCGTTAGAGTGATAAGTTCAGAAAGAAGAACAAGGTTGACGCCACTAAAGCTAGATAAGCCAACAAAGTCTTCAACGAAATTAAAGAGAAAAGAATCTCACCAAAATAAGATAGTTTCATTAACAATTTAGCAAAAAGTTCCCATCAATAGGCTGATTACATATTTTTATAGTGTCAAAAGAGGCTAGCTGAATGGTCACTTTTAATGAAACTAATAATGAGCTCAAATGAAAAGTCACAACTTTTAATATTCTAACCCAAGTAACTCCAACCTTCAATGTGATTTACTTCTTCAATTAAGTTGCTTTTAAAGTATTTTGAAGTCTCCATGACCAACCGAAAAGACACCAGCTTCTTTGATGGAAAATTGAATGCATGTAGTGATTACTCATGAAGCAAACAGTTATGGAAGATAAAACAAAGATGCTGCCGAATTTAAAAAAGAATAATGCTCTCCTTTAATTGATTAAACAACTTCTTAATGATGTATAAAGCCTCTTTGTAACAGCCCCTCTTTTGTAACTGAAATCTCTTGAAAAGTCACCTTATTGAATGCATAACAGCCTTTAAATGTAATGGATGTAAGCTGAAAAGCCACCTACAATTAACACATGTAACCGACACATTTATTCAATTATTAAGCTTAAAACAAATTAACAACTATCTTAAATAAATGAACTAACACTTATGCATCATTTATTCCAGCAACTAGTTTAATTAAGAGAAGCATTATTAAATGAACTTTATCTCATGCGTCAATAAATTATCCTAGTAACTAGATTAACTAAAGAAGCAACTATTAAATAAAGTTCAACAAAAACTCAATTAATTAAACTAAGATGAGTTGAATTAATGTCCAGCAACTCATTTATTAAACTAATATGCTTAAATGCATGGTTTAAAATGCAAACTAAATGAACAAATGAGTTACTTAATGCATGACTTAATTAAATGTAGAACACATAATGCATGTCATAATTAAAATATGTAGATCAATAATGCATGACATTAACTAAAGATGCATTTAATTAAACAAGACATAATTAAAGACTAAAGTAACTAAAATAAATAAATCAAGTCCTTATTCCAGCAATTTAAATACAAGAATTAAAATTTAAAGATGAGCTCAAACGAGCTTATTTAAGCTGAATCAAGCTCGTTTGAATGAGCACATTAGCTCAATGAGCTGAATTTGAACTGGACGAAGCTCATGAAGCCGGAAACGAGCTGGGATCAGCTTGCCAGCAACGCAATGCTCGACTCAGAATACTTGTCCGATGAAGTTCGCGGGGCATGCTCGCATCAGAGGAAATGACAATCGGTTAGCAAAAGGGGGTACTCGGTTTTGGAAAAAGAAAAAGAAGAGCATGGTGTATTCTGTTTTAAAAAGAAAAGCAGAGGATAGATTTTGAACACTTACCGATAGTCAGAACCTTTGCAGTAGATCGATGCAAAGAGGGATTAACAACAGTGATATTCAGCCAGCCTAGAACAGAAGATGAACAGAAGTTAAAGAAGAGAAGGGAAGGTTCGGCTAGGCTATGAAAGAATCCGATTGCAGAAGAAAATGGGTAAGGGAAAAATAGGTGTTAGGTTCGGCTAAGAAGAGAGGAAGAGAATAACAAAGATGCAGAGAAGGAATGACACGAATGGTCAGTTTCGTAGCACAAAGAGAACTAGAGAGAACCCAAAATGTAAAAAGTGAAAAAACCTAAACTGTTAGCAAGAAAATTCGGCAACTCTCCTATCAACACTCACAAAACCGAGCAAGGAAATGCCTAGTGCCGAAAATGCTCCCTATTTTCCTCCTAGCCGAATTCAACTAAAGCCTTAGAGTCCCAATCGGCCACAACTCCCCTCACACTTCAAATTCCTTGAAAATCTCCACAAATCACTCCCCTTGTCCCTCCTTGATTTACTCCTTAATATCGTCCATAACAACTCCAAGACCAATTCAAACTTCACCTTACAGAGTTTCAGTCTAATTCCACTTCTCATGCTGCAAAGAAATAAAATAAATACACCTTTGCATGCCAAGGGATTCGAACCCAAGCTCTCACATCAGCCATTTCACGCCATCACCATTAGGCCACCAGCTCATTTGTGTCTCCTTTCCCCCACATTCATTTATAAAGCCTATCTGCTAATGCTTAACCCTTTTAATTAAGAAAAGTAAATTTTTGCTAAAAACAAGGCTTGATTAAACCACTCAAATAGTCCATTATTCAAGTCAAAACACATAAAATCAAAACATAGATTTTTGAGGCGTTACTATTCTACCCCTTAAAAGAAATTTCGGACTCAAAATTTACCTGGTCAGAATAGGTGAGGGTATTGTTGTCGCATCGCCTCCTTAGGTTCCCACGTGGCTTCCTCGGTACCGTGATTTTGCCAAAGCACTTTAGCCAGTGGGATCGATTTCTTCCTTAGTACCTTAACCTCATGGTCCAATATCTGCATTTGCTCCTCCTCAAAATTCAGATTTGGCCTAACCTCGATCTCCTCAACTTGTACTATATGTGTGGGATCAGAGCGATAATGCCTCAGCATGGATACATGGAACACATTGTGAATCCGGTCTAATTTTGGAGGCAACTCAAGTTGATAGGCGACTGGTCCCACACGCTTCAGTATATGGTAAGGCCTAATGAACCTGTAATATCCCAAAATTGGGCATAGTAGGATTGGGCCGATTGGGCCTTGGGTTTTTAGGAAAAATTTGAGTATCATCTTGTTGCTTGTGTTAATTTAGGTATGATTTTATTGTGGGCTTAATATAGTCTTGTGAAGGCTTGGAATTAATTGGTTTAGAATAATTTTTAGTATGGAGAATTTAATGAAGTGGATCAAGTGATTATGATGCTTAAGTTAATTTAAGTGTTTAATGTTAGCATAAGTGAGCTAGTAGTAAAGTGGAGCTGGCGCATGAGTTATTGCATGAGGGAAGAGGTTCGAATCCCATGGATGACATTAAGGTGACTTTTAATTTTTGTATGGCATATGTTGGTCAAATTTTACTTATGGTAAGGATGGACTTTGTTATTTTTGGATAGTAGACTATAGGAAAAAGGCAAGTACTTATTTATGGTATGGAATCAAGGAGTTATGGTATGATGAGGGGACAAAAGGCATGGATTATGGAGTGTTGTTTTGGAAACTCTTCTATGGCATTTTGTCCATGAACATGGATGGTTTCATGGACTAGGGGGAGTTACAGAACCTAAGGCTAAGCTTACCCTTTCGCCCAAACCTCAGTATCTTTTTCCATGAAGAGACCTTAAGAAATATGAAGTCTCCCATAGAGTACTCAATCTCTCGGTGTTTAAGATCTGTGTAAGACTTCTGCCTATCAGGGGCTTCCTTCAACCAGTCTCGAATCAGTTTTGCCTTTTCTTCGGTATCAGAAACTAACTCTGCCCCAAAACTCACCGCTCGCCCAGCTCAGTCCAACAGGTAGGAGTACGACACCTACGACCATATAACGCCTCGTATGATGCCATTTGAATACTGGACTGATAGCTGTTATTAAATGCGAACTCTGCTAGTGGCAAATAGTCTTCCTAGCTGCCTCGAAAATCAATGACACAACTTCTTAACATGTCCTCCAGTATCTGAATCACCCTCTCTGACTGACCATCTATCTGAGGATGGAATGCAGTACTGAAGTCCAACCTAGTACCCAAAGCCTCGTGTAATTTCTTCCAGAACCGAGATGTGAATCTAGGATCTCTATCGAAAATGATGGAAACCGGTACCCCATGCAGTCTCACAATCTCAGCCACATACAACTTTGCCAGCTTCTGCAATGAGTAATCAGTGCGGACTGGTATAAAATGGGCAGGTTTGGTCAATCGGTCTACAATGACCCATATCGAATCCTTTTTAGTAGGCGTTAAGGGCAGCCCACTTACAAAATCCATAGTTACCCTCTCCCACTTCTAAAGTGGAATCTTAACTGGCTGCAGTAACCTAGAAGGCAGCTAATGCTCAGCCTTAACTTGCTAACATGTCAAGCACTTACTCACAAAATCCGTAACTTCCCGTTTCAGCCCTGGCCACCAGTACAACACACGAAGATCTCGGTATAACTTGTTTTCGCTAGGATGCATAGCGTATGGACTACTATGTGCCTCTCACAGTATAGACTGCCTTAGATCAGAATCTCTTGGCACACAAACTCTCCCACAGAAACACAGTACTCCCTCACCATTCAACCCAAAATCTGCAGTCTCTCCATTCTTAACTTGTCGAAAACGAGGAACCAGTGATTCATCCAACAACTGTTTCCCCTTAGTTTGCTCAGTCCACATCGGTCTCACTTGAAGCTCAGCTAACAAGCTACCATCATCATACAAGCTGGGACGAGCAAACATTGCTCTCACATCAGATACAGCCCTTCGGCTTAGTGTGTCAGCTACAACGTTAGCCTTACCAGGGTGATACTCAATCGAGCAGTCGTAATCCTTAAGCAGCTCTATTCATCTTTGCTACCTAAGATTCAGCTCCTTCTGAGTGAGGAGATACTTGAGGATCTTGTGATTTGTGTAGATAATACATTTTTCGCCGTATAAATAATTCCTCCAAAGTTTCAGTGCGAATATTACCGCGGCTAACTCCAAGTCATGAGTTGGGTAATTCACTTCGTGAGGCTTAATCTGACGAGACGCATACACAACCACCTTACCCTCCTGTATTAGCACACACCCCAATCCAATGTGTGATGCATCACTGTAGACAGTAAATTCCTTCCCAGACACTGGCTGTATCAAGACAGGGGCCTCAATTAGAACTTTCTTCAGTTTCTCAAAACTTTCTTGTTGCTTATCATTCTAGTTAAACGGTACCCCTTTACGCAGCAACTTAGTCAAAGGTGCAGCAATCAAGGAAAACCCCTCAACAAAACGTCTGTAATACCCTGCCAGACCCAGATAGCTTCGAATCTCAGATACAGTCTTTGGTGGTTTCCAATCCAGTACGGCTTCAATTTTTCGAGGATCCACCCTAATCCCCTCGGCAGATACCACGTGACCCAAAAATGTCACTTCTCGTAGCCAGAACTGACACTTGTTGAACTTAGAGTACAGTTGTTTCTCCCTTAAAATCTGTAGAACAATTCAGAGATGTGCATCATGTTCATCCTCGGTTCTCGAATACACCAAGATATCGTCTATAAATACCACCACGAACTGATCTAGATAGGGCTAGAACACTCGGTTTGTCAGATCCATGAAAGCAGCTAGTGCATTCGTCAGCCCAAACGGTATCACTAGGAACTCACAGTGACCATAACGAGTCCTAAACGCAGTCTTATACACATCAGCCTCTTTAACCCTTAGCTGATGGTACCCAGAATGGAGATGTATTTTGGAGAAAACCAAAGCTCCTCACAGGTGATCAAACAGATCGTCGATCCTTGGCAAAGGATACTTATTCTTGATAGTCAACTTATTAAGTTGCCGATAATCGATGCACATGCGCATGGACCCATCCTTCTTCTTTACAAACAACACTGGTGCTCCCCACGAAGACACACTAGGTCGAATGAATCCTCGATCCAGCAGCTCTTGGATCTGAGCTTTTAACACTACTAGCTCCTTTGGTGCCATCCTATAAGGGGCGATGGACACTGGAGTTGTTCCAGGCAAGAGCTCGATACCAAATTCAACTTCGCGATTCGGAAGCAACCCAAGGAGCTCATCTGGAAATACATCGGAAAAATCCTTAATTGCTCTAATATATCCAACAGAAGGACCCTTAGAACCAGATACTCCAACATAAGCTAGAAACGCCTCACAACCTTTGCGAACCAGTTTTTTGCCCTTAGTGCATAAATCACATTAGACAGGAAGTCCTTTCGCTCCCCAATTACCGCCACTTCCTCATCCTCAGTAGTTCTCAACACCATACGCTTAGCAGCACAATCCAAACTTGCACGGTGTTTCACCAGCCAATCTATACCAAATATAAGGTCAAATTCACCAAACGGCAATTCCATCAAGTCCGCCAGAAAGACAACCCCTTGAACCTCTAGGGGCACATTTCTGAACAATTTGTCTACCCTAACCGACTGTCCCAGTGGACTTAACACCGTCATTTCATTAATATTACTCTCACACATGATACCCAAGGTGCCAGACACAGTACATACAATGTATGAATGCGTAGACCCTATATCAATCAGAGCAGTGTACGGTACATTATGAATTAGGAACGTACCGGTTATAACATCTGGAGCATCACCATCCTCTCTGCGACGAGCAGCATATACCAGAGCTGGCTGCCTCGTCTCAATGTTACCAACACCTCTGCCTGGTGCTCCACGACCTCGTCCCCCACCATTACCACCTCTGGCCTACCCACGGCCTCTAGGTGGCTGCTGACCACCTCTCACTAGCTGAACGTAACCCTGTCCTACTGTTTGCATTTGAATAGGCCTCTGTGGACAATTCTTAACCTAATAATCCATGGACTCGCATCTGACTAATGCCCCAATCCTCTTCCAGCACTCACCCTGGTAAGACCTCCCACAATCACTGCAAAGCTGCGGTCTAGCAATAGCAACAGGAACTTCAGTCCAAACCAGCCCATCAAAATTGGCCTTCTTAATAGGCCTCCCAAAAAGACTTGAGGGCCAAAAATCCCTCTTACTTATGCCCTTATCTTTTTCGCGGTTTTGGTGCTACGAGCGCTTCACCTCTTCGGCAATATTTGCCTTTTCTACAAGAGCAACAAAATCTCGCTCCCTCTGCGGAGCTATCAATACCCTTAACTCGTCTCGAATGCCATCTTCAAAATGCACACAACGTTCATACTCAGTTGCTACTATCCCTCGAGCATACTGACTCAACCGCAAGAACTCTGCCTTATATTTTGCCACTTCTTATTCCCTTAGATCAGGTTCAGAAATTCCCTTCTTCAGGCGTCCACATAACTTGTGCCCACATATTTCCCTTGGAAAGCCGCCTTAAAGAAATCCCATGTCATTCAGTCGGCTTGCGTACCCTCTCTCACGATGAGCCACCATTGGTAGGCCTCATCTCGCAGTAAGGACACTGCTCCTTTTAATTTTTGCTTCATAGTACAGTCAAGGTCGTCCATTATCCGTTCGGTAGCCTCTAACCAGTACTCTGCCACATTTGGGGCTATTCCAGATATACCCCTAAAAATTTCTGCTCTATTAGACCAGAATCGCTCTGAAATTGACCCTCAGCCCACTGTTCTAATACTAGCTCCAACAACCCTCTCTAGAACGTGGAGCATCGCTTGGGATAGAGCATCATCTATAGCTGCTCGATCATAAGACCCCGTCTCTATTACTGGTGAAGCCGGTGCTTCCCAGTAGGTATATGGCCCGATGTTGACAATCTGGCCTGAGCACTTCCTCGGCCTCTACCGTGGCCCCGTGTACCCCTTCCGCGAGTACCTCTTGTGCTCATTTTGGTATGCGCTTTGTCTGATTAACAAATGTATTATGAAAAATAGTCATTAGGGGTTTATTTTCGCAGATCGAGGTCTCACTATAGTTTACAGTCTCCTACGGTCTTAGTTTTCTCTATCTACAGTTCACAGTATAACAGTAATCAGAATTAGAGAACTTACAGATTTGGTGCCGGAGACTCGGTGTGCCACACTTGTACATCTTTCAAAAACGTTTCAAATCTTTAAAATCTTCTTTTAGAAAAACCTTTCAAAACCCATTCCACAGCCGAGTTTTGCAACCTGGCTTAGATACTACTAAATGTAACACCCCATACCCGGCTTAGACGTTGCGACCGAATCTGATGTGTCACATCAAAATGTTTTTTGAAATTAGGTTGTTGAGAGAAAACCGTTTTTAAATGATTGCCATGTTTGTTACTATTGGTTTCTTAGTTGGTTAAAAACCCGTAGAAGCTACTCTCACTAATGTCATTTTGAAGTTTAAAAATGTGTGTTTGTCTTTTAAAATAGTTATTATTTCTGAAAACTTATCTGTATCAGTTTGGTAGTTTCAAAATAAGAAATTAAACCCAATTAAAAGAAATTAAAATCACCAGAGGCCTTACTACATAAATATCAACCCAATATAAAAATTTAAATAACTAGGTCTAAAATAAAATATTAGTGAACGTGTGGCCACCTCCAAGTCCCTCGCAGCTCCAAATTGTCTAAGGCTAGGGATTACCTGTACAGTTAAAAGAAAAGGGTGAGTTACGAGAACTCAATGTGTAATCCCCTATCATGAAGGAACAGTCTGGGCCTTAGCCCTATTCAGTAACAGTGTTGTGTGGGCCTTAGCCCATTACAGTATCAGTATGGTGCACATATGCAACCCACCCCAATCTAACCAACACACCACCCGTACCAACCAGCACACCATGTAGGGATAAAATCGACCCACCCAGCCAACACACCAATATTGCAGCAGAGCTGCCAGTAACAGTATATGTGGCAAAGCCACCAGTAACAGTACTGCAGCAGAGCTGCCAGTATTAGTATCACAGCAAAGCTGCCAGTAACAGTATTTGTGGCAAAGCCACCAGTAACAGTACACTTCCTCCATAACAGTATCCCAACCCCATGCAGTATGCCATATCATAAATATCTCATGTATGCAGTATGTCCTACTCAGTACAGTCATACAAAAACGTGCATTCATCAATCGACTTACCTCTAGGGGTAAAATGGTAATTTCCATCTAATAGGGGTAAAATAGTAATTTTACCCTTTTGGGGTATTTTGGTCATTTTACATATTTTAGAGTTTCAATGCAGATAACGACCTTTCCAAAGGTCCACAATTGCCTCGAGCGACACAGATAACCTATATGATCAAAATGATATAAATGGGCCCAAGGTCCAATATTCGGCCCAAGTGGGCCTACACGCTCGTGCGGCCCATTTAGCCCATATTCAGTCACCGCTATGCGAACAATATAGCCCAGTCCAGTATTGGCCACTTATGGTGGATTTATTCCGTGTGGATCCCACAAGCCCATTAGGCCCACACGGCCCATTTTAGCCAAACGAGGCCTATAATGGCCCAAGAGCATCAGAATGTTCGTGGTGGCCTCTATAGTCTATCGTCCATGATTGTGGGCTCAATTTACCACATGAGCGATCGCGCGCTTGTAAGGACTCATATGTCTAGGTTTTGGCTTTTTGGCTTTTGCCGATTCGCAGAGGAGATAGTGTGATTACACACCTGATTATGATATTGCACTACACTCCACGAGCACCCAACCTAGATTCAAACAAGATCCAAAGTTAGTCCTTTGACCGATAGGGTAAAGAACCCTCTAATTGACACTTAAGTCAAAACACTCTTCTTACCGTATTTGAATGAGTGTGACCTTAGTCCCTCTATGGTTGTTGTTCAGAAACAATCACACACCCTTGTTGCTTTCCTATAGTACGATCAAAATCCGATTAGTAAGTGATAGGGCACTTTTGGCCAACCCCAAAGAACATAAGGTGACACTTTTACCTTACCTGTACGTTGAGGATGAAAGTGTGACTCCTCCAAACCGTTCACACTTCACCACTCCTTGTGGGAGACCCTAGAAACACAACGAGTACAATACGTGAAGGAGGAAATGACAATCGATTAGCAAAAGGGGGTATTCAGTTTTGGAAAAAGAAAAAGAAGATCATGGTGTATTCGGTTTTAAAAAGAAAAGCATAAGATAGATTTTGAACACTTACCGATAGTCAGAACCTTTGCAGTAGATCGACACAGAAAGGGATTAACAACAATGATTTTCGGCTAGCCTAGAATAGAAGATGAACAAAAGTTAAAGAAGAGAAGGGAAGGTTTGACTAGGCTATGAAAGAATTTGATTGCAGAAGAAAAGGGGTAAAGGAAAACTAGATGTTAGGTTCGGCCAAGAAGAGAGGAAGAGAATAGCAAAGATGCAGAGAAGGAATGACACGAATGGTCAGTTTTGTCACACAAAAAGAACTAGAGAGAACCTGAAATGCAAAAAGTGCAAAAACCTAAACTGTTAGCAAGGAAATTCGGCAACTCTCCTATCAACACTCACAAAATCGAACAAGGAAATGCCTAGTGCCGAAAATTCTCCCTATTTTCCCCTATCCGAATTCCATTAAAGCCTTAGAGTCCCAATCAGCCACAACTCCCCTCACACTTCAAATTCCTTGAAAATCTCCACAAATCACTCCCCTTATCCCTCCTTGATTTACTCCATAACAACTCCAAGACCAATTCAAACTTCACCTTACAGAGTTTTAGTCTAACTCCACATCAGCCATTTCACGCCATCACCACTAGGCCACCAGTTCATTTGTGTCTCCTTTCCCCCACATTTATTTATAAAGCCTACCTGCTAATGCTCAACCCATTTAATTAAGAAAAAACATTTTTTTGCTAAAGACAAGGCTCGAACCCAGAGTTTCTCAGAGACTCTCAACCACTCCTAAACCACTCAAACAATCCATTATTCAAGTCAAAACACATAAAATCAAAACATGGATTTTTGGGGCGTTCCACAAATATACAGGTGAAGGCACGTGTGAATGATCTGATTGATATTGTCGTAACATCGATACGTGAAATAGATTATGAATCTTCTCTAACTCTGACGGTAAAGCCAATTGTTAAGCTACAGGACCAATCCTTTCAATGATCTCGTACGGTCCGATAAACCTCCAGCTAAGTTTTCCTTTCCGGCCAAATCGAAGAACTTTCTTCCAATGTGATACTTTTAGAAATCATTTGTCGTCGACCTGAAATTCAATATCTTTTCTTTTTAAATTTGCGTAAGATTTCTGACGATCAAAAGTAGCTTTCAAACTATCACATACCATTTTGACTCTTTCTTCAGTTTCTCGAATCAAAGCTATCATGTATCATATATTTTCAACCATACAAACCCTAAACTTGTTTATTTAGAAAAAAAGGACTCATAATCTACCATTAAATGTAACAGCCCGATTTTGGGGCTAGTCGGAATAGTGGTTTCGGAACCACTAATCTGAGGTCAGAGAAATTATTTTTAATATTATTTTATATGTTATAGCATGATTATATGAGTGCATGAAAATTTTGGTGAATTATATTTAGTGTTTACTTGCTTAATTTCGAAAAAGGACTAAATCGCATGAAGTGCGAAAGTTTTGTTCTACAAGCCAAAGGTGTTAAATAGCTATGGAACACTAAAGTAGAGGTTCTTATTGACTAAATACCAATAAAATTATGATGGCTAGACATGGAATTTTTAATTGGAGACAAAGTCAACAAATGGTCAAAATTAGGTGACATTAGGTTACTTGTTTAATAAAAAAATAAAACAAAAAGAGAGGAGGCTATCATCTTCTCTTCACCACCGAAATTTTCAGCAAAAAAAGGGGGGTTTTGAGAGCTCAAACTTCAGCCAAGTTTTTTTTTTCTCTTGCAAGTAAGTGATTTTGGTGGTTGTTTTTGTTAATTTTTGTGTTTTTGGAACCCCTATAGCTTGATCTAGCTAATGAGGGGATTATTTTGCAAAATCGTTAAGAGTCTAAGGTCTTGCCATGAGAGCATTTATATTGTTTGCTAAAATTTTATGAAAGAAAATGAAACTTGCTTGTTTAATAAACAACTTTTGTGAAAGGATTTTTCATGAAAACACCTAAAATGGACCTTTTTTTATAAAAGTTATAAAATGGGCAGTAAATGTGTGAAATAATTGGAATTGTGAGTTGCTATAAAAGTAATAAAGGTTCGTCTAGGCTTGTTAAAGGAGGAAATTTGGTTAAAATCGTTTTACGAGCCTATGGGCAAAATCGTAATTATGTGAAAGTCTAGGGGTAAAACTGTAATTTTGCCAAAATATAATCTATGTGCTATTTTGAAATACGTGATGATTAAATAATAGAAAATTGATATTATAGATCAAGAAAAACGGAATTCGGACCTAGACCGGGAGAAAACAAGCTAGTAGACTAGTTCAGTCTAGTCGCCCACTTTTAGTATACCGAGGTAAGTTGACGTAAATAATACAACTCTATTGTTATTATGCATTAAACAATTGATATGTGTGTGCTAGTGTAAGACCATGTTTGGGACATGGCATCGACGTTGATATGTGTGCTAGTGTAAGACCATGTCTGGGACATGGCATCGGCATCGTACCCCCTTGTGTGAGGCTTTTCTGGAATCCTTTGGTATTCTAATTGGTTCAACGGGTAATTTAAAGCTTGTGTCAAAAGTGAGAAAAGTTATGACTGTTGTAAGTGATACAGGTACCTACACAAAATTCATGAGAAATGAGTTCAATTTATGTTGTATGATTAGTAAGGATGAAAATGAGTAAGTTATGCCTTTAATCATTTGAGAATTATGTGCAAGTTTATATTATGTTATGAGTATTATAATGCATGGTAATTGTTGTTCATTATTTACATGCGACTTACTAAGCTTGATGCTTACTCCCTCTCCTTTCCATTTTCTTATAGTATTGCCAAGCTAGCTTGGGGATCAAAGGATGCCGGAGGCTCGATCAAACTATCAATCTGAACATTTGGTATAGTTAGATTTATCATTTTGAGTATGGCATGTATAGGGACTTGGTCTTTTATCAAGTGTCATATTGTTTTGGCCAAATGTATTGGCTTGTTTTGAAGATTGATTCATTTTGTCTAAGGCCATGGACGATGGCTAGTACTTGTTATTGATATATGTAAATGATGATTTTTTTCATGAATGTGCAATTTCCATGGTGAAATATATGGTGTGTTAATGCATGAATGAGTAAGTTGCATGATTGGATTGATAAAGTATGTGATAAGTTTTGTATGTGAATGGAGTGTAGTGGCCTTGATGTGTGTATGTCTTGATGTGGCTTATGTTGGTGCAAGTAAGGGTGGCGAAAGGGCTTGGTAAATAACCTTGTTTTTGTCCACACAGGTAGACACACGGACGTCTGTCTAGGCCGTGTGTGACATACGGTCTGCCCCATGGGCGTGTAGTCCAACCTTGTGTCCCCTTGCACCTTAATTTGGTAAAATAGAATTCCCAATAGTAACCACACGGACCGAGGCACGATCGTGTGTCTCCACTGTGTGGATGACACAGCCATAATACATGGGCATGTGCCCAGGCCGTGTGAAGTCTGCACCTTAAATGCAAAATTAAATTCGCCACACAGCCTAGCACACGGACGTGTGCCTTGGTCGTGTGACCCTAAAATGTTGCTGACGTTAGAAACAGAATGTCCAAGTTTTAACACATAGGCGGAGACATAGGCGTGTCATGGCCTTGTGAGGGATACGGGCCATGGACACGGGCATGTGACAGGCCGTGTGAAAACCTTTGTAGGTTCGAATTGAAAAATAAATCCACACGGCTAGGGACATGAGCTTGTGTGATCACACGGTCTACCCACACGGGCGTGTCCCTTGCCACACTGGCGTGTGCCCCTATTTTTCAGTGAAATTTTCTAAAGTGCCAGGTTTAGTACCGAACCATTTCTAAAGTATGCTTTGGGCCTCGTAGGCCCATATTAGGGAGTTCAAGATGAAATTTGAAAAGTTTTAAATTTGAACGAAATTTCATAACCTAAAAATGTTTGTATGCATGTTATTAAGTTAAGTAACGCCTCATACCTTGTCCCGGCATAGGATACGAGTAAGGGGTGTTAAATTTAGTGGCATTAGAGCCATGGTTTAGTCAATTCTTAGACTAACCTAGTGTGTGTATGAGTCTAGCTATGCATGCCATATATGAATTATGATAGAGTGACAACTCCTGACAATTTAAAATGTGATTTTATATAGTAAATGGATCCCAACGGAGCAGTGGTAGATGATGTCGAAAGTAATGCGCCGGCTCCTGCAAAAGAGACCATACCAGTCGAAAGTGGGCCTGTGACACTGAGTCAAGGTGGAGGGGCTAGAGAAGCCTTCCTCCATATGATGAATGCTTGGTATTCGGAGTTTGTTCATGCAAACCCGAATGCTCCACCTCCTCCAGTCCCTCTGCCTACCCCTATAGCTCCCTAAGTAGTAGAGATGATTAAAAGGGAAAAAACCTCCAGTTGACAGAATTCGGAAGCAAGGGACTGAGGAATTTAGAGCGAATATAAATGATGACCCAAAGAGGGCTGAGTTCTGATTAGAAAATACCATTAGGGTATTCGATGAGTTGTCTTGCATAACTGAGGAGTGCATGAAGTGTCTTGTCTCACTCCTGCGAGACTCGGCCTACCAATGGTGGAACACCCCTATAAGATGGTTTCGGTTTTAAGAAGAAAGTAAAGAAGAAGATTACAAACGATTGCAAGGGAAAATGTGGTGCTTTCGGTTGTGGAGTTTAAGAGGATGAGTAGAGAGAAAAAGAAAAGATGAAGAAAAGATGCACTAATGGTCTCCTCACTTTCGGCTATAGGTCATAGGAAATGAAAAAAATGGAAATTGGCTAGGCATTTTCGGCATATAGGAACTAAAAACCCAAAAAGAATGAAGGAGCTTCAAGAGAACCTACCAAAGTCGGCACCATCTACTTCCCTAGTGACCGAATACACTATTAGGGAACAAAGAAAACTTAGAACCCCTACCCACTTTCGGCACACCCAACAACAACCCAAAACCGACTTCTTCCCCCTACATCAAACACCCAAAAATTTGGCCACCAACCTCACCAACATCAAATCCCCCAAATTTCTCCTAACTTCACTATTGATCACACATGTGAATCAATTTGAATTATTCAAAATCCACTTTTTACTCTTGTCCATCCTTTTGAAATATTTGACTAAGTCCACCCCCACTTTTCAAGGCTCCCAACCGAATCCATCTTCCAAGCTCCTTAGGCGCATAAGCAAAAATAAAATTCCACATTGCTGACGACGCGAATCGAACCTGTTCCGAACCTGCTCCCCCCTGAGGCGTCACTTACCTGCACCTTAAGTGGTGCCTCCTTGCCACTTTACCATTCCTTTTCTTGTGTCAACAACCACAAGCAACAACCCTTAAGTCCTGCCCCAGTCAGCTTCCCTCCTAAAGTGCCCAAAATTGAAATTTTGGCCAAGGTTCCGACTAAACCCCGAGCCTTCCCGGAGATCCCAACACACTCAAACAACATACAAAGCATACCCAACACATAGATACAAAGTAAATGCAAAGCCCCTAAATCCTGGATGTTACAGTTCTACCCCTTAAAGAAATTTTGGCCTCGAAATTACCTGATCAAAAGAGATGAGGATACTGCTGATGTATAACATCCTCAAGTTCCCACGTCGCCTCTTCCATATTGTGATTCCGCCACAAAACTTTGACTAGAGGAACCGATTTCCTTCTTAGCACCTTGACGTCTCGTTCCAAGATCTGGATTGGTTCCTCCTTATAAAACAAGTCTAGCCTTACCTCAATTTCCTCCACTGGCACGATGTGAGACGGATCCGATCGGTAGCGTCTTAACATTCAAACATGGAACACGTCATGCATCCGTTTTAATTCTGAAGGTAACTCTAGTTGATACGCCACTGGTCCTACACGTTTCAAAACCCGATAAGGCCTGATAAACCTAGGACTTAGCTTGCCCATCCGTCCAAACCTCATCACTTTCTTCCAAGGTGAAACTTTCAAGAAAACCCGATCACCTACTGCAAACTCTATCCCCTTTCGCTTCAGATCTGTATATGATTTCTGCCTGTCGGACGCTTCCTTCAATCGAGCCCTAATTAACTTAACCTTCTCCTCTGTCTCTGTAACCAATTCTGGACCCAAAATCTGACGTTCACCCAATTCTGTCCAACAGGTAGGAGTACGACACCTCCGCCCATATAACGCTTCATAGGGCGCCATCTGAATACTAGATTGGTAACTGTTGTTGTATGCGAATTCTGCCAACGGTAAGAACTCTTCCCAGCTACCCCTGAAGTCAATGACGCAACCTCTCAACATATCTTCTAAGATCTGAATTACCCTATCAGATTGTCCATCTGTCTGCGGATGAAACGCTGTGCTGAAGTCCAGTCTTGTGCCCAATACTTGATGTAGTGCCCTCCAGAATCGTGACGTAAACCTAGTGTCTCTATTTGATATGATCGATATTGGTACCCCATGCAACCTCACAATTTCTGCCACATATAGCTTAGCCAACCTCTGAAGAGAATAGTCGACACGAACAGGTATAAATGAGCGGACTTCGTCAACCAATCCACAATCACCCATACCGAATTTTTCTTAGTAGGCGTAAGAGGTAGCCCACTAACAAAGTCCATAGTGATCCTCTCACATTTCCACTGTGGAATCTTCACTGGCTGCAATAACCCCGAAGGCAACTGATGCTTGGCTTTTACCTGCTGACACGTTAAAGACTTTCCCACAAACTCCGTAACTTCCCGCTTCAATCCAGGCCACCAAAACTGTTCACGCAGATCCCGGTACATCTTATTCCCTCCAGGATGCATAACGTAAGGGCTACTATGCGCTTCCTACAGAATCATCTGCCTTAACTCCACGTCCTTCGGCATGCAAACCTTCTCACGAAAGCACAAAACCCCATCACTGTTCAAGCTATAATCCTCTACCCCACCATTCTGTACTTGCAGAAGTCGAGCACTCAAGACATCATCCAATAACTGCTTCTCTTTAACCTGATTTACCCACGTCGGCTTCACTTGCAGCTCAGCTAATAGACTTCCGTCATCATATAAACTGAGATGGGCGAAAATCGCTCTCAAATCTGATATTACCTTCCGACTTAACGCATCTGCCACCACATTAGCCTTACCCGGATGATATTCGATCGAGCAGTCATAATCTTTCAACAGCTCAATCCACCTTTGCTGCCTTAAATTCAACTCCTTCTGAGTTAGAAGATATTTCAAACTCTTGTGATCTGTATAGATGATGGACTTCTCCCCATATAAGTAATGTCTCCAGATCTTTAGAGTGAATACTATTGCAGCCAACTCCAAGTCATGCATGGGATAATTAACCTCATGCGGTCTTAGCTACCGAGATGCATACGCAACAACCTTCCCATCCTGCATTAACACACATCCTAACCCCGTGTAAGAAGCATCACAATAAACCATGAACTCTTTTCTGGCCTCAGGCTGAATCAACACCGGAGCCTCTGTTAAAATCCTCTTTAGCTTCTCAAAGCTTTCTTGCTGCGTGACAGTCCAAACAAATGGTACCCCTTTCTGCAACAACTTTGTTAAGGGTGCTGCAATTAAAGAGAATCCCTTAACGAACCTTCAGTAATACCCAGCCAGACCAAGGAAACTCCAAATTTCTACCGCAAACTTAGGCGGTTTCCAATCTAATACAGCTTCAATCTTCCGGGGATCAACCCTAATTCCTTCTGCAGATACCACATGATCCAGAAAGGTAACTTCCTTCAACCATAACTCACACTTGATAAATTTGGCGTACAGCTGCTTCTCTCTTAAAATCTGTAGAACCACCCGAAGATGCGAATCGTGTTCCTTTTCTGACTTGGAATATACCAGAATGTCGTCTATGAACACTACAACGAACCGGTCCAGATAGGGTTGGAAAACCCGGTTCATCATATCCATGAACGCAGCTGGTGCATTTTCAAGCCAAACGGCATCACCAGGAACTCGTAGTGACCACAGCGAGTTTGGAAAGCCGTCTTGCAAATATCCGCTTCCCTGACCTTAAGCTGATGATATCCCAACCTCAAATCTATCTTTGAAAAGACCAAAGCCCCTTTGAGCTGATCGAACAAGTCATCTATCCTTGGCAGCGGGTACTTATTCTTAATCGTCAACTTATTCAACTGGCGATAGTCAATGCACATTCGCATAGACCCATCTTTCTTCTTCACAAATAGCACCGGCGCTCCCCGCGGAGATACACTGGGTCGGATAAAACCACGATCCAACAACTCTTGGATTTGAGCTTTAAGCTCAACTAACTCCTTCGACGCCATCCTATAAGGGGCGATGGACACCGGAGCCGTACCTGGAAGCAGCTCAATTCCAAACTCCACCTCACGATCTGGAGGCAACCCTGGAAGCTCTTCAGGAAAAACATCCACAAACTCCTTTACTGTTCTAACTTCATTCGCAGTCACTTCATTTGCATCCAATGCACTGACAAAAGTTAAGAAAGCCATGCACCCTTTTCTCACCATTCGTTCTGCCTTAAGAGCAGGCACTACATTGGACAAGTAGTCTCTCCTTTCACCTATCACTAAAACTTCATCATCATTGGGAGTCCTTAACACCATGCGCTTAGCAGCACAATACAAGTTTGCTCGATATCTTACCAACCAATCCATGCCTAAGATCAAATCAAACTCCCCAAATGGTAGTTCCATCAAATCAGCCGGGAAAATCGATCCTTGTACTTCTAGAGGCACACTTTTAAAAAATTTGTTTACCACTATAGATTGTCCTAAAGGACTAAGTATAGTCCTCTCCCTAAGAGTAGTTTCAAAGTTCATGTTCAAAGTTCCAGACACCACACTAGCAACATAGGAATGCGTCGACCCAATATCAATTAATGCAGTAAAGGGTAAACCAAAAATGAGGAACGTACCCGTTATAATGTCTGGTGTATCCCCCTCTTCTCGGCGTCTAGCTGCATAAACTAACCCGAGCTGTCTTGCCTCTGCATTCTCAGCACCTCTGCCTGGTGCTCCACGACCCTTACCAGAACCATTCCCTCCTCTGTTCGGACCACGACCTCTCGACATCTGCTGTCCACCCCTTCCTGACTGCACATACCCCTGACCTACCACCCGAGCCCTGGTCATTTCTAGCGGACAATTCCTGATCAGATGATCTTTCGACCCACACTTATAACATACCCTATCTCTTCCCCAGCATTCTCCTGCATGTGACCTCCCACACTAAGCACACTGTCGAAATTGCCCAACAGCAGCTGGCGTTGCAACACGACCCGGCCCATCAACTCTAGGCCTCTTCTGAAAACCCCTAGATGATCCTGACGGTCCATAACTCCTCTTATTTCTGCCTCTGTCCTTGTCCCTATTTTGCTTTTCAGTCCGCTTTACCTCCTCGGCTATTTTAGCCTTTTCCACCAGGATAGCGAAATCCCTCTCCCGCTGTGAAGCTATCAACACCCGCAGCCCATTTTCGAACCACACGCAATGCTCATAATCGGTCGCAACTATCCCCCGGGCGTACTGGCTCAACCGTAGAAATTCCTCCTCACACTCAGCCACCGATTTACCCCTTTGAACTAGATTCAGAAATGCTTTCATCTGAGCATCCACGTAGCTTGCCCCAACTTATTTCCTCTGAAATGCAGTTTTGAAGAAATCCCAATCGATGCGATCCGTCGTAGTGCCCTTCTTTATAGTGAACCACCATTGATATGCCTCATCTCGAAGAAGAGACACCGCTCTTTTCAGCGTCTCCTCCGTCGTATAGTCTAAGTCATCCATAATTCGCTCGACTACCTCCAGCCAGTACTCAGCTACATTCGGGGCCACACCAGAGATACCCTTAAACGTTTCAGCTCCATTAGCTTGGAGTCGCTCAGGGATGGACTTCCGAGTTGCTGTTCCAATGCTTGCCCCAGCCACTCGTGCCAACACATGCAACATTACTTGGGATAGGGCATCATCTCCACCAGTTCTATCTTGCGATCCCGCTTCTGCCATAGGTGATGCTAGCACTTCACCTTCAGGCTTATTCCTTGCTTCCGAGAATTTAACCTCAGTTCCCCGGCCTCTCCCACGGCCGTGTGTAACACGTCCACATCCTCTACCACTCATGTCTATCACTCTGTCTTACTCTGATTAAAAATTTTATGCATCAGTATTTCTTTTCACTGTTTATTAACGAGTAGTTTTATGAAAATAGAGTTATAAGTAGTTTTTCCGCAAAAACACAAGCATACCTAAAGGTTTCCGTTCCTAAAGCAGAGTTTCTTATTTCTATTGTCCATTGCAATATATTCACATAACACATTCACTTTATGCAAATCATCCAATAGTCAGAAGACTTACCTTGCAGACTTGGGTCGGAGACTCGGGTGCCATACTCCTAGAAAACAGTTTCACATGTACTTTTCTCTTTTTAAACCATCTTGGATAAAAATTTCGAAAAACGTTTTAAACCCAAAACCCAAGGCCGAGCTTTTTAAACCAAGCTCTGATACCAAATTGTAACACCCCAAACTCGGCCCAAACACCACAACCAGATCTGGCATGTCACTAGAAAAGAGTTTAAAAATTTTACGAGTTTTAGAAGATTTTTAAGACAATTTGAAAACCCCAAGTTTCGTGGTTCAGTTGAAAACCCATTGTCCATTTAGGTTAGAAGATTTAGTTAGCCAAGCCTTGCGATTAGGTGACATTTGAAAACACGTATCGATTGTTTGATTATTAGATTATTAGCAAAATCCCTTTGTATAAGCAATGTTGTTTGTCAGGTTGTAAAGAAAGTATTCGTTTGAATTTTGAAAACATCTCCTTGAGTAAATTGTAATTAATACGTCCAAAAATTAAAGTCAAATTCTACCAAATTTTTGAGGTGGCCTTATTACATATTAAAAATTCCCAAAAAGTAACAAATGACAATTAAAATAAAGTTTTTAATAGAATAACCCATCCGTGGCCACCTCGAGTCCATTCCAGCCCAGTCCAAAGATCTAAGAGTCACCTGCAAGTTGTTTAAGCAAATAGAGTGAATCACAAGACTCAGTGTGCAATTAGTCCACAAAAATCCACAAGTAGGCCTAAGCCCAAACACCATCGGCCGAAACCCAATCATTATAGCATACCAAAATAATGAATATGATAACCCAACCCAGCCTAATATTCCATCCTCTACACTCCTACTCCGTATGTCCATCCTCATCACACCTGTGGGGATTTCTACAATCAACCCTCCATCCTCTACACTCCTTTTTGGCAGTCATGCTGACAGTTACACTGCTCAAAGTCCATATAACGTGGTCTAGCCACCGATAATTATGTGATCAAATCACCGATACAATAATGAGGCACCGAGCCATCATTTAGTGTGACAGTGTCACCGATATACACTTCCCCTTCATTTCATTAACATCCCAAATCCCATGCATATGCAACATAGTATAAAACACAGATCATATGAAGTCATACATACAGTATTTAGTGTACACGTACAATCATGCTATCAACAATAATTATATAGCTTTATCATAACATACTGACCTGGGGTTTCGGTTTTACCCAACATGGGTAACTTAATCACCATTGCCGAGATTTTCGGCTTTCAAGCATAACACATACACATTTTAAAAAATTAAGGGATAGTGTGGTAATTACACACCTATAAACCCGAAGAACTAAATTATCGATCTCACTAACATCCTCACTCGTAGAGATCACAGCGATCTGCTTATCCCTTTCTGAAGCCGGCCCACAACCCGGTGGCCAGTCTCGGACTACTGACACTGCACGTTTTTTGAACTTAGGGCTGGGATTACAGGTCCAACCCCCTCCTTTGCTTGGCTGGTATTTGATTCCATAAAAGATATCTTGGTCAGAAGACCGAGTTAAGCCATTGAATAAGATAAAACTGAAAATAATGCTCTAGACGAAGAAGTCCTTACCAAAATCAACAGAACCTGGAGGTTACTACACTTGAATTAACAGATCACTAAAGTCCCTATACAAACTTCACATTAGAATCGACCCTCCAAGATATGGGTTAGAAGAAGTGGCCTTCAGCCAAACGAATGGTATAAAACCTCTTACCCTGACTGATCGAATCCGATTGTCCCCTAAGACCCTTCAAACGCTGGCCAAATGCAGAAGAAAAATGAAAACCAAGCCCTTCCTATATTCGGCCAACATACCCCATGGAACAGGATTAATGCCTTTGATTCGGCAACCAAAAGAGAGAAAAGAGAATTGAAAGGAAAAGAGAACACTTACCACAACTTAAGAAGAATTCGATTGAAAATATTGAGAGGCAAAGTGACGACAATCTTCTGAGATAACAACGAATTAATGAGATACACACACAAGGAGATTCGACCAAAAGAAAAAGAAAAAGAGAATCAACACAAAGAGAAAGAAGAGAGAGTGGATTTCGGCTTCTAGTTTCAAGAAGATGAATGCCAAGATAGGGACCTATAAGATGGTTTCGGTTTTAAGAAGAAAGTAAAGAAGAAGATAACAAACGATTGCAAGGGAATAATGTGGTGCTTTCGGTTGTGGAGTTTAAGAGGATGAGTAGAGAGAAAAAGAACAGATGAAGAAAAGATGCACTAATGGTCTCCTCACTTTCGGCTATAGGTCATAGGAAATGAAAAAAAATGGAAATTGGCTAGGCACTTTCGGCATATAGGAACTAAAAACCCAAAAAGAATGAAGGAGCTTCAAGAGAACCTACCAAAGTCGGCACCATCTACTTCCCTAGTGACCGAATACACTACCAGAAAACAAAGAAAACTTAGAACCCCTACCCACTTTCGGCACATCTAACAACAACCCAAAATCGACTTCTTCCCCCTACATCAAACACCCAAAAATTCGGCCACCAACCTCACCAACATCAAATCCCCCAAATTTCTCCTAACTTCACTCTTGATCACACATTTGAATCAATTTGAATTATTCAAAATCCCCTTTTTACTCTTGTCCATCCTTTTGAAATATTTGACTAAGTCCACCCCCACTTTTCAAGGCTCCCAACCGAATCCATCTTCTAAGCTCCTTAGGCGCATAAGCAAAAATAAAATTCCACATTGCTGACGACGCGAATCGAACCTGTTCCCTCACTGCTCCCCCCTGAGGCGTCAGCTACCTGCACCTTAAGTGGCGCCTCCTTGCCACTTTACCATTCCTTTTCTTGTGTCAACAACCACAAGCAATAACCCTTAAGTCCTGCCCCAGTCAGCTTCCCTCCTAAAGTGCCCAAAATTAAAATTTTGGCCAAGGTTCCGACTAAACCCCGAGCCTTCCCGGAGATCCCAACACACTCAAACAACATACAAAGCATACCCAACACACAGATACAAAGTAAATGCAAAGCCCCTAAATCCCAGATGTTACAAGGCAACCAATGATTCACTTTCCGATCCTCTCGAACTCCATAAAGGCTCGAATTTTGAGCAACCCATGCACCTTGGTGCAAGCTAATTCCAGCTCTTTTCAGCTCACTTGAGCTCAAGTCAGCTCACACGAGCTCAATTCAGCTTATTGAGCTCGTTATTAGCTTTTTAGTTCATTAAATTTAATTGCTGGAATAAATTAAGTTTTTAATTTAATTTAGTTAGTTTTACTTCAGCTCATAAATTTGTCATGGCTTATTACATGTTTTAAATGTGTCTTAGCCGAATTTAATATGTCTTGTTTAAGACTATTAAATTTGTCTAGTTTAATTATGTGTTTATTTAATGTGTCTTAATTCTATTTTAATTATGTTCAGCTGAATTTTATTTGAACTAATGTAAGTTCACGTGTCTTGTAGGTGCAGTCGAATGTGGGCAACATTTAAAGCCAAGTTCATGCACGACTTGGTTCAAGGAATTAGCACATGCATGCATGGCTATGTTCAACGAAATTTGGCTGATTGTTGAGCTTCTCCAAGCAACCATTCTGCCAAGGAGTAGCTGCCATTAAGTTCCCCAAGCTGGCTGGATATCTTCCCAAGGCTTGAAGCTATTCACACTTGCCGATTTCCCCATTCACACCTTAATTTGTCCAATCAGCTTCTATACATGCATGGGTGAAGTTATGAACGTCCAACGGGGAGATTAACACCTTATTTCAGCACATTGAATCAATAAAGTGTGTGCACAAAGGGGAGGACGAATTTACAAAGGTACATGCTGCCATTCATGAACCAACCTATCATTAAAGCTTCAATTAAGAGGGATACATGTCCCATGCACCTAGCATTCGGCCAAGGGGGATTAAAGGGCTCTTAAAGGCTGGACATTCATGGAATTAAAGATTCTTCATGGCTAAGCAAGCATGCACACACCAAGGGGGAAGAAAGTGTCCATTTGGCTAGTACATGAACCTGTAGAATTCATGAACCGTTTTTAACGAATTAGTGTGAACCTAGCCTTAGTATTTTAATGACTTTATTCTAGAATTTTCTAGCACATTCTAGCTGAATCTTTCTTGGCCATTAAGTTAGTCAATTCAGCTATCCTAGCCTAGGCCTATAAATAGTTTATCATTTCATTTGTAAAAGGACTTCTGAACTTTGATACAATTTTATGAACCTTGTGTTCTTGAGTGAGTTTACCTCCTCTCCTATTTCGTACGAGTTTCGATTCACTTATCAAGCTTGCTTGTGGCGTCTCCGAACTTTTTTTCCAAACTTATCACCTTAACCGGTGTGGCGTTCATCTATCCTTCGATTAACCATCTTTCCACCTTAACAATATAAGAATCGGGGTGACAATACTATATAGTGTGGAATCATTCTTGAAGTTAAGTTCGCATTCCATTTCCACTATTATTCTGATTATCTCCTATCTTTATCTTATCGCTAAACCGAACTACTTTATTCTATAAAACCCTATCTTTCCTTTCAAATCACCTTGTTAACTTCCGCTACCTTTAACCAAAATTCCCTTTTTAACGAATTGAACAATCTCCTCGTCGACGATCGGGCAAACCCGTGAACGACTCGAATAAACCCAGGCTGTCTCACATCAAACACTATTAAGTTCTTTGTCTCCTTGTTTTCTCTCTCATAAACCCAAGAAAAAAACACAAAATTCATCAAAATATCAGAAAAATACAAGAAATCCAGAGAACATAGTATAAGAAAATTCATAAAAAATTAATGAACCCTTCTAAAATAAGAGAAAAACTCATAAAAAATGTCTAATGGGAAAATCTCAGCCAATAACCGAAGCATCTCTATTAGTGAAAAATAATAAATTATGAGTTTTTTTTTTTCTAAATTATGAGTTTAAAATTTCAAATTTGAGATGAAAAATGAAATTTGATATGAAGAGATAGATCGTATTTTTTTAATGGGTAATGTTTTATGAAGAATAAATTCAAGTTATTTAATAAACTTGAAAGGTTTCTTTATTATTTTATTTTATCTTTAAAATCAAAACTACTATAATTTTTTTCTATATCCTTAATTTGACCTTTTAAATTTATTCCTTGACAATAATGCCACTTGGCACTTTAAAAAATTAGTTTACATGTCAAAAAAATGTCATATTTTAACTTGTTAGTGGGAGAGGAAATAATAAAATCAACATTTTAAAATTAGAGGTACCACAAATATGTGATTATCTCTCTTTCTTCTTCTTCTTTTTCTTATTATTATTAGTCTTGAGTTGAATCAATTTCTCCACACAAGAGTTTTTGTGACATGGAAAACAAGAGTTTTTGTGACATGGAAATAATAAAAAAAATTCATAGAAACATTAAATGTTTGACATAAGTCGTAAATGAAATGTTACGGCATTTTAGGAGTGTTAGTTATTTGACGTGCGGTGCAAGCACCGAAACATAACGGTAGAGCATAGTTTTCACCTTCAAAGTAGCCACCCATTTCTCCCCGCCATTTCTTTCATTCCCAAAACCAAGGGCCTCCTTTCAAACCCAAACACACATTCACTCCACCCTTTCGAGCAAAATTCTATTGTTTTCTCTCAAGGGTCTAACTCTAAAGCTATCCAAATCTTCCCCTGCTTGTTGTCAATCTTCATTTTTGGTCTGCATATTTTCAACCACCCTATTTCAAACTTCCCTATTTATTATTATTTTGTTTTGTTTTCTTCTTTGGTCCATGAATGTTCATGGTCTTGTTTGAAACAAGTATAAAAACTCAAGACCATGATGTTTTAAGAGACATTTTACCTTTGACAATGCCATGGTTCATTCACAGAATTCAATTATAGTTACTTGTTTTATGTTTTGTATTATAGGATTTGTGATTTGTAGAGCTTTGCCTGTTGATCAATATGAGAGGAGTTATTAGATCCCATTTTTTGCTTTTTCTTCTTGTTTTTTTAAGTTCCTTTCCTTCTTCAAGGTCTTTGGATGGGGATGATTACAGTGAAACACAAAACCCTGCTGTCCTCCCTGGTGTAACGGACCTCATCCACAAACGGCTTTCCAATCTTACTACATTGTTAATCAAAGATATTGGTAGTGATTTGAGCTTCTGCATAAAGAACGCGTATGTATTTCGCAAATATTCTTCTGTTTTGTCTCTGTATCATGCATGTCACCGTCCTACTTTACCCCATAAAACACCTTTTATAATATATATATATATATATATATATATATATATATATAAATGAATTAGTGCATCTTGTCTTTCTTCTCAGGCAAGAGGATTTGGATGGAGCATTTAATTTTTCAAAAAATATGGATTTTGTGACTAATTGTATCAAGAAAACAAAAGGTATGAAAAGCTTTAGCCTATTAAAATGCTATATTTACTTGAATTTGTTGACATTATGATGATCCAGATGTCTGATTTTATGTCTCCTAAAAATATTGTCATGATTCAAGTATCTTTTTCAACTCCATGCGTTTTGCAGGCATAAAAAAGGTAAAAAATTGGCCACAAACTGATTAGGCTGATAGATATAGTTACCATGATTCAAGTTTTCTGTTGGAGTTACTTTTCCATCTTTGCATTGTATTGTCATATCCTTCACCTATGGAGCTTACGACGAATTAAAATTTAACAGGAGATGTCACCCTGAGACTATGTACAGCAGCAGAGATAAAATTTTATTTCGATAGTTTATTTTCAAAGGGTGCCAAAACTGGTTACGTAAAAGTTAACAAGAACTGCAATTTGAAATCTTGGGTCTCTGGATGTGAGCCAGGATGGGGTTGTTTTGCTGACGGGGGGCAACAGATTGATCTAAAAAATACCAGTTACATGCCTTCCAGGACTCAAGATTGTCAACCTTGTTGTGAAGGATTCTTTTGCCCTAGGGGTCTTGCTTGCATGATACGTAAGTACTTGACACAACTGTTTGATAACAATTTCAAAAGAGAATGATATTTTGTGATGAAGCGAATAATGACCGATGAAAATTTGAGAAAACTGGAATTATTTGTTGATAGAAGTGGAACTGAATGAAGAACATTCATTGTCTTTTTCATGTTCATGCAAAATGAAGCATGCCCTTTAGGTTCTTATTGTCCGCTTGCAACGCTGAATAAAACAACCGGAGTTTGTGACCCGTAAGTTCGTATATCTTTTCTTCTGCTCTCACATCGTGTACTGTAGGCATTAAATTGGTTAAGAAAATTTGCAGGTATAATTACCAAATTCCTCCTGGAAAGCCAAATCACAGTTGCGGCACTGCGGATATTTGGGCTGATGTTGGAAGTAGTAGTGAGATTTTCTGTTCAGCAGGATCATACTGCCCTAATACCCTTAATAAAATTACTTGCAGTAAGGGGTATATTTTTATCCCTGAACTCATAGCATCAATAAAGTTATTTGTTCGCAGAACCTGCATTCAGTATCAAGATAACACACATAATTTGATGATATTCTGAAAATACTCTATTCTTGGAGTTTTATGTTTGCTGATAAGTTCTTTTGATTCAATTTTAGGCATTACTGCAGAAAGGGTTCCACTTCCCAAATTTGTAAGTTCTTTTTTCTTTTTCATCCGATAGACTTCCTGGAAATATGCTTTGAAACCCAATTTGTTCACCTTTTTTTTCTTTTTTTGTAAAACTCACAATGTCTATATTTTAGAGCTAGAGAACATGAAAGGGTTAAAAAGGAATTTTATCCCTTGAAGAAATTCACCAAATTTATAATCAATAGGCTAGATGAGCCAGTTTGATCAGTTTCTGTGTATTACATCCAATGTGTGCAAAAAGTACCCATGCAACCTACGTGAAAATATCGAAAGTTGTTTGTGTATACATTCATTGAGTGAAAGTGCCTCAAAAGTATATCGTTTGAATCACCTAGGAAGATTTGAAGAGCCCCAGAATTTATTTGCAACTCCATAGCATTTTATTTTACCAACCTTCCTCGTTCCTGGCCTCAGGGTTTCTAACTTATCATTGATGCATACAGAAAAGTTTGGTCAATGCTTTTAGTTCATTCAAAAAGAATGGATATCCATTTTCCTGAGAGTTTTATGTGAATACTTTGCAGCTTGCTTCAAATTAACTACTTGCAATCCAAATACTTCAAACCAAAATATTCACGGTTATGGAGTCATGCTCTTCGTAAGTGGATTCTAACTACTCATTGATTGCTGTTCTTAAGTTGGTTATGTGTCTTATTAATGGTGATATATAGGGTTGTTAATCAGCCATGCCTGTCATAATTCTTTGAAGAACTCCTCATGAAGCTAATCTCCATGAAGGATTTCTTTTGCATGCTCATGCAGAATTAGATTGTGTTTCCTTTTTCTCTGGAATCTGATCTGTTTTAGCTTTGTTGTCGCTCCGAATTCAACGAGTTGACTTTTTTACTTTCTCTTGCATAAGTAGGTTGGACTGAGTCTCCTGCTGCTCATTATTTATAATTTCTCTGATCAAGTTATTAGTACTAAAGAAAGAAGACAGGCTAAATCCCGAGAAGCAGCAGCAAAGCATGCGCGTGAAACTGCGCAAGCACGGGAAAGGTGGAAAGCAGCAAAAGATATTGCTAAGAAAGGGGGTTGGCAGGCACAGCTTTCAAAGACATTTTCTCGAGCTAAATCGCAAAGGAAAACTGAACAGCAGAAGGCATCAGGTGTAGGTAAATCTACTGAAGCTCCGGTACCACCACCGCCAAAGGTAGCCGAGCAAACCTCCAAAGGTTCAAAGGAGAAGAAAAAGGAGCCAGGCGACCTAACAAAGATGTTGCATTCCCTTGAAGATGATCCCAAAAGTAATGAGGGTTTTGATTTGAATATTGGAGGGAAAAATGTGAAAAAACAAGCACCAAAGGGTAAACAATTGCATACTCAGAGTCAAATTTTCAAGTATGCCTATGGTCAAATTGAGAAAGAAAAAGCACAACAGAACAAGAACTTGACTTTCTCCGGAATAATTTCAATGGCTACTGATAACGATATCAGGACCAGGCCTATGATTGAGATTTATTTCAAGGATCTAACCCTCACTTTGAAGGGGAAAAACAAAAATTTACTCAGGTCTGTCACTGGGAAACTAATGCCTGGTCGTGTATCCGCAGTTATGGGCCCATCAGGAGCCGGGAAAACTACATTTCTCTCTGCTTTGACAGGGAAAACTGCTGCTGGATGCAGTGTTACAGGTTTGATTCTTGTAAATGGAAAAAACGAACCTATCCAAGCATATAGGAAAATTATTGGATATGTGCCTCAAGATGACATAGTGCATGGAAACTTGACAGTAGAGGAGAACCTTCGGTTCAGTGCGAGATGCAGGTATGTGGTTTCAAACATGTGATATAAATTAACAGTATGCATCATCTCATCATTTTATACAAAACAGCTCAAACTTAAACAGGATATCTTTCTGTAACTGGTTGATCATTGAATTCAAATATGCCTAACGTTTTATGTTATTTTAGAAACATTTCCTCAATTATAATCACTAGTTCAGTGGTCTTGCTTGTGTTGATATTAGTTGGAATGTTAGGCTTGAGGCAGTCATGGTAGACTAATTTGTGAAAATCAGGAAGAATTTTTATGAAAGCATGATATTTATCACCTTTGTAGCTCAAGCAACATGGTGCACTTCCAACGCACTACTCTGCTAATGGTGAAGTTGTTAAGGAGCATCCATGTAGAACATAATTTATTGTCTTTATGTTGAATAATTTGCATCCTATAAGTTTCATTCTTACTTTATCATTTTTGTGGATTCCATAACACTGAAGATTATCTGCGGACCTGGCAAAACCCGATAAAGTTTTGGTTATCGAAAGGGTTATTGAGTCCTTGGGTCTACAAGCAGTAAGGGATTCACTTGTAGGAACAGTGGAGAAACGAGGGATCTCTGGAGGCCAAAGAAAACGTGTAAATGTTGGACTAGAGATGGTTATGGAACCTTCTCTATTGATCTTGGATGAGCCTACTACTGGTTTAGACAGTTCTTCATCACAGTTACTCCTTCGAGCACTTCGACGTGAAGCTCTTGAAGGGGTAAACATCTGCATGGTACTTCACCAACCAAGGTATACTTTTTCTAAACCCAAAAATAAGAGACAAGATAAGTTTTTTATTGGCTGAATCATTGCAAGGCAGGTCCAGAAGGTGCTTATTTGAGTTGATTTTTCTCGTTAGTTACTTCTGCTTGTACAGCAATTTGATTATTTATGATAAGATAGTCCGTTTAGTTCTTATATATAAAAATAAAAGCCTAAAACGCTGAAATTACATCAAGAAATGGCTGCTTTTTGGTTTTCCAATTTGTGAAGGTAATCATTAGCTTCTTGTGATTCAGCTATACTTTGTTCAAGATGTTTGATGATTTAATACTTCTAGCCAAAGGTGGTCTGGTTGCATATCTTGGACCTGTGAAGAAAGTTGAAGAATACTTTTCCAGCATAGGGATCAATGTGCCCGACCGTGTTAATCCTCCGGACCACTTAATCGACATTCTGGAAGGGATTGAGAAGCCAGCTACAGTGACTCGTGAGCAACTTCCTGTCCGATGGATGCTACACAATGGCTACCCAGTACCCCTAGATATGCTTGATTTGGCTGAAGGACTTTCAACACCCTCTGGCTCAAATCCAGATAATTCTGGCGGCGCTGCTGGGGGACAAGCATTTGCTGGAGACCTGCCTGATGATTCAAAGACTAATGTCTCGAAATCTAAAGATCTATCCAACAGACGAACACCGGGTATACTTCGCCAGTACAGATACTTTCTTGGCAGGTATAATAAGCCAACAGCAGTATTCCGATCATATGAATATTTGGTTCATATTACAGCCTAATCTACCACTAGAAGGACCAGTTTTTGTCAACTGTTTAAGACACCTTAAGATGATCTAATCTCGGGTTGCCTAATCTTGTTCCATAATAACATATGAATGTTTGTTTTGGACCAAACACCTCCTTGTCAAAAACTGGCCTCCTTGTACATTAAACCTTGATGATTTACCATATGTCAAAATTTCAGGATTCTTAAACAGCGACTACGAGAAGGTCAGATGCAAGCTGTCGATTTAATGATTCTACTTCTTGCGGGAGCCTGCTTAGGGACTCTTGCGAAAGTGACAGATGAAACACTGGATAACGCTGGGTACACATTTTCAGTCATTGCAGTGTGTAAGTTGAAACAAAAATGCTTGGCCTAAAATGCTCGTGTTGCCATTGTGTTTATAACTTAAAATCACCTTCATTTGCAGCACTATTATCGATGATCGCTGCATTGAGAACGTATTCGCTAGATAAATTACAATACAAAAGGGAGACTGAATCCGGGATCAGCAGTCTAGCTCATTTTCTATCGAAAGACACAATTGATTTGTTCAACATCATCATCAAACCAGTGGCATATTTATCAATGTTCTATTTCTTCAACAATCCAAGATCAAGCTTTCAAGATAACTACGTTATTTTGATGGCACTTGTTTACTGTGTCACTGGTATGGCTTACGTATTAGCCATTTCCTTTGCACCTAGTCTTGCCCAACTGGTATGTTCTAAAAAGCTTTTATCATTTCATGAACTCATGACTTTTTTCTAGATGATGAGCTTAATAATTTTGTTGTTTCAGTGGGCAGTGCTTGTTCCCGTTGTTTTGACTCTCGTTGCAAACAAGGGAAAAGATAGTATGATTCAGAAATATTTTGGCAAATTTTGCTACACAAAGTGGGCTTTGGAAGCTTTTGTCATTGCAAATGCTGAAAAGTTAGTAATATTTTTTCTTTCTTGTACTACTGCGATTTATATATGAGAGTATGATCTTAAAACAACTTAAAAGAAAATTGAATATACATATATGCCACTCATATCATATCATGATTGTGAAGATATCATGTTTCAAGAATCTCCAAATATACATATATATATAAATACTGGTATCAGAAAGATACTCATGTTGTTGGGTATAATTAGAGAAGCATAAACATACCATGCTTGAGCTTCCTAAAAGTGTTGATATTGTTCAGGTACTCTGGAGTTTGGCTATTAACTCGTTGCAAATCATTGGAATCTGGAGGTTATAATCTCCATGACTGGAAACTTTGTTTAATCATCCTTATTGTCAATGGCGTTATCGCTCGCATTCTAGCTTTCATTATACTTGTAACGAGATGAGTTTGGAGAAGAATTCAGTTTCTCTTTTTTGCTTCTTTTTTTTTTTTTTTTTTTTTTTTTTTTTTTTTTGTATAAAAAGAAACTCACCATCGAACAGGAAAAGAAAAGAAAAGAAAGAAAATTCATGGCTAACTGTTTAGAACTCTGTACGCATGAATTTGTGTTGTATTTGTGTTATTGTATTTTTTTTTTGTTTGTAAATTTTGATATATTAATTATTCATTTTCATAATATAAAATTTTAAAGTTTCGACATATTTGTGTTTGATATTATTTTTTATACTGTTAATTGCATCAACACCAAACATCTCAAAGATTGTTCAAATTTTAAATTGATGTTTAAACTTCAAAACACTCTAATTAAGTTATCAATTGTATCAATCGTGTCTTTTGTTAGCCTAGTCATCGATTTAGGTGCTAAATGTCAATTTGAATATGATGTGGGGTGTATTTAAATAATGTAAATCAATTTGTAAATAGGTTTGTACTTACTTTGTAGACAATTTATGTAACACCCGGATTCTAGAGAACTTAAAAACTTGAAATAATTGGAGGATTACATCGAAAGAAACTGTAAGTTGGCAGTCTTTATTGGAAGAAACAGGAAAGCAAGAAATTAAATTGGACATGGTTGACAACCAAACTTGGTTCGGTTAGAATGGAACCAGGTGATTCCTTAGTGGGAGACATAATAATTAGTAATGGCTGGACCTCATAAGGTTGGAAATAGCACGGGAAGGGTTATAAATAGCTAGAAAACGACTTCCCAGAGATGAGTTTCTACCTAACTTTGTTTCATTTTCTCTTCTTCACCTTCTCCGGTTTCTTTGTGTAACCCCTGCAGTGTGAAAATTTCTATCTTTTTTCATAAAATTTTAAATATTTTCGATTTAGTCCCGAATCGTTTCTAAAGTGTTTCTAAGGTCTTGAGGGCTCGAAATAGGGACGATATACATGTGTTTGAATGAGTTTAGATATGATTCATGAAATATATGTGATTGAATGTTTTAAGTTACGTTTTTGCGGTAATGTTCTGTAACCCTATTTTGGTAACATATATGGGTTCGAGGTGTTACATTTAGTGGTATCAGAGCTACAGTTTAGTCAATTCTCGGACTGATCATAACGTGTACAAGCCTAGAAGTACATGCCATTATATAACCAGTTATAGTGTGATAACTCCTAACATGTTTTGTGTAACACCACTTACCCGTATTCGAGGCTGGAACCGGATACGAGGATTATCTAACTCAACATGCTTAAACATGACGATTCGGGCTATAAAATTTCGTTTCGTCTTAAAAAATTTCCATTCAAACTCATAACATACTTATCCTAGGCCTACAAGGCCTTAAACATACTTCCGGAAGGTTTTGAGAATTAATCGGAAACTTTTATGCACTTAGAAAAATTTTGCCTAAACAGGGGCCACACACCCGTGTGAAATGGAACACGCCAGTGGGGTCAGGCCGTGTGGTCACACACGCCTATGTCCCTCACCCGTGGTCGACACTGACTTATTTCACACGGCCGGACACACGCCCGTGTCCTTTACACGGCCTCGACACACCAGTGTCTCAGCCCATGTGCCAAAACCTTGGCATTCTGTTTATGACGTCATCATCTCACTAAGGTCACACGGGCAAGGCACACACCCTTGTCCTTAGCCCATGTCCTAGGCAATGCCTCCCACACGGCTGAGACACACGGTCGTGTCTCTGGCCGTGTTTTTACTACTGAGCATTCTAACTTGCAATTCTAGCATGCAAGAGGACACACGACCGATCAACACGCCCATAGGGCTGGCCGTGTGTCACACACGGCCTAGACACATGCCCGTGTGTCTACCCATGTGGACAATTAGATGACTATCTACCAAGCCATTTGCCACCCTATCAAGTAATCACACTCATACCAAAACATTTCAATATAAATTATGACCAAATGGTACCTCTATGAACTCAAAAAGAATCACTACATCCTCAAAGCATAAACTTCATGAAATTCATCCTCATTAAACATGAGAATTAGCCAAGTATTGACCCAACTTTAATGGCCATTTACAAAATGAATTGGAACAACCTTAGTAACCAACACATTTGGCTTACCAATATGACATAACAAAATACTTAAGTCCTATACATGCCATATTCAAAATAAATCTAATTTGGCTATACCAAGTTGTGGTCGATAGTGTGATCTCCAATTCCGACGTCCGTGAATTCTTGAGCTAACTTTGCAATACTACAAGGAAAAAGGGCAATGAAAAGGGGTAAGCATAAAGCTCAGTAAGTTTGCATGGAAATAAATGGCAATAATAAGCTCACAATATAATCCATCCATGGCATTAATTTACCACACAAAAGCCGTAAGCTTCTTGCCATATTTATACATGCTCATACTTGCCCTTATCTAGCACATACCATGCCACATATCGTAATTGTTTCTTCATGAATTACTCACGAGTACCTGTGTTAACTCAATCACATAACTTTAGTAAAATCCTCTTCACTATTTCTAAGCTAATCAATTCATCCCGATAATTCACTAGGGATACTCAAGGATGTATATTCATAAACATTAACATAACACGAAGCCAATGCCACATCCCGGATGTAGTCTTACATGGGGTTATTTCTGAGTGCCGATGCCATATCCCAGATATGGTCTTATACGAGATCTCTCATTAAGCATCGATGCCATATCCCGGATATAGTCTTATACGATTCTCATACTCAATACTGAAGCCATATCCCGGATATGGTCTTATACGGAATCTCAATTCAGCGTCGAGGCCATGTCCCAGACATGGTCTTACATGGGACCTTATTCATCTCATATCTTAATGATAGCATTTTCACACTTATTATAGTCCCACCGGGACTTCAACATCTCAACTTTTATCATCTTTCTCATATAACAATAATGTTCAATTTCATAGAATGTTGTTATAGTATCAACCATTCTCAAACATGCTAGCATAATTATTGAATTATCACATACAAACTTACCTCGATTTCAAAATAAGCTAGATCGTCGATCTAGTCCGAGACTTTATTCTTTCCCCAATCGAGGTGGACTCTTGGTTCTTCTTGCTCTATAATAGCAAATTAGCTCGTTTTAATCATTACATTAATAAATGTATTTCAAATATCATGCTTTGGTAAAATTACCATTTTACCCCCAGGCTCGAAAATTAATTCTAATCAAATTTCTACATTTAAATGAGCGTAGATGAACATTTATTTCTCTTATGGCTATCATCAAAATCCAACATTTCACACATTTACTACAACTTTATAACTTTCACAACAAGGTCCAATTAGTTGTTTTAATGGCCACACCTTTCACAAAAGTTGTTCATCTAACAACCAAGACTTATTTTCTTCCATAAAAATGCAGCAAATAAAAATGAAAGCTCTCATGGAAAATCTCTAAACTCTTCACCATATTACAAATTAGTCCCCTCATTTGAAAGCTTAGGCTCTAGGGGTTCTAAAAGTACAACTATCTTCAAGAAAAATCATTAAAATCACTTACTAGAATGGAGAAGAGCTTGCTGAAAATTTGAGCTTTCAAAGCCCCTATTTTTTTTGCAAAATTTCGGTGGAGGAAGATGAAGAGAAAATATGGCTATCATCTTTCCTTTATTTATTCTATTTATCAATTTAATCCACCTACTACATCAACTTTGACCAATTTTGCCTCCTATTGTCCCCTATGGCTGGCCAACCATATAAAGAGGGCTAATTGCCTTTTAAATATCCCCAATTAACAATCTATGGCTATTTGGCACCTTTAGCTTATAAAATAGAACTTTCACACTTTATGCGATTTAGTCCTTTTTCGCGATTAAGCAAGAAATTGCTAAAATTAAAGCACCAAAATTTTCATACACCTATACCATCACAGTCTAACTCATAAAATATCATGAAAATAATTTTCTCTAACCTCGGATTAGTGATACCGATATTACTATTTCGACTAGCCCCTAAATCGGGCTGTTACATTTTGAACTATGCTTTCATATAGAAATGACATCCAACCGAGCAGACTCCGATGAAGTTGTAAGGAACGCGCAAGCCTCCGTACACGGAGCAGCGTCGAGTGGCACTAGGCCTATTGGAAACACAAAAATATACACACTTTTTCATGCCCTTTTTAACTCAAATTCATGCAGCTTCGGTAAAATTGTTGTCGAAAAATATATAATTATTATAAAATAATTATTTTGCACTAAAATTATGAACATGTTGAATTTTAATTAATTTTATATCAAATTTTGATTGATTTTGGTTATTTTCGACAGATTTGCACAAAGGGCGAAAAATGGCTCGGCAGACGCTATTAGAAGCATAAAACCGAGAAGCAATTTTGAAGCATCAAGGCGAATTAATTTTTTCAGCCTAAGACAATCCAAATTATGTGTATTGATTCATAATATAATTAATTTAAATTTTAATCCAATTTAATTTGGGTTAAATAAATTATTGTTAATTAATTATGAAAAGGGCCTAGTTGAGCTGAACCGAGAAAACCGATCCAACCGAGCACTAGGTAGCCCAAAATCATCCCACATGCTGACCCAATCAGCTTGATTGGCTGACTATTTTGCTTGCAAAATGACCCTTGAAGACTTCTTCAAATTGCATTCAAACCCTCACTATTTATGCCTTTTTAGAGTTGCCCCTACCTTAAAATAGCATGTTTGAAATCTTCAAACATGCCACATGTGTGGCTGGACATGGGGGGATTCTTTGGCTGCTGATTTTGGCTATTTTTAGTAGCCTTCTCAACCTATAAATACCCCCTTGGCTGCTCACTTCAAACACATCTCAACCCTTCACATCTCTTCACTTCTCTCTCATTTTTCTCTCTTCATTCCCTTCCCTTATTCTTCATTTTCTTCCCCTATTCCCTTACCGATTTCACCTCTTGAAAAAGAGTCAATTAACCACCATTTGGAGCAACATTCAAGTGTTCGTAGAAGCCTCGGTTCAACAAGAACAAGCGGAGAAGGAGGAGTGGAGCAAACTAGTCAAGCCACGGAGAAAACACCGAATTTGATTCTTGTTCCCTATCCTTTTAATTTTGTTATTGTTATGATGAACATGTCTATGAATATTTGTGATGTTGATATGTTTAATTTAATTAATATGGCTTAAATTTAATTCATGTTATGTTGATTGCATTTCATCTACTTAATTTATTAAAATTGTGTTTGTGTTGTTATAGGCCTCGGTAAGATGTTTGATTAAGTAAAAACACGACTAAGTTATTGCATTACAATTGTAAGGAAACTAATGAATTAATTATTTAAACGGATTGAAATTGTAATTAATTGACATGATACTTAATCAATGCATGTTTAATTATCTAAGGTAGCTGAGGGTTAAATTAGCAACGGTACCTAACTATACATTAGCCTTGCATAACTTGCAAGATTATTGTGATTAAACTGTTTCAAGGTAGAAATACATTGTTACCTCACATAATCTTTTATGTGCTTATGAGATTGAATTAATTGTTTGAATTGGCATAGAGATATGTACAATAGATTATTTTAATTTCATAAGTATGTATCTGCATTAACACATTTGCTTAATAAATTTGTTTAATCGGTTGAATTGACGTAGAGATATAGTCAAGCGATAAATGGATTTTGGTAGGTAAGTATGTTCATAAGTTATAAGTTAGCAAATTACCTAGTTTCTGTGAATTTATTCGTAACAACATGAACATGAGTTTAATAATTCTAAGTTTAGAAATGTAACTAATGTAACATAATTATGTCATCTTGATTAAAATCATCTTTTGAAATCGTGCATTGGAACTTTTATCTATTTTTATTTATTTTACTTTGTTAAAATCCTAGTTTTTAATCACTTCTTCAAATCAAAATACTTTTCTTCACCGAAGTGTTTTTTTTTAAATTGCATTCATAAATAATTCTTTTCATAGTCCTTTTGGGTACGATAACTCGACATTTACTTGTTACGATTATGTACACTTGCACATTTCCGTTGTTCCACCCGTATATGATGGCCGGGGAGGAAAGGCTAAGGAAGCCTTCTTCCATATGATGAACGAGTGGTTTTCTAAGTTTGTACGAATGAACCCAATGGCTCAACAACCTCCACCCCACCTGTTCCCCAACCGATCCTCGTAGTTCCTTAGGGTTTGGAACCAATGTAGTTAGTAAGCCGCCAGTTGATAAAATCCGCAAATATGGGGCTAAGGAATTTAGAGCTACTACCGAAGTTGACCCAGAGAGGGCCAAGTTCTGGTTAGAAAATACTATCAGGGTTTTAGATGAGTTGTCTTGTACACTAACAGTGTACGTAAAATGTGTTGTATCTTTACTGAAAGACTCAGCTTTCCAGTGGTGGAACACTTTGGTTTCAGTAGTGTCGATAGAGCGTATAGATTGGGAATTCTTCCAAACTGAGTTTCGAAAGTAGTATATAAGTCAGAGAATTTTTTACTGGAAACACAAAGAGTTCATTGAGCTTAAATAGGGTCAAACGACAATGTCTGAGTATGAAAAAAAAATTGTTAGACTGAGAAAGTATGCACGAGAGTGTATACCAATCGAAGTTTCCATGTGTAAACAGTTTGAAGACGAGTTAAATGAAGACATAAAGCTTTTAGTCGGGATACTTGAATTAAAAGAATTTGTCATTTTAGTTGACTAAGCACATAAAGCTGAAGAGCTTAGCAAAGAAAAGTGAAAAGCTGATTATGAAGCTAGAGATTCGAGAAAGAGATCAATTCGAAATTCATATCAGTTATCATCAAAGAAATCGAAAGAATATCATAATTGTTCGACATCTTCAGTGGAATATTCCAGTAGAGATAGAGGTAAACAACATGTGAGTCCAAAACCTCAGACTATGTCTGTAGCGAGTGTGGGTAGTGTTAGGGACAATCAGCTTGATTGCCAAAAATGTAATAGACGACACTTCAATGAGTGCAGATTGAAAAATGAGTCATGTTTCAAATATGGTTCGTTTCAACATTATCTCAAAGATTGTCCGGAGAGGTCAGAGAAAGAAAATACTCAGACTGTTTGACCGAGCAATAATGCTAAGAGAGGTAGACCACCTCGGAACCTTGGAATTGTGAGCAATAGCCATACTAGAACAAAAGTCTCTACTGTGAGATTCGAGGCACGAGCACCGGCTAGAGCTTACGTGATTCGCTCACGAGAGGAAGTTTCAATGCCAGATGTTATTACTAGTGCATATTCTATCTTTGATATTGATGTTACTGCCTTGATTGATCCGGGATGAACACAGTCATATGTATGCACGAACCTAGTGCCAAGTAAGAATTTACCTGTTGAGTTCACTGAATTTGTGGTTAAAGTAACGAACCCCCTAGGTCAGTATGTGCTAGTTGTTAAGGTTTGTAAAAGCCGTCTTTTGATGATCGGGGTTGTAAATTTTCGGATGATTTGATGCTATTGCCATTTGATGAGTTTGACGTGATTTTGGGTATGGATTGGCTAACTCTACATGATGCTATTGTGAATGTTGACCAAAGCTTATTGTGTTAAAATGTCAGAACAGTGAAAAGCTTCAGATTGAATCAGATAGACTGGATATTATGTCTAATGTTATTTCAGCTACGTCAGCTCAGAGATATGTTAGAAAAGGATATGATGCATACATTGCTTATATATTTAATTCTAGAGTTTCTGAGTTGAAGCTTGTAACACCCCTTACCCGTATTCAACTCCGGAACTGGGTACGAGACATTACATGTAACAGTCCAATTTAGACCCTAGTCGAAATGGTTTTGGGACCACAAATCTGAGTTAGAATAATATTTTAATATTATTTTATATTTTTACTGTGTGTGATTAAGCATGTGCTTAAGTTTCATGAATTAATTTGTCCGTTTGTATGCTTAATTTGGAAAAAAGGAAAATAGCCCATTAATAAAGAAAGTGGGTGGCAATGGTCAAGAATGACCTTATATCATATGTTATATGCATTTTATATTAAAGGTTAGTTTTGTAAATTAATAATTATGTTTATAACAACAAAACAAAACATGAAATCGCTATCATCATCTTCATTTACCAGCGAATATTGAAAGAAAAGAAAGAACTTGATCTTGTTTTATTCGGCCATGGTTCAAGCATAAATCGGGTATGTGTTTTTGATCGGTTTTTGATAATTTCTACGTTTTTGCAATCGTTTCTTTGTGTACTTTAAAACCCATGTCTCAATTTTGTAAATTGATGAATATTTTGTAAAGTGCCATTGATGAACATGTGAGTTGTTGGATGTTTGATAGTGAAATATGAAAGATATGTGTTTGATTATCATAGTTTGTCTTTGGAGTTTTGTTGAATATGAGTATTTTGGATTAAATTGAGAAAATGAAATTTTGAGGGACTAAATTGTGAAGTAAATGAAATATATGGATTAGTATGAAACATGTGAAAATTCAGCTAGGCATGGGTAACTTGAAATTATGTGTATTTTGTGATTTTGTGAAATAGGGACTAAATTGTCCAAATATGAAAATGTATGGGCTAAATTTGCAAATTGCCCTAAATATGTGCTTTTGGATTGAATTGAATGAGTTGATGAATAAATAGATTAAATTTTAATATGTATAGATCAAAAATCGAAGAAAACAGACTTAGATCGTGGGAAATCGAAAGTGGTCGAATAGTCGAGTTTGTTCGTTAATCTGAATCTAAGGTAAGTCGATATACAAATAAATGTATTTGAATTGAATTATTTGTACATATATGAAATGTAAATTGCTATGAATATCCATTGAGATGGAATGTATATGAAATCCGGGTTTATGTATATATCGACAAGTTATCAGTGTCTGAGAAGTACCGTCTGAACCTAGGAATAGATTGGATTACGTATGTCATGACATAGGTGTCTGATATTTGATATCATGTAAGACCACGTCTGGGGTGTTGGCATTGATTCAAGATTTCGTGTAAGACCACGTCTGGGACGTTGGCATCGATATGAGATTTACGTGTAAGACCATGTCTAGGACATTGGCATCATATTAATTCGTGTAAGACCCTGTCTGGGACAGTGGCGTCAATATTTGAGTACATGTAAGACCTCATTTGGGATGTTGGCATTGTACGACTATTCCGAGCATTCTGAATATCCTATTTAGTTTCGAACGGTTCAACGGGCCAGTCCGAGAAACGAACGACTATGTGATTTGTATATCCATTTTAGGTACGTTTGATATGTACACATTGTGTGTATAAGAAGGTAAGTATATTCATAAACTTACCCAGATGAGTTACGTATTTGAATATGAGAAAGTAAATGTGTTACATGAATGGACAAGCTATGATCCAATAAAGTATATGGTGATATGTAAGATTGAATGATAAATGACTAAGTGAATGTGCCAAGAAGAATTATTGCTATGCAATTGAACTATTAGTAAATTCATATTGATTATATGTTTTGAATGTTTATATGCTATGTTTATTTGTATATGGCTTACTAAGCTTTTGAAAGATTACTTTGTGTGTGTTTGCTCTGTTTTATAGATCGTCAAAGCTACTGAAGGCTCAGGGACCGTCGAGGATCGTCATCATACTACTCAAAATTGTTTTGGTACCTTTTGAAAAGTGTATATAGCTAAATATGTCATGTATAGGCTAGTCATTTTGGTATATGTATGAGATGTAAATAGCCATGTGATGCGGCTAGATAAATGTTGGTAATATGCATGAGTGATTATGGTATATAATGCATGTTTTGGTGTGGCTTAATGGTAAATGAAATGGTCAAACATTGTGGTAAGTAAAGTTATGCTATATGAGCACATATGTGTGATCAATGAAATGATTATATGTATGGTATTTCATGTGAATTGGTTGTGCAAATTAGTATACAAGTTATCATGAATAGAAATGAGATTGAATGAGATGATATGTTGATCATTTGTCATGATTTTGGTTGCCAATTGTGTATGGAATAATGTTTGTTTGAGATTGTAGGAATGACCTTTGTGTGGGTGGCAATTTGGCCTTGAAAATAGCCTATAATTGCCCACACGGTTGAGCACATGGGCGTGTGGCTCGACCGTGTCCCTCGTGGTTAAGATTCAAAACAAGTCAAGATTGACCACGGGCTAGACACACGGGCGTGTGACTGGCCGTGTGGTGAAGTCAGTAGCGACCACGGGTGAGGCACACAGCGTGTCAACAGCCGTGTGGATAAGTCGGTATGTATGCCCTATTTTGACACGGCTTAGACACATAGGCGTGTCTGAAGGTCGTGGAAGGCACACGGCCTGCCCATATGGGCGTGTGACCTCTGTAACTTTGAAAAAGTTTTAAATTTCTGAGAATTTTCGCATCTGTTCGGCTTAGTCCCGGCCCTATTCTAAAGCATGTTTGAGGTCTCGTGGACCTACTTAAGGGACACTTTGATGTGATTGGACCTAGCTATGATATGAGATGTCTGTAAAGTTTTTGATCTATCCGGTAACGCCTTTAACTCTATACCGGCTATGGTTATGGGTTAGGGGTGTTACATTTGATTGGTATCAGAGCTACGGTTTAGTCGATTCTTAGACTAACATAGCGTGTGAGTGTAACAGTCCGAATTTGACCCAAATCAGAACGGTGGTTTCGGGACCACGAATTCGAGTCTGAAATATTTTTAAATATTATATTTTGTGCTTATTATATGTGAATTAATGTGTGTGAAAGTTTCGTAGAAAAATTTAATTGTTTGTGTGCTTAATTAAATAAAAGGACTTAATCGCGTAAAGTGTAAAAGTTGCAAACTATAGTGAAATGTGCTAAGTTGATCATGGCTTTTTAATATGGAGTATAAAAAGGGAAATTAACCCATTTTTATGTGTAGTGGGCGACATATACCAAGAATAACCTTACTATTATTTGTTTATATATTAAAGTAAAAAGGTTAATTTAGTAATCCAACAATTACATAATATATGTTAATTAAAACAAAAAAATAAACATGTTTACTCCATCTTTCTCTTGGCCTAATATTGAAGAAATAAAAGGGGAGCTAAGTTCTTTGATTTTCGGTTACTTTCCAAGCCAAATTCATGGTATGTCTTTAGTCGATTTTTGTAAATTATTACGTTTTTGAGATCGTTGCTTTGAACCGTAGCTGACCCATGTTAGAATTTTTAAATCTAAGCATGCCTAATGTTCGACCATTGATATGTTCATGTGATTTTTGATGTTTAATGATGTTAAATTAAAGATATGTTAAAGATTAGTATGTTTTGTATTAGAAGTTTTGGTGAAATTGAGTATTTAGGGCTAATTTGTAAAAGTAAATTTTTTAGAGGGGCTTATTTGCAAATTAAATGAAAGAAATGGACTTGTATAGTCCCTATGCATATTCGGCCCTTGAGTGGTATTGAGAAATCTTGTGTATTTTGTATTTTGTGCAAATAGGACTAAATTGCAAAAAGTGAAACAATAGGGGTAAAATGGTAATTTGATTGTTTATGTGTTTTGGGATTAAATTGAAATGAAATGTACTTGAATGAGCTGAATTTTAATGTGTTTAGATCAAGAACAAAGAAAAACGGATTTGGATCGGGGGAAGGCAAAGGTTACCGAATAGCCAGTCTACGTTGTCCGTCGACAGTCGAGGTAAGTCCTTAAGCAAATAAATGTCAAAGAATTAATTATGAACTTAGTAAATGATGAAATTTGGATTTTTAAAGCATAAATATAGGAGATGGCCGAATATGAGGGTATGTTATTGAAGTGAATTTATTTTGTTAATGTAAGATGAATAAGTATGTTTGGTTTGATATGTGAAAGTAATATGAAGTATATGAGATATTTGTGATTTCATTATTAAGTAACGTGTGTTGAAATGTTAAATGTGTGATATTCGGGCTTCAAGCCTAGCAGGCCTTGTGCCGGTGATTTATATCGGACTTAAAGCCTAGCAGGCCTCGTGCCGGTAAATTATTTTGGGCTTAAATGCCTAGCAGGCTTAATGCCGGTGTTCAAATTTCAGACCTTTGGTCTAGCAGGCTCAATGCCGGTGTGTAGTCCGGGCTTAAATGCCTAGCAGGCTTAATGCCGGTGATAAGCTATAAACGGAGTATCCGAGAATTAAACGAGGTGGGGCATATATATTTAATGCAATGTACCATTAGCTCGGGTAAGTGCTATTCTACTAGTGTAGTAAGGAATGAAGTGAGTAAGTACAATATCAATTGAGTTAAGTATTATGAGATCAAGTGTACAATTCAAATAGAATTTTATCATGAGTAATTGAGCTTAAGGTACACATTACTTTGATAAATCGATTATAAATGGCATTGTTAATGGAAAGTGAATTTGTATGTGTTTGCATATATGTGATTGATATGCACAATATTTTCATTCGACTTGAAATATACAGATACTTATGATTAATATGTAATCTAATGGTGTATACATTCATGGTAGAGAAATGTCAATACTTAGATTAAGGGTATTAATGATATTCGGCTATGGCTAATTTATTTAATATAATGTTTATAATCTTTGCCATGAATTGATTGATTAAAAGTTTAAATGTATGAATATTATTTTGTATATGCTTAAGACTTACTAAGCTAGTAAGCTTACTCCGTTTATGTTTAATGTTCTGTTTATAGATTTTGGTCAAGCTACGGGCTCGGGAAAATCGTCAGCAAAGTTAACCACACTATCATCTTTTGGTACACCTTTATTTTGTCTTATTTTGGATAAAGGCATGTATAGGATGGTAAATGTCTTTGTTGAGTTGAAAACTTTGTTATAATATGTAATATAGCCATACGAATATGGCTTATATTCTATGTTAGTTGGAGTGGAAATATTCAGTTTATCTAAGTGATCAAATAGTGCATATGGATATGTTATTATGATGCATGGATGATATGGATTGTATTTGGTTATATTCGGCTATGGTCTGATCGTTTTGGCCGAGTATATGTATGGTGCATTTGATGTGATTACTTGTTTATAATGCTAATGTTTGAGTTAGTTTAGTCATGTATTTTGGCCTTTAGATTAATGGTGGAATTCCATTTAAATGAAAAGAAAAGAATGCAAACAATCTATGTTTTGGTTATGCATTTTTATCAATTGTTTTGGTTTCAAAGTTCACAGGTGTAGTTGGTTGTTAACAGATGTGATATGATGGATTGTTTAATTTCGTAGATGTATTTTAATACAAACTTTATACATATATTCGAATAGATAATAGATTTATTTGTTGAATACGCATATCTTATCTATGATGTTTGGTTGTTTTTAATAAATGTATTATTAATGGTACATGTGTACAAGATGCTTAGAATCACCATGGTGCATATATATATATATATATATATATATGCATAACCTTGAAATGCTTTAAAATGATAAAGTATATGATAAGTTTGGTATATGTTCTTGGATTGGTTATAAGGTAAACGAGTTTGGTAAGATATGAATTATTCTTGATGTTCATAAATGTATTATATAATCATATAGGTACGCAATATATGTACCGCATAGGCATCTTAGATTCATTTATATGCATGCAAATGGGTTCATGTAAGCTTTGAGTTGATGGACTATTTGGTTTATTCTGAATTTTGGTATGAACTATTAGTTGGATATCGGTAGATTAAATATACGTTTTTGGTTTTGATAAATGTATGAATTGTGGTAAATGCCTGCGATGCTTGAGTTTAGTTCGGTAATGCCTCATAACCCTAATCCGGCGACGGATACGGGTTAGGGGTGTTACATTTGATTGGTATCATAGCTTATGGTTTAGTTGATTCTAGGACTACCGTAGCCTGTGAGAGTCTAGCTATACATGCCTTTATTGTATATACGATAGTGTGGTGACTTCTGACATTTCAAACTGTGTTTTATATAGTAAATGTATTCCGATCCTGACAGAGCCATAGCAGATGATGTACAGAGTGTAGTGCCTGATCTTGCACGTAGATCAGTGCCGGTAGACTCTCGACCAGTTTCGAGTAGCCATGAGGGGCAGGCTAAACAAGCCTTCTACCAAATGATGAACGAATGGTTTACCCAGTTTATTCAGACTAACCCGACTGTAAAACAACCTTCACCCCTGAATAATCCAACTCTGGTACCTTCAGCACCTTCAGTGATAGATCCGATGAGATCTAACAGGCCTCCTGTTGATAAAATCAGGAAATACGAGGCCGAAGAATTCAAAGCTAATGATGATGATGATGCGGAGTGGGCTGAGATATGGCTTGATAACACTATTCGGGTACTTGATGAGCTATCCTATACTCCAGATGAATGCCTGAAGTATGCTATATCTCTATTACAGGACACTGCATATCACTGGTGGAATACACTAGTATCGGTAGTTCCAAAAGAAAAAGTGACTTGGGATTTCTTCCAGATCGAGTTCCGTAAGAAATATATTAGTCAGAGGTTCATCGATAAAAAACGGAAAGAATTTCTGGAACTGAAATAGGGTCGCATGACTGTGACTGAATATGAGCGGAAATTTGTCAGATTGAGCCGTTATGCCCTAAAGTGTGTATCAGTTGAAGCCATTATGTGCAAAAGATTTGAAGACGGTCTGAATGAAGACATAAAGTTGCTTGTTGGCATTCTTGAAATCAAAGAGTTCGTGGTACTTGTCGAGCGAGCTTGCAAAGCTGAAGAGCTTGGGAAAGAGAAAAGGAAGGCTGAAATAGAAGCTAGAGACACTCGTAAGAGATCATCGAGTAAGGCTTTCCAATCTGTATCTAAAAATTTAAGAGATGACTTTGGTCGACATAAAGCTACTTCAGGCATGTCTAGACGAGACCGACCTCCTGCGGGTTCTCGAGCTACTTCGATGGCCAGTGTTGGTAATGTCCAGCAAAATCGAGTTGAATGCAAGCATTATGGTAAATGGCATTCCGGGAGTTGTAGATTCCGTGGTCAGTCCTGCTTTAAATGTGGATCATCAGATCATTTAATCAGGGAGTGCCCGATGCTAGCTGAGCAAAACACGGCCCAAAATATCAGATCGGGTAATGTGTCAGTGCGAGGTAGACCACCTAGGCATTCGGGAAATGCTAGTGGCAGTCAGAAAGGAACTAAAGACACTGCAGTTAGATCGGAGGCTCGTGCACCAGCTAGAGCATATGCTATTCGTGCCAGAGAGGATGCTTCTTCCCCAGATGTTATCACCGGTACTTTCATTCTTTATGATACTACTGTGATTGCATTGATTGATCCTGGTTCGACTCATTCATATGTGTGTGAAACTTTAGTATCCGGTAAGACTCTACCTGTGAGTCTACTGATTTTGTGATCCGTGTGTCCAACCCCTTGGGTCGATGTGTACTTGTGGATAAAGTGTGTAAAGCTTGCCCGTTGATGATTCGGGATTCTTGCTTTCCAGCTGATTTAATGTTGTTGCCTATTGACGAGTTCGACATAATATTGGGAATGGACTGGTTAACTTTACATGATGCTGTGGTAAATTGCAAGAGAAAGATTATTGATTTGAGATGTCAGAACAGTGAAATTATACAGGTTGAATCTAATGATCTGAGCGGGTTGCCTACAGTAATATCCTCGATGTTAGCCCAAAAATATACGAGAAAAAGATGTGAAGCTTACTTGGCTTATGTGTTCAATAATAAAGTGTTCGAAAAGCAGACTGAATCCGTACCAGTTGTGTGTGAATACTCTGATGTATTTCTCGAAGAATTACCGGGTTTACCACCAGTACGAGAGATTGAGTTTGGCATTGAATTAGTACTGGGAACGACTCCGATTTCGATAGCTCCGTATCGGATGGCACCTACTGAGTTAAAAGAGTTGAAAGCACAGTTGCAAGAGTTGACAGATAGGAGCTTTGCACGACCGAGCTTCTCTCCTTGGGGTGCACCAGTTCTATTCGTGAAAAAGAAAGATGGGACTATGCGAATGTGTATTGATTATCGGCAGTTAAATAAAGCGACAATAAAGAATAAATACCCATTGCCTCGAATTGATGATTTGTTTGACCAGTTAAAAGGGGCTTCAGTGTTTTCAAAAATAGATCTGAGATCGGGTTATTATCAGCTGCGAGTCAGAGATTCCGATGTGCCAAAGACTGCATTCCGAACGAGGTATGGACATTTTGAGTTTCTGGTTATGCCTTTTGGACTTACTAATGCACCTGCTATTTTTATGGATTTGATGAATCGAGTTTTCAGACAGTATTTGGATCGGTTTGTGGTAGTGTTTATTAATGATATTCTGATTTACTCTAAAGATGAAACCGAACATGCCGAGCATTTGAGATTGGTGTTACAAACTTCGCGAGATCAACAGTTGTATGCAAAGTTTAGTAAGTCTGAATTCTGGATGAATGAAGTCAGCTTTTTGGGACATGTTGTATCAGCGTCAGGTATTCGGGTTGATTCGAACAAAATATTGGCTATACTTGATTGGAAACCACCAAAGAATGTTTCTGAGATTCGAAGCTTTCTGGGACTTGCTGGATATTATCGATGGTTCGTGAAAGGTTTTTCCATGATAGCTACACCCCTGACAAAGCTACTATAGAAAGATGTCAAGTTTGAGTGGACGGAAAAGTGTCAAAAAGGTTTTGATCAGTTGAAAGCTCTTTTGACCGAAGCTCCAGTGTTAACTCAGCCTGCATCGGGTAAAGAATTTGTTGTGTACAGTGATGCTTCTTTGAGTGGTTTGGGTTGTGTCTTAATGCAAGAAGGCAAGGTAGTAGCCTATGCTTCGAGACAGTTGAAGCCTCATGAAAGAAATTATTCGACTCATGATCTGGAATTGGCAGCCATTGTTTTCGTATTGAAAATTTGGCGTCATTACTTATTCTGTGAGAAATGTCATGTTTATTCAAATCACAAAAGTCTGAAATATCTGATGACTCAAAAAGACCTGAACTTGAGACAACGCAGATGGTTAGAACTATTGAAAGATTATGAATTAGTGATTGACTACCGTCCGGGGAAAGCTAATGTTGTTGCAGATGCCTTAAGTCGGAAATCATTGTTTGCTTTTCGTGCATTGAACGCACATATGGTTATGACTGGTGATGGTTCGATAATAGCCGAGTTGAAAGCAAGACCGTTGTTTATTCAACAAATTTTTGAGGCACAGAAATTTGACAAAGATATGATTGCTAAACGAGTTCAGTGTGAAAGTAATGCAATGTCAGAATTTTGAATTGATGAAAATGATTGCTTGAACTTCAAAAGCCGAATATGTGTTCCGAGGAATGTGGATTTGATTCAAATGATTTTGAATGAGGCTTATTATAGCCGATTTTCGGTACATCCAGGTAGCACGAAGATGTATAATGATTTGAAACAGTTCTACTGGTGGCATGGTATGAAAAGGGATATATCTGAATTTGTTTCGAAGTGTTTAATTTGTCAGCAAGTAAAAGCCGAGCATCAAGTGCCTTCTGGGTTACTTCAGCCAATCATGATACCTGAATGGAAATGGGATAGAATCACTATGGATTTTGTATCCGGCTTACCTACGACACCGAGCAAGAAAGACGCAGTCTGGGTTATAGTAGATAGACTGACCAAATCAGCTCACTTTGTGCCAGTTCGTACATATTATTCTTTAGATAAACTTGCTGAATTGTATGTGTCACATATTGTGAGGTTACATGGTGTGCCAAGTTCTATTGTTTTAGACAGAGACCTGAGGATCACATCACGGTTTTGGAAGAAGTTGCAAGATGCCTTGGGTACTAAACTCCACTTTAGTATAGCCTTTCATCCGCAGACAGATGGTCAGTCTGAACGAACCATTCAGATACTTGAGGACATGTTAAGATATTGCGTTCTTGAGTTTGAAGGTATGTGGGAAAGATACTTACCTTTGATTGAATTTGCTTATAATAACAGTTTTCAATCGAGTATCAAAATGGCACCTTATGAAGCTCTATATGGCCGCAAGTGTTGTACACCATTGTACTGGACCGAACTCAGTGAAAATAAGATACACGGGGTTGATTTGATTAAACAGGCAGAACATAAAGTGGCTATAATCAGAGATAGTTTGAAAGCTGCCTCGGATCGTCAAAAGTCCTATGCTGATTCGAAGCACAAAGACATTGAGTTTCAAATCGGAGATCGGGTATTCTTGAATGTTTCTCCGTGGAAGAAGGTACTCCGATTTGGTCAGAAAGGCAAACTAAGTCCGAGGTTCATCGGACCGTACGAGATCATTGAACGTATTGGGCCTGTTGCTTATAGATTGAAGTTGCCCTCAGAATTAGAAAAGATACACAACGTATTTCACGTTTTGATGCTTCGTAGATATAGATCAGATCCATCACATGTGATCGCTCCGTTTGAGATTGAAATCCGATCCGATATGACATATGAGGAAGAACCGATCTGTATTTTAGCTCGGGAAATGAAAAAGTTGAGAAACAAAAGTATTCCATTAGTGAAAGTACTATGGAATAGGCACAGAGTTGAAGAGGCTACGTGGGAGCCTGAGGATTCAATGAGGCAACAATATCCAACTTTGTTTAACGGTAAGATTTTCGGGGACGAAAATCCCTAAGGGGGGAGAGTTGTAACAGTCCGAATTTGACCCTAATCGGAACGGTGGTTTCGGGACCACGAATCCGAGTCTGAAATATTTTTAAATATTATATTTTGTGCTTATTATATGTGAATTAATGTGTGTGAAAGTTTCGTAGAAAAATTTAATCGTTTGTGTGCTTAATTAAATAAAAGACTTAATCACGTAAAGTGTAAAAGTTGCAAACTATAGTGAAATGTGCTAAATTGATTATGGCTTTTTAATATGGAGTATAAAAAGAGAAATTAACCCATTTTTATGTGTAGTGGGCGGCATATACCAAGAATAACCTTAGTATTATTTGTTTATATATTAAAGTAAAAAGGTTAATTTAGTAATCAAACAATTACATAATATATGTTAATTAAAACAAAAAACTAAACATGTTTACTCCATCTTTCTCTTGGCCGAATATTGAAGAAAGAAAAGGGGAGCTAAGTTCTTTGATTTTCGGTTACTTTCCAAGCCAAATTCAAAGTAAGTCTTTAGTCAGTTTTTGTAAATTATTACGTTTTTGAGATTGTTGCTTCGAACCGTAGCTGACCCATGTTAGAATTTTTAAATCTAAGCATGCCTAATGTTCGACCATTGATATGTTCATGTGATTTTTGATGTTTGATGATGTTAAACTAAAGATATGATAAAGATTAGTATGTTTTGTATTAGAAGTTTTGGTGAAATTGAGTATTTAGGGCTAATTTGTAAAAATAAATATTTTAGACGGGCTTATTTGCAAAATAAATGAAAGAAATAGACTTGTATAGTCCCTATGCATATTCGTCCCTTGAGTGGTATTGAGAAATCTAGTGTATTTTGTATTTTGTGCAAATAGGACTAAATTGTAAAAATGTGAAAGAATAGGGGTAAAATGGTAATTTGATTGTTTATGTGTTTTGGGATTAAATTGAAATAAAATGTACTTGAATAAGCTGAATTTTAATGTGTTTAGATCAAGAACAAAGAAAAATGGATTTGGATCGGGGGAAGGCAAAGGTTACCGAATAGCCGGTCTACGTTGTTCATCGACAGTCGAGGTAAGTCCTTAAGCAAATAAATGTCAAAGAATTAATTATGAACTTAGTAAATGATGAAATTTGGATTTTTAAAGCATAAATATAGGAGATGGCCGAATATGAGGGTATGTTATTGAAGTGAATTTATTTTGTTAATGTAAGATGAATAAGTATGTTTGGTTTGATATGTGAAAGTAATATGAAGTATATGAGATGTTTGTGATTTCATTATTAAGTAACGTGTGTTGAAATGTTAAATGTGTGATATTCGGGCTTCGAGCCTAGCAGGCCTTGTGCCGATGATTTATATCGGACTTAAAGCCTAGTAGGCCTCATGCCGGTGAATTATTTTGGGCTTAAATGCCTAGCAGGCTTAATGCCGGTGTTCAAATTTCAGACCTTTGGTCTAGCAGGCTCAATGCCGGTGTGTAGTCCGGGCTTAAAACGGTGATAAGCTATAAACGGAGTATCCGAGAATTAAACGAGGTGGGGCATATATATTTAATGCAATGTACCATTAGCTCGGGTAAGTGCTATTCTACTAGCGTAGTAAGGAATGAAGTGAGTAAGTACAATATCAATTGAGTTAAGTATTATGAGATCAAGTTTACAATTCAAATAGAATTTTATTATGAGTAATTGAGCTTAAGGTACACATTACTTTGATAAATCGGTTATAAATGACATTGTTAATGGAAAGTGAATTTGTATGTGTTTGCATATATGTGATTGATATGCATGATATTTTCATTCGACTTGAAATATACAGATACTTATGATTAATATGTAATCTAATTGTGTATACATTCATGGTAGAGAAATGTTAATACTTAGATTAAGGGTATTAATGATATTTGGCTATGGCTAATTTATTTAATATAATGTTTATAATCTTTGCCATGAATTGATTGATTAAAAGTTTAAATGTATGAATATTATTTTGTATATGCTTAAGACTTACTAAGCTAGTAAGCTTACTCCGTTTATGTTTAATGTTCTGTTTATAGATTTTGGTCAAGCTATAGGCTCGGGAAAATCGTCAACAAAGTCAACCACACTATCATCTTTTGGTACACCTTTATTTTGTCTTATTTTGGATAAAGGCATGTATAGGATGGTAAATGTCTTTGTTGAGTTGAAAACTTTGTTATAATATGTAATATAGCCATACGAATATGGCTTATATTCTATGTTAGTTGGAGTGGAAATATTCAGTTTATCTAAGTGATCAAATAGTGCATATGGATATGTTATTATGATGCATGGATGATATGGATTGTATTTGGTTATATTCGGCTATGGTCTGATCTTTTTGGTCGAGTATATGTATGGTGCATTTGATGTGATTACTTTTTTATAATGCTAATGTTTGAGTTAGTTTAGTCATGTATTTTGGCCTTTAGATTAATGGTGGAATTTCATTTAAATGGAAAGAAAAGAATGCAAACAATCTATGTTTTGGTTATGCATTTTTATCAATTGTTTTGGTTTCAAAGTTCACAGGTGTAGTTGGTTGTTAACAGATGTGATATGATGGATTGTATAATTTCGTAGATGTATTTTAATACAAACTTTATATATATATTCGAATAGATAATAGATTTATTTCTTGAATACGCATATGTTATCTATGATGTTTGGTTGTATTTAATAAATGTATTATTAATGGTACATGTGTACAAGATGCTTAGAATCACCATGGTGCATATATATATATATATATATATATATGCATAACCTTGAAATGCTTTAAAATGATAAAGTATATGATAAGTTTGGTATATGTTCTTGGATTGATTATAAGGTAAACGAGTTTGGTAAGATATGAATTATTCTTGATGTTTATAAATGTATTATATAATCATATAGGTATGCAATGTATGTACCGCATAGGCATCTTAGATTCATTTATATGCATGCAAATGGGTTCATGTAAGCTTTGAGTTGATGGACTATTTGGTTTATTCTGAATTTTGGTATGAACTATTAGTTGGATATTAGTAGATTAAATATACGTTTTTGGTTTTGATAAATGTATGAATTGCGATAAATGCCTGCGATTCTTGAGTTTAGTTCCTTAATGCCTCATAACCCTAATCCGGCGACGGATACGGGTTAGGGGTGTTACAGTGAGAGTCTAGCTATACATGCCATATATCTGAACTGTGATAGTGTGATGAATCCCAACGTGTAAAATGTGATTTTCGTATAGTAATATATCCCGAAAGAGCCGTAGCTGACGATGTTAAAAGCAATGTGCCTACTCCCGCTGAAGGGACAGCGCCATCTGATTTGAGACCAGCTACGAATGGTCAAGAGGGAGAAGCTAAACAAGCTTTCCTCCAGATGATGAGTAAATGGTTCACTCAATTTGTGAGAAATAACTCGACTGTTTCACAACCTCCGCTACCATCTAATCCCTCTCAGGCTTCAGTTGTCCTTCCTGTTATGAATGTTGAACAAGCCTCCGGTTGATAAAATCCATAAGTATGGGGCTGAAGAGTTTAGGGCCACCAATGATGATGATGATGATGCTGAAAAAGCTGAGTTTTGGTTAGAAAACACTATCTGAGTATTTGATGAGATGTCTTTGACTCCGGAAGAAAGTATTAAATGTGTTGTTTCTTTACTACGAGATGGAGCTTATCAGTGGTGGAAGACTCTGATTTTTGTTGTTCCGAAGGAACGGGTTACTTGGGATTTCTTCCAGTTTGTGTTCCGAAAGAAATATATTAGTCAGAGATTTATTGATCAAAAACGAAAAGAATTCCTGGAATTGAAACAAGGTCGCATGTCTGTCACCGAGTATGAAAGAGAATTTGTGAGATTAAGTCAGTATGCTCGTGAATGTATATCCACCGAGGCAATAATGTGTAAAAGATTTAAAGATGGCCTTAATGAAGATATCCATATGTTAGTTGGGATTCCGGAAATTAAAAAGTTTGTTGTGCTTGTTGATCGAGCGTGCAAAGCTGAGGCATTTAGGAAAGATAAAAGAAAAGTTGAGTCTGAAGCTAGAGATGTGAGAAAGAGATTTCCGAGTAAATCATTTCAGTCTGCTTCAAAGAAATTCAGAGATGAACATAGTCGTCCCAGGGCAAGTGTAGGGCAATCAAACATAGATCGAGCTAAATCACAGTCAAATACCAAAACTCCAGCAACTTCAATGGCAAGTATTGGAAATGTCTGATCGAAGCGACCTGAATGTAAATATTATGGTAAAACGCATCCAGGAAGTTGTAGATTGAATGATCGAGCTTGCTTCAGATGTGGATCGTTAGATCATTTCATTCGTAATTGCTTAGAGTCTGTTGAGCAAGAGATTGTTTAGAATCCGAGATCCAATAATGTCCCACCGAGGGGTAGACCTTCCCAAAATGCAAGAAATGTCAGTGGTAGTCAGAAATCTACTAGGGACACTATTGCGAGATCTGAAGCTAGAGTGCCCACTAGAGCGTATGCTATTCGAGCTCATGAGGAAGTTTCATCTCCAGATATTATTACGGGTACATTTACTCTTTATGATACTTCTGTGATTGCATTGATAGACCCTGGTTCTGCTCACTCGTATGTATGCATGAATTTAGTATCCAGTAAGACTTTGCCAGTAGAGTCTACTGAATTTGTTATTAGAGTATCGAACCCCTTAGGTAAAAGTGTCCTGGTTGACAAAGTATGCAAGAACTATCCATTAATGTTTCGAGATATATGTTTTCCTGCTAATTTGATGCTGCTACCTTTCGATGAATTTGATACAATTTTGGGTATGGACTGGTTGACATTGCATGATGCGGTTGTGAATTGCAAAAGAAAGATCATTGATTTGAAAGGTCAGAATGATGAAATAGTTCTGATTGAGTCTAGTGAATTGAATGGATTGCCTGCTGTGATATTTGTGTTGAAAGCTCAGAGTTATGTGAAAAAGGGTTACGAAGCTTATTTTACTTATGTAATTGATTCGAAAGTGTCAGAAAAAAAGTTAAATCAGTTCAGTTGTTTGTGAGTTTTCTGATGTATTCCCTGAAGAATTGTCGGGATTACCTCCAATACGTGAAGTTGAATTTGGTATTGATCTGTTGCCTAATACGACACCTATTTTGATAGCTCCGTATAGAATGGCACCAATGAAATTGAAAGAGTTAAAGTCAAGTTGCAAGAATTAACTGACAGAGGGTTCGCAAGACCGAGTTTTTCACCTTGGGGTGCTCTTATTCTGTTTGTGAAAAAGAAAGATGGCACGATGAGAATGTGCATAGAATCGTCAGTTGAACAAGGTGACTATAAAGAATAAATATCCTTTGCCCAGAATAGATGATTTATTTGATTAGTTGAAAAAAGCCACCGTATTTTCAAAGATAGATCTGAGATCGGGATACTACAAATTGAGAATAAAAGATTCAGGCATTCCGAAAACTACTTTCAGAACGAGGTACGGGCATTACAAGTTTTTAGTTATGCCTTTTGACTAACAAATGCTCCTACTGTTTTTATGGATCTGATGAATAGAATTTTCAGACCGTACCTAGATCAATTTGTTGTTGTATTCATCGACGACATTTTAATTTATTCAAGTGATGAAACTGAACATGCCGAGCATCAAAGAATCGTGTTGCAGACCCTACAAGATAAGAAATTGTATGCAAAGTTTAGTAAATGTGAATTTTGGTTGCGAGAAGTCAGTTTTCTGGGACATATTGTGTCAGCATCTGGTATACGAGTTGATCCGAGCAAGATTTCTCCTATTCTGGATTGGAAACCTCCGAAGAATGTGTCCAAAGTTCACAGTTTTCTGGTACTTGCTGGTTATTATCGCAGCTACTCCGTTGACTAGATTACTTCTGAAAGATGTGAGATATGAATGGTCCGATAAATGTCAGAAAAGCTTTGATCAGCTGAAAGCCCTTTTGACCGAAGCTCCAGTGTTGGTACAGCCAGAATCGGGCAAAGAGTTTGTGATTTACAATGATGCTTCGTTGAGTGGTCTGGGATGCGTTCTGATGAAAGAAGGCAAAGTTATAGCTTATGGCTCAAGACAACTAAAGCCTCATGAAAAGAATTATCCGACACGCGACCTTGAACTAGCTGCGATTGTATTCGCATTAAAGATTTGGCGTCATTATCTGTTCGATGAGAAATGTCACGTGTTTTCAGATTATAAAAGTTTGAAATATTTGATAACTCAGAAATATTTGAACCTGCGACAGAGAAGATGGTTAGAGCTGTTGAAAGACTACGAGCTTGTAATTGATTATCACCAGGGTAAAGCAAATGTCGTTGCCGATGCATTGAGTCGGAAGTCACTGTTTGCATTACGTGCTATGAATGCTCAAGTAGATCTGCCTGATAATGGTTCAGTGTTAGCTGAATTGAAAGCGAAACCGTTGTTGTTACAACAAATAGTTATACTCAGAAGATTGATAATGAAATGTTAACAAAATGAACTCAGTGTGGCTTGAACTCTAATTCTAAATTTCAGGTGGATGATAACGATTGCTTGAGATTCTGAGACCGAATTTGTGTTCCGAAAAACTCAGAGTTAATTCAGTTGATTTAAATGAAGCTCATCATAGTCGCTTATCTGTTCATCCAGGAAGTTACAAAGTTGTACTGTGATCTGAAGCAACACTATTGGTGGTCTGGTATGAAACGAGACATCTCTAATTTTGTATCGAAATGCTTAGTCTATTAGCAAGTTAAAGCTGAACATCAGGTTCCATCTAGTTTGTTACAACCGATTCTGATTCCCGAGTGGAAATGGGATAAAGTGACGATGGACTTTGTTTCTAGATTGCCATTGACTCCGAGAAAGAAAGATGTGATTTGGGCCGTAGTTGATCGATTGACGAAATCTGCTCATTTTATTTCAGTACAATCTGACTACTCACTTGATAGATTAGTCGAGCTTTACATTTCTGATATTGTGAGATTGCACGGAGTGCCATTGTCCATTGTATCATACAGTGATCTAAGGTTTACATCACGGTTCTAGAAGAAACTATAAGAAGCTTTAGGTATTAAATTGCATTTTAGGACATCTTTTCATCCGCAGACGGATGGTCAATCCGAGCGGATCATTCAGATGCTTGAGGATATGTTGAGATGCTGCATTCTTGAGTTTAATGGTACATGGGAACATACCTGTCATTGATTGAATTTGCGTATAATAATAGTTTTCAGTCAAGTATCAAAATGGCACCTTATGAGGCTTTGTACGGATGTAAATGTCGAACACCTCTATATTGGACTGAGCTCAGTGAAAATAAGATACACGGGGTCGATTGGATAAAAGACACTGAACATAAAGTGAGAGTATCCGTGATAGTTTGAAAGCAGCATCTGATCGTCAAAAATCCTATGCAGACTTGAAAAGAAAAGATATTAAATTTGAGATCGGTGACAAAGTGTTCTTGAAAGTGTCTCCGTGGAAGAAAGTACTCTGATTCAAACGTAAAAGCAAGTTAAGTCCGAGGTTCATCGGACCGTATGAAATTATCGAACGAATTGGGCTAGTTGCATATAGATTGTTGTTGCCGCCTGAGCTAGAAAAGATTTATAATGTATTTCACGTATCGATGCTTAGGCGATACCTATCTGATCCGTCACATGTGATTGCTCCGTCTGAAATTGAAATCCGATCTGATATGACCTATGAAGAAGAACCGATCTGTATCTTAGCTTGTGAAGTGAAAGAGTTGAGAAACAAGAAAATTCCGTTAGTGAAAGTGTAACAGCCCGAATTAGGGACTAGTCGAAACAGTGATCTTGGGATCACTAATCCGAGGTTAGGGAAAATTATTTTCATATTATTTTATGTGTTAGAGCATGATTTTAGAATTACATGAAAATTTTGGTATGTTAATTTTAGCGATTTCTTGTTTAATCGTGAAAAAGGACTAAATTGCATAAAGTGCGAAAGTTCCATTTTATAAGCTAAAGGTACCAAATAGCCATAGATTGGTAATTGGAGGTCTTTAAAAGGCAATTAGACCCCCAATATAGGCTTGGCTGGCCATAGTATGCATAGGGGACAAGAACTGACCAAGTTGGTGATGTTTGGTGGATTAAATTGATAGTTTAATATTAAAATAAAGAAAAGATGATGTCCATCTTTCTTCTTCACTTCTTCCACCGAAATTTACAAGAGAAATAAGGGTTGAAAGCTTCAAAAATTTTAGCACACTCATCTCTTCATTAGTAAGTGTTCTAGTGATCTTTTCTTGAAAATAGTTGTACCTTTGAGACCCCTAAAGCTTAAGCTTTCAAATGAGGGGACCATTGTGCAATATTGTGAAAAGTTTAGAATTTTGCCATGAGAGTTATCATTGTTGTTTGCTGCATTTTATGGAAGAAATTGAGTCTTAGGTGTTAGAGAAACAACTCTTGTGAAAGGTGTTAGCATGAAAACACCTAAATAGAACTTGAATGCAAAGATTAAATTGTGTCATAAATGCATGAAATAGTTGGAATTGTGAGTAGTTGTAAGAGAAGTAAATGTTCACCTAGGCTTGTTGAAGGTGGAAATACGATTAGAATTCATTTCCGAGCCTAGGGGCAAAATGGTCATTTTGCCAAAAGTCTAGGGGCAAAATAGTAATCTTGCCAAAGCATGATTATTGAAATGTTTTTATTAATGTGATGATTAAAATGAGCTAAATTATTATTATAGATCAAGAAATACGAAGCCCGGATCGGAACCGAGGCAATAACAAAGTCGAGGACTAAATTGCATATCTATATACGTTTTGAATACCAAGGTAAGTTTGTATGAAATTGGTGTTTCATAATGCTTGATATTATGGTTATGTGCGTTATTACTGGTAAACTCGAGCGGTGAAGTCTCGTTAGGTAAATGGTGTGAATAAGTTAAGTTTAAGACCCGGATCAGATTCTGGACTGAGAATGATATTATGCATTCATATAAGACAAGGTTCCGTATAAGTCCATGTGTCGGACATGATCTCGTATAAGACCATGTCTGGGATATGGCATCGACATCTAAGTACGATCTCGTGTAAGACCATGTCTAGGATATGGCATCGACATCGGGTTATGATATCCCGTATAATACCATATCTGGGATATGGCATCGGCATCAAAGAATAATCCCATATAAGACTATATCCGGGATATGGCGTTGGTATCAAAACTTATGTACAATAAGTTCAAAGAATTCATGATGAACTGATCTATTTATAAGCAAAAGAGTTGAGTATGTGAGTTGGCCTAGATTCAAATTTTGTTATTAGATGGCCTTGAGCAAAGCTCATGATATGAAGGTTAAAGATGTGAATTCATGACTATGTTAGCATATGTGCTAAATCATGTGATTTAGTGATACAGGTAATGCGATTAATTAAAAGTTACTGGATTATGTTGAAATTGAGATGGATAAGAGTAAATGGGAATAAGTATGAGTAAGTACTTTAATTCCTTTGAGACTATGCTACCATTATTCCATGAAATGAATGTTTGTAGTTGGAGTAAATATGTAATCCTTGTGTTTCATGCAAACTTATTAAGCTATATGCTTACCCCTCTCTTTTCCTTTTTCCTTGTAGTATTGCCAGGATAATTCGAGAAATTTGCAGATGTCGGAGTTTGGAAATCACACTATCGACATCACTTTGGTATAACAATTTAGACGTATTTTGAGTATGGCATGTATAGGACTTGAGCATTTTGTTAAGCTGTAATTGTTAGTCAAAATGTTGGCTAAGTAAGTTATTAAAGTCATTTTGTAAATGGCCTTATAAGTTAGGCAAATGCTTGGCAAATTCTATTGCTTAATGAAGATGAATTTCATGAAGTATATGTCCTTTTGTATACCTTTGATTTTCTTTGATGTTGGAATGAGTTTATAGATGTGCCACTGGGATAGGAATTGTACATGTTAAATTGAGTTGTTGTATGTGTGTGTGCCATGTAGAGTGGTAAAAGGGCTTGGTAGATAGCCTGCTAATTGTCCACATGGGCAGACAAACGGGCGTGTGTCTAGACCGTGTGGAAGGCACGGCTTGCACCTGGGCGTATGCCCAGGCCCTGTGAAGTCTGCACCTTACACTTGGAATATAAATCACCACACGGTTGAAGCACACGAACGTGTGCATAAACCGTGTGTATAAGTCAGAATCGACCACGGGAGGAAGACACGGGCATCTCTTAAGGGCACACGAGCGTGTCCCTGGATCAACACGGGCGTGTGGCCCCTGTTTTATTGAAAAGTTTCTCGAGTTCGTAAAAGTTCCTGGAATAATTCTGAAACCTCTATGAGGTATGTTTAGGGCCTCTTAGGCCGAGTAGGCGCAAGCGATGGATTTAAACGAAATTTTATAACCCTACTCGAGGCATTTAAGCGAAGTTAGTTAGGTAACGCCCCAAATTTAGTTCCGGCTTGAATACAGGTAAGGGGTGTTACAGAAAGTGTTGTGGCATCGACACGGAGTGGAAGAGGCTACATGGGAGCCTGAAGATGCTTTGAGACAACAATATCCAAACCTATTTAACGGTAAGATTTTCGGGGACGAAAATCCCAAGGGGGGAGAATTGTAACAGTCCGATTTAGATCCTAGTCAGAACAGTGGTTCCGAGACCACAAATCCTAGTTAGAATAATATTTTAATATTATTTTTTGTGCTTACTGTGTGTGATTAAGCATGTGCTTAAGTTCCATGAATTAATTTGTTCGTTTGTATGCTTAATTTGGAAAAAAAAAAGACTTAATCGCATAAAGTGAAAGTTTGATGGTTAAATGTGGAAGCATCAAATTGTTATTGTCTTTAATATGAGAAATCCTTAAAAGGCAAATAACCCATTAATAAAGAAAGTGGGTGGCAATGGTCAAGAATGACTTTATATCATATGTTATATGCATTTTATATTAAAGGTTAGTTTTGTAAATTAATAATTATGTTTATAACAACAAAACAAAACATGAAATGGCTATCATCATCTTCATTTACCACCGAATATTGAAAGAAAAGAAAGAACTTGAGCTTGTTTCATTCGGCCATGGTTCAAGCATAAATTGAGTATGTGTTTTTGATCGGTTTTTGATAATTTCTACGTTTTTGCAGTCGTTGCTTTGTGTACTTTAAAACCCATGTCTCAATTTTGTAAATTGATGATTATTTTGTAAAGTGCCATTGATGAACATGTGAGTTTTTGGATGTTTGATAGTGAAATATGAAAGATATGTGTTTGATTATCATAGTTTGTCTTTGGAGTTTTGTTGAATTTGAGTATTTTGGATTAAATTGAGAAATAAAATTTTGAGGGACTAAATTGTGAAATAAATTAAATATATGGATTAGTATGAAACATGTGAAAATTCGGCTAGGCATGGGTAACTTGAAATTATGTGTATTTTGTGATTTTGTGAAATAGGGACTAAATTGTCCAAATGTGAAAATGTGAGGGCCGATTTGCAAATTGCCCTAAATATGTGCTTTTGGATTGAATTGAATGAGTTGATGAATAAATAGATTAATTTTGAATATGTATAGATCAAGAACTGAAGAAAATAGACTTAGATTGCTGGAAATCGAAAGTGGTCGAATAGTCGAGTTTGTTCGTTAATCCGAATCCGAGGTAAGTCTATATACAAATAAATGTATTTGAATTGAATTATTTGTACATATATGAAATGTAAATTTCAATGAATATCCATTGAGATGGAATGTATATGAAATCTAGGTTTATGTATATATCGACAAGTTATCAGTGTCTGAGAAGTCCCGTCTGAACCTAGGAATAGATAGGATTACGTATGTCATGACATAGGTGTCCGATATGTGATATCATGTAAGGTCACGTCTGGGACATTGGCATTGATTCGAGATTTCGTGTAAGACCACATATGGGACGGTGACATCGATATGAGATTTACGTGTAAGACCATGTCTGGGACATTGGCATCGTATTAATTCGTGTAAGACCCTGTCTGGGACAGTGGCGTCAATATTTGAGTACATGTAAGACCTCGTCTGGTACGTTGGCATTGTACGTTGGCATGGTACGTTGTCTATCACATAAGCAAGGTAAGCTTCGCAGCCCTTTTTCACATTATTCAAAGCTTTCATTGACGATATAACAACTGGAAACCCATTCAAATCAGTGGATTCAATACGAACCATCTGACCATTCCGACTTCTCAAATCAACGCTCTTTTGTTTAAAATTCACAAATGCAAAGTGAGCCAATCCATACCCAGAAAAATATCAAATTCATCAAAAGGTAGCAACATCAAATTAGCCAGAAAGCAAATATCTCGAAACATCAACGGACAGTTCTTGCACACTTTATCCACCAAGACACACTTGCCTAAGGGGTTCGATACTCTAATCACAAATTCAGTAGACTCAACAGGTAGAGTCTTACTTGATACTAGATTCACACACACATAAGAATGAGTAGAACCTGGATCTATCAATGCAATCACATCAATATAAAATAGAGTAAAAGTACCAGTGATGACATTTGGATATGACGCTTCTTCTCGCGCGCGTATAGCATAGGCTCGGGCAGGTGCTCTCGCCTCGGATCTCACAGCTGTATCCGTAGTCCCTCTTTGACTTCCACTCACATTTTCGATGTTTCTGGGAGGTCAACCCTTAGCTGTTGTGTTACTCGGTCTCACACTCTGAACATTATCCTTTTCAGCTAACTCTGGGCAATCTCGAATAAATTGATCTCGTGATCCACACTTATAACAAGTTCTATTGTTGTAGTTGCCCCAACACTCTCAATTGTGTCGTCTTCCACACTGTCTACACTCAGGCTTGTTGCTTTTAACACTACCAACACTTGATTCAATTGAAGCTTGAGTTCTTGGACCAACACTTTGTTTAGCACGGTCTCTACTCGAATGTCCAAACGATGCATTTGATCGATTGCTTGCATCTCTAAATCTCTTCGTCGAATATTGAGATGACTTACTCATCAATCTTTTTCTTTTATCTGTAGCCTCAGAATCTTTTACTAAGCTCCTCGACTTTGCAGGCTCTTTCAACTAATACAACAAATTCATTTATGTCAAGCATTCCAACCAGCAATTTAATATCTTCATTCAGCCCTTCAATAAAACGTTTGTACATAGTAGCTACTGACTATATCTCACAAACTCGTATTCATACTTAGTAACGGACATGCGGCCTTGTTTCACCTCTAGAAACTCTTTACGTTTCTGATATATGAATCGTTGACTGATATATTTCTTTCTAAATTCAACTTGAAAGAAATCCCAAGTAATTCTCTCTCTCGAAACCATAGATATCAATGTCTTCCACCAGTTATATGTCGTATCTCTCAACAAGGAAACTGCACATTTAATGCACTCATCAGGAGTCAATGACATTTCATCAAATACTCGAGCCAAAACTCAGCTCACTCAGCATCATCATCAACTGGCCCTAAACTCTTCGGCCCCGTACTTTTGGATTTTATCCACAAGAGGTTTATTCAATCAGATCAGATTTGTAACATGTGGCACAATCGGTACTTGTAGGGGTGGAGGTTGTGGAGCAACCGGATTCGTTCGAACAAACTCCGAAAACCACTCACTCATCATTTGGAAGAAGGCTTGCTTAGCCTCTCCATCTTGGCTACCATTATTTGGCTTAGATGTGGCCGGCGCTGTCTCTTGAGCGGGTGCAGGCGCGTTACTCTCTACATCATCAATAATTGCTCGATCGAGATCCATTACTATATGAAAACACATTTTTAACTGTCAGGATTCATCACACTATCGCAATTATATTTATATGACATGTATAGCTAGACTCACACGCATTACGTTAGTCTGAGAATCTACTAAACCGTAGCTCTAGTACCAATAAAATGTAACACCCCTAACTTATAACCGTCGCCGGACTAGGTTAAGAGGCATTACTAATCAATTCCGAACATTTCATATCATTTACAATCATATAGTCCCTTAATGAAGTCTACGAGACCTTAAACACGTGACAGAAACGGGTCGGGACTAAACCGAACTCATACGAAATTTTTTGAAATTTTAACATTTTTCCAAGTTACAGAGGTCATACGCCCGTGTGGGTAGTGAGGCCTCGGACACGCCCGTGCGTCCAAGCCGTGGAAAAACAGGGCATACATACTACTCAATAATACAACATCAATACATAATTAAATCATCAGATAGATAAATGCACAATTAGGTACATTATCATCCTCAACCATATGCTCAAATATCCATTCATTCAACCATTAAAAACTATCATCAACCACATAGGTTTAAACATACCTTTGCCAACACTTAGTTAATAAACGTTCTTGCTATTCGATCCTCGATACCATATCTCATTCTCTACTCGATATCTTTTCAACTCAATCGCACACTTAGCGCCCAAGTCATAGCCGAAGCTTAATTAACATCGCACACTTAGTGCCTAGACACAAAACGAAACTTAATTCGGCATCGCACACATAGTGCCAATCAATAAAGCTGAAGCTTCCTTTACTTCGCACACACAGTGCTATTCATCTCTGTCTCGATTTCAATTACGCACACTTAGTGCCACGTTTCTCAATCTCATATTTAACATTTCTAATTCAATAATTATACATTCATTCAATTCACATCACATAGATATAATTTAACAACTAGTATTATATCCGAACTTACCTCGGGCGTCGAAATATCGAAACTAGCCGATTAATGTAGTACTTGTCTTTGCCTCGATCTCAATCCGAATCTCTCCTTTCTTTATCTATACATATTCAAATTTAGCTCATTCAATCACCAATTCATTCAATTTGATCCAAACACACATATTTAGGTCATTTTACAAAATAGCCCTCACATTTTCACATTTCGACACTTTAGTCCCTATTCCACAAAATCACAAAATACACAAAATTTCTCTTCACTTATGCCTACCCAAATTTTCCCCATGCTAATACAAGCCCATATATTTCATTTATTTCACATTTTAGTCCCTCAAAATATTATTTTCACAATTTAGTCCAAATTACTCAATTTCACTAAAAATTCAAAGACAGAATATGTCCATCCTTCACATATCTTCCATATTTCATCATCAACTATCACAAAGCTCAAACATTCATCAATGGCATATCTCAAAATCACCATCAAATTCTAAAATGAAAGCATGGGTTTGCTAGAACGCTAGGCAACGATCACAAAAATGTAGAATTTATCAAAAACCGAGCTCAAAACATACCTTGATTAAACCAATTTGCTAGCCGAAACCTAAGAAGCTTTCTTTCTTTCTTTTTCTTCAACTTTCGGCAAGAAAAGGTGATAAAAATGGCTTTAATTTTTGTTTTGTTTAATTAATATTAACATTAATAAATATTTTACACTTTTAACCTTAATGAATTTTAATAATAACACCTTATGCCATGCTATTATCATCCATTTACTTTCAAATGGTTTAATCACAACATAAGGACTTCTCTTTTAGAAGGCCATGACAAATAGACACTTTAACAATTAGCACACAAATTTTACATTTTATGCAATTTAATTCTTTTTCATAATTCGACACACACACAATCGATAAAATTTCCACACCAAATTTTCACACATGATCAATCGCATATTATAAACATAAAAAATAATATTAAAATATTTTTCTGACCTTGAATTTGTGGTCCCAAAACCAATGTTCCGACTAAGGTCTAAACCAGGCTGTTACAACTCTCCCCCCTTAAGGATTTTCGTCCCCGAAAATCTTACCAGTGAATAGGTTCAGATATTGCTCTCTCGTAACATCTTCAGGCTCCCACGTAGCCTCTTCTACTCTGTGTTTGTTCCACAACACTTTCACTAAAGGTATTCTTTTGTTTCTCAGCTCTTTAATCTCTCGTGCCAAACTTCGAATCAGTTCTTCACTATATGACAAATCTGACTGAATCTGAACTTCAGTAGGAGCAATCACATGCGATGGATCAGATCTGTATCGTCGAAGCATCGATATGTGAAATACATTATGAATCTTTTCTAGTTCAGGTGGCAATAACAATCTATAAGCAACCGGCCCAATTCTTTCAATGATCTTATACGGCCTGATGAATCTCGAACTCAACTTGCCTTTTCGGCCGAATCGAACTATTTTCTTCCACGGAGACACTTTCAAAAACACTTTGTCACCAATCTCAAATTAAATATCTTTCTGTTTCAAGTCTACAAATGACTTCTGTCGATCTGATGCTGCTTCCAAACTGTCACGAATCCCTTTCACTTTCTGCTCAGTCTCTTTTATCAAATCAACCCCCTGAATCTTATTCTCACTCAGCTCAGTCCAATACAATGGAGTTCGACATTTTTGACCGTAAAGAGCCTCATACGGTGCCATTTTAATGCTAGATTGAAAACTGTTGTTGTATGCAAATTCAATTAACGGTAAATATTTTTCCCACGTATTTTCGAACTCAAGAATGTAGCATTTCAACATATTTTCAAGAATTTGAATGATCCGCTCGGATTGTCCATCCATTTGCGGATGAAATGCGGTACTGAAATGCAGCTTTGTACCTAAAGCCTCTTGCAATTTCTTCCAAAACCACGAGGTAAATCTCGGATCCCTGTCTGACATAGATAGTGGCACCCCGTGTAATCTCACAATCTTAGAAATATACAACTTAGCTAACTTATCAAGTGAATAATCTGTTCTCACCGAAACAAAATGAGCTGATTTCATCAATCTATCAACTATCACCCAGATTGCATCTTTCTTTCTCAGAGTTAGAGGTAGTCCCGACACAAAGTTTATCGTGATTCTCTCCCATTTTCACTCAGGAATCATAATCGGTTGTAACAAACAGGATGGGACCTGATGTTTAGCTTTAACTTGCTGACAAACTAAACACTTCGACGCAAAGTCAGAGATATCTTTTTTCATACCATGCCACCAATAAAACTGTTTCAGATCATTATACATTTTTGTACTTCCCTGATAAACAGCCAAACGACTATTGTGAGCTTCGTTCAAGATCAACTGAATTAACTCTAAATTCCTCGGATCACAAATCTAATCTCTGCATCTTAAACAATCATCACTATCAACTCAAAATTCTGAATGAAAATTCAAATCACATTGAGCTCAGTTTACTATCATCTCACCATCACTTTTCTGGGCATCACAAATCTGACGTACGAACATCGGCCTCACTTTCAACTCAGCCAAAACTGAACCATCATCATATAGACCTATCTGAGTACTCATGGCTTGCAGAGCATATAATGACTTTTGACTCAAAGCGTCAGCAATTACATTAGCTTTACCAGAATGATAATTAATCACAAGCTCATAATTTTTCAACAATTCTAACCATCTTCGTTGTCGTAAATTCAATTCATTCTGAGTCATCAAGTACTTCAAGCTCTTGTGATCAGTAAAAACATGACATTTCTCACCAAACAAATAGTGACGCTAAATCGTCAATGCGAACACAATCGCAGCTAACTCAAGATCGCGCGTCGGATAGTTCTTTTCATGCGGCTTTAACTGCCTCGAAGCATAAGCGATGACTTTGCCTTCTTGCATCAACACACAGCCCAAGCCATTCAACAATGCATCACTATAAACTATGAATTCTTTACCCGATTTAGGTTGAACTAACACTGGCGCCTCTGTCAACAATGCTTTCAACTGCTCAAAACTCTACTGGCACTTTTTTGACCACTCAAATTTAACATCTTTTTGTAGCAACTTCGTCAACAGAGTCGCAATCATCGAGAAGCCTTTCACAAACCGTCTATAATATCCTGCTAGTCCCAAAAAACTACAGACTTTAGACACATTTTTCGAAGACTTCCACTCAAGAATAGCTGAGATCTTAATCGGATCAACTCGTATTCCCGTAGCTGATGCAATATGCCCCATAAAACCAACCTCACGCAACCAGAACTCACATTTGCTATACTTTGCATACAATTGCTTCTCACGTAGAGCCTGTAACACTATTCTCAAATGCTCGGCATGTTGCGTCTCATCATATGAGTAAATCAGAATGTCATCAATAAACACCACAACAAAACGATCCAAATACGGTCTGAATATCTGGTTCATCAAATCTATAAATATTGCAGGAGCATTCGTTAGTCCAAAAGGCATAACTAAGAATTCATAATGTCCATACCTCGTTCTGAAAGCAATCTTCGATACATCTGGTTCTTTGACTCTCAACTGATAATAGCCCGATCTTAAATCTATTTTTGAAAACACTGTAGCTCCTCTCAGCTGATCAAACAAATCATCAATACTTGGCAAAGGATACTTATTCTTTATCGTTACTTTGTTCAACTGTCGGTAATTAATACACATCCTCATAGTGCCATCTTTCTTTTTCACAAACAACACAGGAGCACCGCAGGCCGAGAAACTCGGTCGTGCAAATCCTCTATAAGTCAACTCTTGCAACTGTGACTTCAACTCTTTCAATTCTGTTGGTGCCATTCTATACGGAGCTATTGAGATAGGAGTCGTTCCCGGTACTAATTCAATACCAAATTCAACTTCCCGCATCGGAGGTAATCCCGGTAGTTCTTCAGGAAACACATCAGGGAATTCACAAACCACAGGTACAGATTAAACTTTCTTTTCTGTCACTTTTGTATCTATCATATAAGCAAGATAAGCTTCGCAACCCTTTTTAACATAATTCAAAGCTTTCATTGACGATATAACAGCTGGAAACCCATTCAAATCACTGGATTCAGTACGAACCATCTCACCATTCCGGCTTCTCAAATCAATGCTCTTTCGTTTACAATTCACAATAGCATTATGCAAAGTGAGCCAATCCATACCCAGAAAAATATCAAATTCATCAAAAGGTAGCAACATCAAATTAGCCGGAAAGCAAAAATCTCAAAACATCAACGGACAATTCTTGCACACTTTATCCACCAAGACACACTTGCCTAAGGGGTTCGATACTCTAATCACAAATTCAGTAGACTCAACAGGTAGAGTCCTACTTGATACTAGATTCACACACACATAAGAATGAGTAGAACCTGGATCTATCAATGCAATCACATCAGTATCAAATAAAGTAAAAGTACTAGTGATGACATCTGGAGATGACGCTTCTTCTCGCGCGCGTATAGCATAGGCTCGGGCAGGTGCTCTCTCTCGGATCTCACAGCTGTATCCGTAGTCCCTTTTTGACTTCAACTCACATTTTCGGTGTTTCTGGGAGGTCTACCCTTAGCCGTTGTGTTACTCGGTCTCTCACTCTGAACATTATCTTTTTCAGCTAACTCTGGGCAATCTCAAATAAAATGATCTCGTGATCCACACTTATAACAAGTTCTATTGTTGTAGTTGCCCCAATACTCTCCAACGTGTCATCTTCCACACTGTCTACACTCAGGCTCATTGCTTTTAACACTACCAACACTTGATTCAATTGAAGCTTGAGTTCTTAGACCAACACTTTGTTTAGCACAGTCTCTACTCGAATTTCCAAACGAAGCATTTGATCAATTGCTTGCATCTCTAAATCTCTTCGTCGAAGGTTAAGACGACTTACTCATCAATCTTTTTCTTTTATCTCTAGCCTCAGAATCTGCTTTCTTCTTTTCTTTGCTAAGCTCATCGGCTTTGCAGGCTCTTTCAACTAACACAACAAATTCATTTATGTCAAGCATTCCAACCAGCAATTTAATATCTTCGTTCAGCCCTTCAATAAAACGTTTTCACATAGTAGCTTCAGTCGAAACATATTCACGTGCATAGTGACTCAATCTCACAAACTCTTGTTCGTACTCAGTAACGGACATGCGGCCTTATTTCAGCTCTAGAAACTCTTTACGTTTCTGATCTATGAATCGTTAACAGATATATTCCTTTCAAAATTAAACTTGAAAGAAATCCCAAGTGATTCTCTCTCGGAACCACAGATATCAATGTCTTCCACCAGTTAAATGCCGTATCGCTCAACAAGGAAACTACACATTTAATGCATTCATCAGGAGTCAACGACATTTCATCAAATACTTGAATGATATTCTCGAGCCAAAACTCAGCTCACTTAGCATCATCATCAACTGTGGCCCTAAACTCTTCGGCCCTGTACTTTCGGATCTTATCCACGGGAGGTTTATTCAATCGGATCGGATCTATAACTTGTGGCACAACCGGTACTTGTGGGGGTGGAGGTTGTGGAGCAGCCGGATTCGTTCGAACGAACTCCAAAAATCACTCACTCATCATTTGGAAGAAGGCTTGCTTAGCCTCTCCCTCTTGGCTACATCATTCGGCCTAGATGTGGCCGGCGCTGTCTCTTGAGCGGGAGTAGGCGTGTTACTCTCTACATCATCAGCAACTGCTCGATCGGGATCCATTACTATATGAAAACACATTTTTAACTGTCAGGATTCATCACACTATCGCAATTATATTTATATGGCATGTATAGATAGGCTCACACGCACACGTTAGTCCGAGAATCGATAAACCGTAGCTCTGATACCAATAAAATGGAATACCCCTAACCTGAATCGTCGCCAGACTAGGGTTAAGAAGCATTACTAATCAATTCCGAACATTTCATATCATTTACAATCATATAGTCCCTTAATGAGGCCTACGAGACTTTAAACACGTGTTAGAAAAGGGTTGGGACTAAACCGAACTCATACAAAAATTTTTAAAATTTTAACATTTTTCTAAGTTACAGAGGTCACAGGCCCGTGTGGGTAGGCCGTGTGCCTCGCACGGCCTTGGACACGCCCGTGCGTCCAAGCCGTGGCAAAACAGGGCATACATACTGACTTATTCACACTGCCCGAGACACGCCCGTGTGCCTCACCCGTGGTCAACACTGACTTGCACCACACGGCCAGTCACACGCCTGTGTGTCCAGCCCATGGTCGAGTCTGACTTGAATCAAATTAAAAACTCGAAACACAAGGTCGAGCCACATGCCCGTGTGCTCAACCGTGTGGGCAATTATAGGCTATTTTTCAAGGCCAAATTACCATCCACACTTTGCAATCACTTATAAGCATCAATCCAATACCAGTTCAATCTTCAAATGAAATCAAAACATACCAATACAAGTACCAACTAATCATTTACTACATCATTTATTTCTATACTCAATTTCCACTCAAATAAGTCCGTTCAAAAATACCAATTTCTTATATCAAAGCATATAATTCAAGCATCATATAATCCGTACCATAAGTTTAATAATCAAACCTCAATATTCATCAACCATTTAAGCATGAAATATACGAATTCCAATCTCACTATATCATACCACAATCATCATTTTCATAGCTTCAAGTATAAACCAACAACATTCAATTTCCAAGCCATATGAGATGGCAAGGTTTATACAACTCAAAACATGCTACATTAACTAGCCTATACATGCCATATTCAAATTTACACATCTTTCAAAAGTACCAAAATAGTTAGCTGATAGTGTGATCGAGTCGCTGACAATCCCCGAATCTGATCTAGCTCTACTGACACTGTAAAATAGAGAAACACATCACACAGTAAGCTTTAAAGCTTAGTAAGTTCGTAATATAATACATACTACTCAATATTGCAACATCAATACATAATTAAATTATCACATAGATAGATGCACAATTAGGTACATTATCATCCTCAACCATATGCTCAAATATCTATTCATTCAACCATTAAAAACTATCATCAACCACATAGGTTTAAACATACCTTTGCCTACACTTAGTTAATAAACGTTCTTGCTATTCGATGCTCGATACCATATTTCATTCTCTACTCGATATCTTTTCAACTCAATCGCACACTTAGCGCCCAAGTCATAGCCGAAGCTTAATTAACATCGCACACTTAGTGCCTAGACACAAAACGAAACTTAATTCGGCATCGCACACATAGTGCCAATCAATAAAGCTGAAGCTTTCTTTACTTCGCACACACAGTGCTATTCATCTCTGTCTCGATTTCAATTACGCACACTTAGTGCCACATTTCTCAATCTCATATTTAACATTTCTAATTCAATAATTATACATTCATTCAATTCACATCACATAGATATAATTTAACAACTAGTATTATATCCGAACTTACCTCGGGCGTCGAAATATCGAAACTAGCCGATTAATGTAGTACTTTGTCTTTGCCTCGATCTCAATCCGAATCTCTCCTTTCTTTATCTATACATATTCAAATTTAGCTCATTCAATCACCAATTCATTCAATTTGATCCAAACACACATATTTAGGTCATTTTACAAAATAGCCCTCACATTTTCACATTTCGACACTTTAGTCCCTATTTCACAAAATCACAAAATACACAAAATTTCTCTTCACTTATGCCTACCCAAATTTTCCCCATGCTAATACAAGCCCATATATTTCATTTATTTCACATTTTAGTCCCTCAAAATATTATTTTCACAATTTAGTCCAAATTACTCAATTTCACTAAAAATTCAAAGACAGAATATGTCCATCCTTCACATATCTTCCATATTTCATCATCAACTATCACAAAGCTCAAACATTCATCAATGGCATATCTCAAAATCACCATCAAATTCTAAAATGAAAGCATGGGTTTGCTAGAACGCTAGGCAACGATCACAAAAATGTAGAATTTATCAAAAACCGAGCTCAAAACATACCTTGATTAAACCAATTTGCTAGCCGAAACCTAAGAAGCTTTCTTTCTTTCTTTCTCTTCAACTTTCAGCAAGAAAAGGTGATAAAAATGGCTTTAATTTTTGTTTTGTTTAATTAATATTAACATTAATAAATATTTTACACTTTTAACCTTAATGAATTTTAATAATAACACCTTATGCCATGCTATTATCATCCATTTACTTTCAAATGGTTTAATCACAACATAAGGACTTCTCTTTTAGAAGACCATGACAAATAGACACTTTAACAATTAGCACACAACTTTTACATTTTATGCAATTTAATTCTTTTTCATAATTCGACACACACACAATCGATAAAATTTCCACACCAAATTTTCACACATGATCAATCGCATATTATAAACATAAAAAATAATATTAAAATTGTAACAGACCAATTTTGACCCAAATCGGAACGGTGGTTTCGGGACCACGAATCCGAGCCTGAGAGATATTTTAATATTATATTTTGTGTTTGTTATATGTGATTTAGTGAGTGTGAAAATATCGTAGAAAAATTTAGTCGTTTAAGTGCTCAATTTGATAAAAAGGATTTAATCGAGAAAAGCGCAAAAGTTGCATGCTAAAGTGAAGAGTACTAAATTGATTGTGGCTTTTTAAGTGGGTGTACCAAAAGGGCAATTAGCCCATTCACCATAGTAAGGGACGACAATGGGCTTTTATAAGTCCAAATTACATGTTAATTTAGTTTATTACCAAGTTATATTAGAATATTAAGTAATAATGTTAAATTATATGTGAAATACAACATTATTATAATAAGAATGAATGGGAAGAAAGAGAACATCACATTGTTCATCTTCTTGGCCGAATTTTTGAGGAGAAAAACTCCATTGTTGGAGCTTGAAGTTTCGGCAACTTAGAGCTTGATTTGGGGTAGGTATTTTGCTTAGTTTTTGATAAATTTTACGTTTTTGAGATCGTTGCTTCGTATATTACCCGACCCATGTCTAAATTTTTGAAAATACTATGTATGTAGGATTCGGCCATTAACAAGCTTGGATAGTTTTGATGTTTGATGATTTTAAATTAAATGTATGTTAAAGATTTACAAGTTTTGTATTGGGATTTTTGGTAATTTTGAGTATATAGGGCTAAATTGAAAAGAATAAATTTGTGAAGGATTAAAATGTCAAATAAACGAAATGCATGGACACATATGGCCATAGGGGATATTCGGCCAAGCTATAAAGTTGGAAAATTTTGCTTATTTGGTGTTTTGTGTAAATTGGACCAAATTGTAAAAATGGGAAATATTAGGGGCAAAATTGTAAATTGCCCATTAGGGTGTTTTGAGACTAAATTGAGATGAAATGAGATTAAATGAGCTAAATTCTAATGTGTTTTAGATCAAGAGCAAAGAAAGACAGAATTAGACCGGGGAAAGACGAAGGTTCTCGAATAGCCGATTCGCACGGACTATCGACAACCGAGGTAAGTCCTTTAGCTAAAATATGTCGATAAATTAATTATGAACTTAATGAATGATGAATTGTGAAAATTTAGAGTATAAATTCATGATGTAGCCAAATGTAAATGAATAGCATTAAAATGAATTTATTTTGGCTAAGGCAAAGTGAATAAGTAAGTTCTTGAGCTACCTTGTGTTTAAAAGTTATTTACAAGTCTAATGAATGATAGAATTTGTATAAGTTTGGTGTTGAATCATGAGTTGGCCGAATGAAATGATGATGGATTGGATTGTTTTCAAATATATTTAATGTAATGTGAATAAATGCATATGGTTCGTTATGTGACAGTGCAATGTGAAAGGCTTAAAAAAAAAATTTATTCTGACATTCGGGCTTCGAGCCTAGCAGGCCTTGTGCCGGTGTTATTTATCGGGCTTTTATGCCTAGCAGGCCTTGTGCCTGTGTTATTTATCGGGCTTTTACGCCTAGCAGGCCTTGTGCCGGTGTTACTTTTCAGGCTTTTACGCCTAGCAGGCTTGATGCCGGTGATGTATATTACAAAATAGAAACCGAAAATTTTGTTCACGGCGAATTAAAGTAAACTCATCGAGTTAACGGCTCAGGTGAGTATGTGAAGTAGAAATGAATTTCTTACTTATAATAGACAAGGAAAATCAGTAATTTATTACAAATGGCATGTGTTATAAGTGTAGAATATATACATATAAATATGGTATTAATATGTGTTCTTAGCTTTACTGATGAATGATATGATTGTGGTATCTTGGTCTTCTAACATGAGGATACACGACTAGGCATGTTCGACCACATGAGTGGTTGTGTAATTGATGCCATGTTATAGTAATTGACATTTAAGTATATAAATGCATGTACCTATGATTATGCGATGACAATTTGGGTTTCGAAAGGTTGGTTTATAAACAAATATTTTGATCATAAGCATGTGGGCGAAGAGATATCGTTTCTACGAATCCATACTTGTCAATATGAGTATGTAAATTTAAGTTTGAAAATGAGTATGAGTACAAGTCCACAAGTTAGATTATAGTAATTTAATGGCTGAAATTCAAATGTTATTTTTATGAAATTAGGACTTACTAAGCTAGCAAGCTTATTGTGTGAAATGTTTCCTCTGTTTCATAGATTAGGTACAAGCTACAAACTCATCGGGATTGTTCGGAAAGTCACTCACACTATCAATCTGCATTTTGGGTACTCTTTCATTTTGGTTTTAAACGAAGGCATGTATAGGAAAGATTTAGTATTTGTTTGATGAACTCTTAAGGTATATGTATATAATAGCCATGCGAATATGGCTAAATTTTTAGTAAGTACGATGTTGTGTTTCAATATATATGTTGGTTCATAATGGCAATGTTTATGAAATTCTTAATCCAGGTTAAATCGTTTTTGTTAAGAAATATTTGCATACAAAATGAATCCTTGAATTTGGGATGTAGGTAGGTTCGGTTAAAAGCTAATCTTTCATAAAATGCAACAGAACAGCTTGTAGTAGCAGCAGTGATGTGAGTTAGAAAAATCACCAAAAATAGGATATATTGAATTTGAAGGTGAATGAGATATGAAATTAAACCTTATTGTGTCTATTTTTACCTGAAAGAAACAGAGTAGGTAAAAGATTTATATATTATAGGATAATTAAGTTTTAGTGAGACCTGCTCTGAATGAATTCGTGAGTCACTGTTCTGTTTTGGAAAAATTGTCAAAAATTGTAAAAAAATAATTAGGAATCATGGTTTATATGTGTAGAACCCTTAATGAGTCTATTTTTCATTGGTATAAACAAGAACAGTATATGAAATTTGTGCAATGAGATAACTGCATTTTTGTAGAGACAGGTCAGAATTGTCAAGCTGTGTAATAAGGGTAACTTTGATGAATAAACTGTACTAATTGGCCACATGAAAAATTCTGGAAAAATTATGGTGAAAATTTATATGAGTCTAGTTTCAAGGAAAATTTACGGATCTAAATTTCTAGTTTTTTAACTCGAGTTATAGTCAAATTAGTCGGCGTGACACAGTTTGACAGCTTTAAAATTTTATGTCCTGAACTTGTAGTCAAGTCTAGTAACGCCTCTTACTCAACTCCGGCGATGGTCTCGGGTAAGGGGTGTTACAAAAATATTTTTCTGACCTCGAATTTGTGGTCCCAAAACCAATGTCCTGACTAGGGTCTAAACTAGACTGTTACATCCTTGCTAAAATTAGCAAGTCTACACCCACTCTTCCTCACATCAAGGGACAACACCAAGAGGGGAAGGAATCAAGGATTCCCTAGCTAAAAATAGGAAGGAACATTAGGGGCTAGAAGGCTATAAAAGGATGTTTCATTTCATTCATCAACACATACTAGTTTTAATAAAAACATCTTTTGAGTGTTCTTATCTTTCTTATGTGAAGCGATTTCCTGAGTTTTATGTTGGTTTAGAAAATAGCTTGATTGAATAATCTTGAAATGGTTCAAAAGGTGGAAACCTTAATGCGAAGCACTTAAATTCTCTTAGGAACCGTAGCTATATTAAAACTATGACCCGCTTAAACTTGACCTTATACTCGAATCTTGGTGTATCAAGGTTTGATAAGTTCGAACAGTTCAATGAAGAACCAAGAGAGAAATATTCTCACAAAATATTATTTAATTTCAAGAAAAAAGTCTTTTTTTTTACATGAATGACTTAGAAAAAAATTTATAGGCCTCAAATGACCTTTCAAGTTCCCTTAAGACCTTTCAAATTCAGTTATTTAACTAGCTTAAATCAAACCATTAAATTCAGTTTAACTCTTTGATGGTTAGCCCAAAAGGCATGTCTCTTCACTTGTCTTTGAGTAGATGAAAGGACATGTCTTTTCATTAGTCCATGGATAGCTTAAAGGTCACCATCTTTATGAAGATTAATGCTCCTTAAGTTGTTGTTTGTAGTCCTTTCTTCTACCATAACTGAATGCCTTCATTCTTTGTATTTTCTCCCTTTAATTAGTGCCATGAATTTGCATTAAGTGCATCAAAACTGAACAGAATTTGAAGAGTCACTCTTGGTCCATTTGAACAGTCACAATGCATCACATTGAAAGTTGATTCTTGAATGAATTTTGAGCATTCATTCACCTTCAACATCGACCAAAAAATGTTCCCTTTATGCACCAGCAATTAAGTGACTGAATACACACTCTTTTATGCCAAAATTGAGTAGCCATTTGAATATGACAACATTTGATTCTTCTTGGCAAACAAACAACCCTATTGTAGCTGTAAAATATGTGAACAACTTTTGAACTATCCTAGGACAAACAACTGAACACACAATTAATTTATTTAAGATACACTAAACATTGCAAACTTTTCACATTCATATTAAGCTTTTACACCTCATTAAAGATAGAATTCAACATACTATAACTCACACATTTTTTATAAAAATAATAGCCAAAATAAATAACACACTTCAAACACTTATGACACAAATTCATGCTTAAACATAATTAATAACTAATAAGCTTAAATGCATGGTTTAATTAATATGCAAACTAAATGAACAAATGAGTTACTTAATGCAATGCTTGATTTAAGAAGCATGACATAATTAATGACTTAAGTATCGTGAGAGTTACACAATGCATGACATAATTAAATCATGAACTTTATTAACATATGTGTAACATCCTGAATTGGTGGGGCTTCGCATTTAATGTGCTGTGATGTTTATGTTATGCTTGATGTGCTAGTTAAGGTGTTTAAGGGGTCAAGAATGGGCTCAGGGATTGGGCCGAGGCCTTAATCGAATTTTCTGTTTGGACACTCTAGTGGAAAGCCAGTTAGGATAGGGCTTAAAAGATGTTATCTGTGTTTTAAGACACAAATGGGCTTGTGGCCCAGTGGCAAAGTGGCACCATTTAGAGAGCAGGGAGGTGGCGTCAGCTGAGGAGGCCCAAGTTCGAATCGCATGAAGCCCAATTTTCTTATTTAATTTTAATTATTTTCGGTATTAAAGGGGGGAGCAGGTTGGACGGCAATGGGGCTTGGAAATAGGGGGAATAAATGTTTGGACAATGTAGATAATATGGCTGATAATATGGCAGATAAAAGGAAGAAGAGGTGGTGTTATCTGGGTCACTTGTGGATAAGAGATCAGATAATGATAAGGGAGAAAATTTAGGAATTATATGCTTGTAACACCCTGGTTCTAGGGGTTATGCATTTGGTGCATAACTCAGGTGTTGGCACACTTCAGTGTGTGGTCGGGTGAGTTTTAGGGGTCTTGAGAACCCTAGGTGGTGGGGGAATGCCTTAGGAAATTTTTAGTTTTAGTGGTTAAAAGGGGAGCTTGGCAAAGTTGGGTCTTAAGAGAAATTTTGGTGAAGATATGATGCAAAGAATGGCTTGGCAGAGTGGCAGGGTAGACGCCACATAAGGCATGGAGAAGTGACGCCTCAAGGGGGCTTTGGGGTCTCAGGATCAAGCTGCAAAGGCAGCATTTTCTTTTGTTTTTGCGTCATGAGCGAGGGGGAAGAGTTGGTTTCAGTTTTGGCACCTTAAAAAGGGGGATTTTGACTTGTTCAAAAATTTTGAATGGATGGCTAGGAGAAGAGATGAGTTGGAATTTATTTTGAATTTTTGAAGGGTTGGTATAGAGTGAAAGTAGGAGGAATTTTTGGGATTTGGTGGGGGTTGAGTTGTTGGCCGAATTTAGTAGTATAAATAGGGGAGAGCTCACCTTTGGCCACCCTTTGGTTCCATTTGCTCTTGCCGAATTGCTTCACCATTTCTTTTGGCCGAAATTTCAAGACTTAGCCAAATTCTCCATTTATTCTTCCCATTTCACCTGAGCCGAAACCTTCATTGCATCTTATTCTTTCTTCTTTTGGATCCTTAGCCGAATCACTCACCCTTTCATCTCTCTTTTCTTCCATTTTGGGCTAAACCGAAAGTACACCCCCATACCTTTCTTTCCTCTTGTCAAACCTTTTGGCCGAACCCCTATCTCCTTTCCATTGATTTTCTTTCATTGTTAGCAGTCAACTTGGTAAGTGGTGGTAAGGGGTTTATTTTGGTAAGTTATGTATTTAGTATTCGATTAAGTCTAAGGTTGTTAAGTGAATGATGCTAAGGCCGATTGTAGGGGAGAAGAGCCTAACGCAGGAGACTTTCTTTGGAGTGGTATAGTCAGCGTTTGCAGAAGCATTAAGTAGCGTTCGGGATTCAAGTTGTGTTGGTAAGAAATATTTAGTAAAATTGATACTTAGTTTGTGACTTGAGTGTTTAACCGTTGTTCTGATTAAGTGTGTTGATGGAGGCAACAACCAGTCAAGGAGGGCAAGGGAAAGCTCCTGTTCCGAAGTTCAAGAAGAGATCGGTCTCGGCGGTTCGAGATTGGCCACCGGGGTGTGGGCCAGCAGCAGGTGATAGTTATAGGCAGATAGCTGTTGTTTCGCTAAGCGATAGCATTGGGATCAAAAGTTTAGAACTGCAAGTGTTAAGGTGTGTAATCACCGCACTATTTCTTCAGTTATTTGCCTGCTAACGTGTATATATATATGATGTGTGGTAGCCGATCATAATGGCTTAAGTGGTGAATTACCATGTTTGGGTAATCAGAGGTCAGGTGAGTAAGGTTGTGATTTTAAGTTAATACGATGTATAAGTATATGCATGATGTGGTAATGGTAGATGATAAATACTTACTCTATATGCTATTTTGACATGATTTATTGGGGCATGGGCATGGGGTTGGATTTGATCACGAAAGGGCGGAGAGTACATACTGATGTACGTGGTCTAATGATAGCTTCGGGCTACATTAGCACTTGATGAGTTGCTGTGTGCATCATCAAGGGAGATGTTGGCTTGGTGCCCATCTCGGCGGTTGATCGCTATGTGCATCACCGTAGACAGATTACTATCGGGATCACGATGTGATCAGTGGCTCAGCCACGGCCTTCTGCAGCGGGACTGCCGAGGTAAGATATGTGGGATCACTCGGTTGTAATCGGTGGATTAGCCACGGCCTTGAGCAGGGAGTCTGCTAAGGTTGGTGTATGGATGGACCTAGGTTGGGCTGTGATGCATGATTGCATGATTGGTTCGTGGATTGTATGGATATGGGCCAAGCCCATACGTGTGGAAATACGTGTTACGATTATGCACTGAGTCTGTGGACTCACCCTATTTTCTTAACCATTTCAGGTGATGCGTAGATTTGGACCGGGATCGGAGAGGACACATGGTGGCCCATGCAGAAGGAAGAGTTTAAATATTTTAAGCTTATTTATGTTAAGCATTTGGTTTTAAATATTGATTGTAATAAGGGCCTTAGAATTATTTTATTATTATTGGTACTATTTTATTTTTAATTTAATTATGACTTGATAAATTAAATTACTAGCTTGTGAAGATGATTTTATTCTAAACTACTTATTCAAAGTATTCATATTTAAAGTTTAATGTGGACATTTTTATAGTATCAAAGTTTAAAGTATAGTCTTAAAAGTACATGGGTTTTACCAAAAAGTTAATAAATCTTACTGTTTTATTCGAAGTTAACAAGGATTTTCAACTGTCTTTCCGAAGTGACATAACCAGATTCGGTCGTAGTGAATGGGCCGGGTTTGGGGATGTTACAGATTGGTATCAGAGCCCGGTTCAAAACTCGGCTTTGAGGGTTTTGGGCCCAAAAACGTTTTCAAAATGGGCTTTTCGAAATGTGGGCTTTTATAAAAAGTTTTCAGGTTATTCTGGCATGGCACCTGTACCTCCGGCCCGAAGTCCACCAGGTAAGTACTTCTAGCTCTTGAAGTGATTTGTTTGTGTGATTTATTATGGGCTTGATTGGGTTCATAGATTAGAATATTAAGGCTTTTTGGACCCTAGGATTAGTCTACTCAAACATATGCATAAGACTTAAGGATTATTAAACAAACCTATGAAGTTAGTCGCCGAGTTAAGGTGTGGCAACCACTGTACGCATGTCTAGGAGTGGTATTCAGTAAGAGCATGGTATTTAAGCAGTCCTAGTGACTCACCTCCTCTTTACTCGAATCCTACCTGGTGCGTAGCTACGGTTCACCTTAACCAAGAGGACTTGTTCATAGGCTAAACCAGTTATTAAAACCCGAAAGGGAATTAGCCTTGCTATTTTTTTAAAACCCCTCTGTTTTAAATTTTTTTTTCAAATTTACCCCTTTGGTTTGTGAAACCCTAAATCTGATTTTGAAAGACGTTTTTCGATTTATAAAATTTCCAAAATGCCCCTAGTGGCAAAAATTACAAAAAATGCCCCTGTATTGTAAAATTATCGTACTACCCTCAACTTTTGATAAAATGCTTTTTACTTTGCAAAATACCAAAATCTCGAGTTTTCAAAATTTTAAGATACCCTGGTTTGTGGAAATTTACAAAAATACACCTGGTTGGTAAAATTACCTAAAACGCTCTTGGGTTTCTAAATTTTCAGATTTCTCTCGACTTTTACTGAAATATTCCTATTTTACCAAATATCAGAAAATCCTATTTTGTGAAATATTGTGATATTCCGATTTGGAGAATTTACGAAAATGCCCATGATTTCCAAAATTACTGAGATAACTCCAATTTCTGCAATTTTTGCAACATCTTTGATTTGAGAAGCAAATTTTCAAGATGACCCCTGAGATTGTGTAAATTTTGAAATATCCTTAAGTTGGAAAACTATTTTCAAAATTGACCCTGAGTTATTACCAAAATACCCCTGTAGGAAAATGACGAATTTACCCCTGGGTTGGAAATGCTAAGAATGTGAATGTTTGAATTAGAAAAGAGAACTTTAGATGAAACTTTGATTGATCGAAAGAACCACTCTCGGAAATTTCTTTTCATAAAATTTGCTCGTGGATAAATAGTAAAACAATTTCTAATGCATAAAACTTTTAAACAGACTAAATTGAGGCGCTAGATATGAGTTCTAGGGGGCGTGGTCGTAATGCTCGTGGATGTGGTCGAGGCAGGATGTCAGTATCGGAACCGGTTGGGTCTGGCCATGGGTCAGAAAACGGTGTGCCGCCACCAGCTGTTGAAGTTGAGTATCAGGATCAGACTGGGGGAGACGACGCAGTATTGCAGGCTATGCTGCGGGTGCTTGAGCGGGTGGCGGGAGCTAATGCGAGCAATGGGACTCGGAAGTCGGTACCCGAGAGACTTAGGTCGAATGGAGCCGAAGTTTTCAGAGGAGTGTCTGGGGTAGCTCCGAACGTGGCAGAATACTGGCTAGAGGCAGTGGAAAGGATTATGGACGACTTGGATTTAACTTCAGAGGAGAAGCTCAAGGGTGCTATATCGCTTCTTCGGGATGAGGCCTACCAGTGGTGGCTCACGGTTAAGGAAAGTACTCCTGTCGATCGAGTGGACTGGGGTTACTTTAAGATCAGGTTTGAAGGAAAGTATATCGGAGTGAGCTATGTGGATGCTCAGAGGAAGGCGCTCCTCAATCTGGTGCAAGGAGGCAAGTCAATAGCGGAGTACGAGGCTGAGTTTCTGCGGTTGAGCCGGTATGCTCGGGGCATCATGGCAACAGATTATGAGAGATGCGTCAGATTTGAAGATGGGCTACGGGATGAGCTACGAGTTTTGATTGCTCCGCAACGGGAAAGAGACTTCGCTGTATTAGTGGAGAAAGCTCGGATAGCTGAGGAGGTCAAGAAGGCTGAGAGGCACAACAGAGAAAGAAACCGTGATAAGAGAAGTGTTGGATCGCCAGAAGTGTTTGAGAGGGTTCAGAAAAGACCAAGGGTCGAGACTCCTGTTCGTATTGCTAAGCCAGCCGCCGGAAATCCAGATCGTCCGTGTGTGCAGTGCGGAAGGTATCATGCTGGCGAGTGCTGGAATCGAGTTCGAGAATGCTTCAGATGCAAGTCCAAGACTCATCTGGTTAAGGATTGTCCCCAGAATCCGAATAGAACTCGGACATTAGGCCAAGGTTATGTGCAGCCGGGCAGAGGTGGTCAGCAGGCGACGGGAGGTCGTGGTCTGAACCATGGAGGGAATGGTTCCGGCCGAGGTCGTGGAACAATAGGCCGCGGTAATGGTGGCACTGAGGTAAGACAGCCAGGTCTGGTTTATGCAGTCTGTCGGAGGGAGGATAGTGATGTACCGGATGTGTCGGCGAGTAAGTTTCTCATGTTTGGAATATTCTTTGTTGTTTTGTTCGTTTGGGTGACTGTTTGTTTTGTTGCTCGTAAAGTATCTAGAACTTTAAGTATGGACTTAGAAACTGTGCCTAGATAGTATGTTAGCTCTTTGAGATAAGAGTGCGCAGCTATAGCGTAGCATGTTGTTAGTCTAGTCAAGTAATTTCGAGGACGAAATTATTTTAAGGAGGGTAGAATTGTAACACCCTGGTTCTAGGGGTTATGCATTTGGTGCATAACTCAGGTGTTGGCACACTTCAGTGTGTGGTCGGGTGAGTTTTAGGGGTCTTGAGAACCCTAGGTGGTGGGGGAATGCCTTAGGAAATTTTTAGTTTTAGTGATTAAAAGGGGAGCTTGGCAAAGTTGGGTCTTAAGAGAAATTTTGGTGAAGATATGACGCAAAGAATGGCTTGGCAGAGTGGCAGGGTAGACGCCACATAAGGCATGGAGAAGTGACGCCTCAAGGGGGCTTTGGGGTCTCAGGATCAAGCTGCAAAGGCATCATTTTCTTTTGTTTTTGCGTCATGAGTAAGTGGGAAGAGTTGGTTTCGGTTTTGGCACCTTAAAAAGGGGGATTTTGACTTGTTCAAAACATTTTGAATGGATGGCTAGGAGAAGAGATGAGTTGGAATTTATTTTGAATTTTTAAAGGGTTGGTATAGAGTGAAAGTAGGAGGAATTTTTGGGATTTGGTGGGGGTTGAGTTGTTGGCCGAATTTAGTAGTATAAATAGGGGAGAGCTCACCTTTGGCCACCCTTTGGTTCCATTTGCTCTTGCCGAATTGCTTCACCATTTCTTTTGGCCAAAATTTCAAGACTTAGCCAAATTCTCCATTTATTCTTCCCATTTCACCTGAGCCAAAACCTCCATTGCATCTTATTCTTTCTTCTTTTGGATCCTTAGCCGAATCAATCACCCTTTCATCTCTCTTTTCTTCCATTTTGGGCTAAATCAAAAGTACACCCCCCATACCTTTCTTTCCTCTTGTCAAACCTTTTGGCCGAACCCCTATCTCCTTTCCATTGATTTTCTTTCATTGTTAGCAGTCAACTTGGTAAGTGGTGGTAAGGGGTTTATTTTGGTAAGTTATGTATTTAGTATTCGATTAAGTCTAATGTTGTTAAGTGAATGATGCTAAGGCCGATTGTAGGGGAGAAGAGCCTAACGCAGGAGACTTTCTTTGGAGTGGTATAGTCAGCGTTTGCAGAAGCATTAAGTAGCGTTCGGGATTCAAGTTGTGTTGGTAAGAAATATTTAGTAAAATTGATACTTAGTTTGTGACTTGAGTGTTTAACCGTTGTTCTGATTAAGTGTGTTGATGGAGGCAACAACCAGTCAAGGAGGGTAAGGGAAAGCTCATGTTCCGAAGTTCAAGAAGAGATCGGTCTCGGCGGTTCGAGATTGGCCACCGGGGTGTGGGCCAGCAGCAGGTGATAGTTATAGGCAGATAGCTATTGTTTCGCTAAGCGATAGCATTGGGATCGAAAGTTTAGAACTGCAAGTGTTAAGGTGCGTAATCACCGCACTATTTCTTCAGTTATTTGCCTGCTAACGTGTATATATATATGATGTGTGGTAGCTGATCATAATGGCTTAAGTGGTGAATTACCATGTTTGGGTAATCAGAGTCAGGTGAGTAAGGTTGTGATTTTAAGTTAATACGATGTATAAGTATATGCATGATGTGGTAATGGTAGATGATAAATACTTACTCTATATGCTATTTTGACATGATTTATTGGGACATGGGCATGGGGTTGGATTTGATCACGAAAGGGCGGAGAGTACATACTGATGTACGTGGTCTTATGATAGCTTCGGGCTACATTAGCGCTTGATGAGTTGCTGTGTGCATCATCAAGGGAGATGTTGGCTTGGTGCCCATCTCGGCGGTTGATCGCTATGTGCATCACCGTAGACAGATTACTATCGGGATCACGATGTGATCGGTGGCTCAGCCACGGCCTTGTGTAGTGGGACTACCGAGGTAAGATATGTGGGATCACTCGGTTGTAATCGGTGGATTAGCCACGGCCTTGAGCAGGGAGTCTGCTAAGGTTGGTGTATGGATGGACCTAGGTTGGGCTGTGATGCATGATTGCATGATTGGTTCGTGGATTGTATGGATATGGGCCAAGCCCATACGTGTGGAAATACGTGTTACGATTATGCATTAAGTCTGTGGACTCACCCTATTTTCTTAACCATTTCAGGTGATGCGTAGATTTAGACCGGGATCGGAGAGGACACATGGTGGCCCATGCAGAAGGAAGAGTTTAAATATTTTAAGCTTATTTATATTAAGCATTTGGTTTTAAATTTTGATTGTAATAAGGGCCTTAGAATTATTTTATTATTATTTTTGGTATTATTTTATTTTTAATTTAATTATGACTTGATAAATTAAATTACTAGCTTGTGAAGATGATTTTATTCTAATCTACTTATTCAAAGTATTCATATGTTAAAGTTTAATGTGGACATTTTTATAGTATCAAAGTTTAAAGTATAGTCTTAAAAGTACATGGGTTATACCAAAAAGTTAATAAATCTTACTGTTTTATTCGAAGTTAACAAGGATTTTCAACTGTCTTTCCGAAGTGACATAACCAGATTCGGTCGTAGTGAATGGGCCAGGTTTGGGGATGTTACAATGCTGGTCACAGTGGTGGTCGAAATTCCAACACTGAGGGGGAGGAGGAATCGGTTCTGGTATGTTCAAGGGGTGCCGAAATTTCCCTTGATTAATAGCTTAGTTTTAGTTTTAAAAAGGGGCATTTTTGGTTTTTAGGTAGTAGGTGCCGAAATTTGGTTTAAGTAAGGGGGACATCTCTTCAATTCCGGCATTTGGATCCTATTCTTTTCTTTTTCTTTCCTCTCATCTCCACTTTTATGCAAAAGCCGAAATTCCATGGTTCTTTCCTCTGCTTTCTTCTACAAGCCGAAACCTCACAGTTCCTCTCTACATCTTTTCTTTTGATCTCCTCTAGAGCCGAATCTCTTCACTTCAATTCTCTTCTCCACTCTTTCCTACTAGCCAAAAACCTTGTCCACTCTTTTCTCCTTGCCGATTTCTTTCTTCTATCGTGCTAAGTGCTGAAATCTTTAAAGGTTAGTCGAACCTGTTGGTGTTAATGTAAGTGCCGAATTCTCTCTTCACTTTTTGTGGCAAGATTATCTTTAGAGTAATGTTTGATTTGTTCTTGTGTTCTTATTTTGGGGCGACACATCGGGAATCGAAGTAGATCGTCTAGATCTAAAAGCCAGAAACCGCTAGTCTCTAAACTCCATCTCTTTTTGGGATTTTAAGGTAAGGGGTTCTCTTTGGATTTTCATTAGGCTCGTTATTGTATTTGTGGTCTTAACTCTGTGTATGGATTAACAACCATATGTTGTGATGGTAGCAACTGATAAGGTCTTTTGATGGAATCAAATGTCGATCAGGCGAAGGAGGGGATTGGATCTGTAAACCAATCCCTAAGTTTAAGAAAAGAGCGGTGTCAGCGGTTCGAGATTAGCCACCGGGTTGTGGACCGACTTCAGAACAAAACCGTAGGTAGTTAGTAGTCGTATCGGCTACTGATAGTATCGACATAGAAAGTATCGTCTTGACCGTAATCAGGTGTGTAGATCTCTATCACACTAATTAATCTATATTACATATGTTATGGGCTAAAAGCCGAAAAGAGGCTATATGGACAGTCGTATTACCCGAAAGGGTAGGCATGGGATGCCAGATACGTAATCATAGAAACTTCTCTATGTGTGTCGATGTATATGATAGTCTGTGATCTTTTAGGTAGTATATTGTATTGATTCTGCATGTATGTATGCATGGGATGGGGTTAATATGATGAAGGGGAAGAGCATGTTAATAGGTCACTTGGTGATCGGTGGTTAAACCACGAATTGTAAAGTTAGGTCACAATAGTGATCGGTGGCTAAGCCACGTTAAATTTATTCCTGATTGTTAGGAATAGGCAGCATTAGCGGTTGGTGGGTTGATTGTAGAAATCCCCGAGGTGTGTTGGCTGGTACGGGCTGGTGTGTAGAGGATGGACTTTTAGGTTGGGTTGGGCCATGTAGCATGTAAATATTCTGTTGCCATTGTGTAAGGGTCAAAGCCCATAATGTGTTTGTGGGCCTCAAGCCTTTTATGTGTTTTCGGGATTTGCACACTGAGTCTTGGTGACTCACCCTTTATTTTCCTTAAATCTTTCAGGTGAGCAGTAGATCGTGGATATAGGAGCGGAGGCGGACTCGAGGGGCCATCAAGTCTTTTATTTTCATAAACTATTCCCGGTTTTCTCTTAAGTTTCAATGTTGGGATTATTTATGTAATAAGGCCTCCGTAGCTTAGGTTATCGATTTATATGTGTTAATGTTTATATTTTAAATCTATTTTCAAAGACTTAATTATAATAAGTAATGAAATGTGAATTTCAAACACACTTAACGTAAAGATATGTTTTTGAAAAAAAAACACTAAGTTAACGAATATTTGATTAATTGAACCGAGATTTCCAAAACCAACAAAGCCCAGTTTTCAACATAACAAGTCATCAAAGAGTTTTTCAAATGGGATACGTGCTCACTTTAAAGTAAATAAAGAACTTTGATTTTAACATTTAAACCCGTAGCATGCCAGATCCGATCGTAGCGTTTGGGCCAGGTTTGGGGTGTTACATTTTGGTATCAGAGCCCCAGTTGCAAAGCTCGGGCTTTGAAATGGGTCCATTAGTAGTTTATAAAATTTGTGGAAATACTTTGGTTGAGATCTGGCCTTCGAGTCTACAGGCACCCGATCCACGCAGGTAAGTATTCTAACTCTTGATGAGGTATGCATGTTGGGTTGACGGGCTTTATGGGGACGTAGAATAGTAAGTTAGTAATTAATGGACTTTAGGCTTAGCTTAAACAACTCTTTAAATTCATAAGACTTAATCTAACTAAACATGCCCGTAAACAAGTCACTGGGTTAGGGTGTGGCAACAGGCATACGCATGTCTAGGATTGGATTCAGGGAGAGCTTGGTACTTAAGCGGTCCTAGTGACCCACCTCCTCTTCGCTGGAATCCTACCTGGTGCCTAGTGACTGTTCACCTTAGCCGCGAGGACTTGTTGATGGGCCAAAGACAATAACTAAAACCCGAAAGGGACCAATACCCTACCGTTGTAAATTACTAATATGCCCCTAGTTTTGAAAATTTTCAAAATACCCTTGGGTTGTGAAAATTTCCAAAACACCCTTGGTTTTATAAATTATCCATGTTTTGTAAATTTACTCGAAAAACCCTAGATTTACAAAATTACCAAAATACCCTGATTTGCGAAATTGTCCAAACTTGTTGAATTACCAAAATACCGTCGATTTGAAAAAAAATTAAAAAAATTTAAATTACCAAGACCTATTTTGTGAAATTACAAAAATGCCCTGTAGGGAAGAATTACGAAAATACCCTTGGGTAGTGAAATGACGAAAATACCCTGGTGTAACGAAGGTGAGATTATGGATGTTACTCGTATGTTTGATGCATGAATGTGATGTTCTGTTAAAATGCGTGTGGGTGTTGAATGTATGTGGTTCCTAGAATTAGGAGATACAGACTTGAGACTGAATCGTGTAGATGTAATTTCGACTTCGAAAGAACTACTATTGAAATTACTTTTCATAAGACTGTTCATTATTAAATCAGTGAAAGAAATTATTAATCCATAAAACTTCTAATCAGATAAAAGCGAATTGGTAGTATGAGTACAAGGGGTCGAGGACGTCCGCCGCGTGGCCGTGGTAGGGGTAGGATGGCTGTGTCAGAACCAGTAGGATCTGGCCATGGGTTAGGAAACGAGATGCCAGTTCCACCAGCTGCGGAGGCAGAATTTCAGGATCAGACGGACGGAGATGATGCGGTATCTCAGGCGATGTTACAAGTTTTAGAGAGAGTTGCTGGGGCAGGCATAGGTACAGGAGCTTGAAAATCTGTGCCGGAGCGACTTAGAGCCAATGGGGCAGAAATGTTTAGGGGAATTTCTGGTATAGCCCCGAGTACATCTGAGTACTGGTTGGAGGCGGTTGAGCGTATAATGGATGATCTGGATTTCACGGAAGAGGAAAAATTGAAAGGGGTTGTATCTCTCCTACGGGACGAAGCTTATCAATGGTGGCTTACGGTTAAGGATGGTACGGTGGCTGACCGTATCACCTGGGATTTCTTCAAAATGGCGTTTCAGAGTAAATACATTGGGACAAGTTATGTGGATGCAGAGCGTAGGGCGTTTCTGAATCTGGTTCAGGGAAGTAGGTCGATGGCTGCGTATGAAGCGAAATTCTTACGCCTTAGCCGTTATGCTCGAGGGATGGTGGCCACGGACCATAAACATTGTGTTTGATTTGAAGATGGTCTGAGGGACGATCTGCGTGTATTGATAGCACCACAATGGGAGAGGGAATTTGCTGTGCTTGTGGAAAAAGCTAAGATAGCTGAGGAGGTTAAGCGGACAAAAAAATTGAATCGGGATAGAGATAGGAGCGGAAGTAAGAGAAATTTTGGATCATCAAGGGCAGCTGGGCGTATTCAGAAAAGACCCAGGTCAGACGGGCCGAGACGGGATGAGAGACCTGCTGTTGCTGGTCAGACACAGAAGTGTGCTCGATGTGGTAAATTCCATGTAAGTGAGTGTTGGGCGGGCAGTGGGAAGTGCTTTAGGTGTAGATTTAAGGACCACCAAGTTAGAAACTATCCGCAGCAATGGGGCAGTGAAGGGCCCACAGGTCAAGGGAATGCACAGCCGGGAAGAGGAGGTCAGCAGCCACAGAGAGGTCGTGGTCCAGCCAGAGGTGGTAATGGTTCCGGTCGGGGTCGTGGAGCACCTAGCCAAGGGGCAGGAAACACTGAGAAGAGACAGACGGGGTTAGTTTATGCTGTCAGACATCAAGAGGAGGCTGACGCACCGGATGTCATAACCAGTACGTTCTTAATTTTTGGCTTGCCTTACACTGCATTAATTGATATTGGGTTGACGCATTCATATGTTGCTAGTAGGGTGTCTGAAACTTTAAGCGTAGATTCTGAGATTTCCTCTGGGGAGATGACTGTAGTTAGCCCGTTAGGACACTCTGTGATGGTAAATAAGCTTTATCAGGAGGTACCTTTGGAAGTTCAGGGAATAGTTTTCCTGGCTGATCTGATGGAATTACCGTTCGGGGAGTTTGATTTAATTTTAGGCATGGATTGGCTAGTGAAGTATCAAGCTAATGTAGATTGTGCAGCCAAGCGTATGGTGTTAAAAACCCCCGAGGGTGGCGAAGTGTTGGTAATAGGTGAAAGGGGGAACTGTTTGTCCAACGTGGTGTCTGCTTTACGAGTAGAAAGGATGGTGAGAAAAAGATGCGAGGCAATTTTAATGTTTGTTCGGGCTCTGCAAGACGAGGAACTAACTGCCGGGGATGTTAGGATGGTGAAGGAATTTCCTGATGTTTTTCCAGAAGAGCTCCCGGGATTACCCCCGGATCGTGAAGTGGAGTTTGGTATCGATCTTCTTCCGGGAACAGCGCCAGTATCTATCGCTCCATACAAAATAGCATTGAAGGAGTTAGTGGAATTAAAGGCACAGATCCAAGAGTTGCTGGACAGAGGGTTTATTCGACCAAGTTGTCACCTTGGGGAGCGCCGGTGTTATTCGTTAAGAAGAATGATGGATCAATGCATATGTGCATTGATTATCGCCAGCTGAATAAGTTGACCATCAAGAATAAATACCCATTGCCGAGGATCGACAACTTGTTCGATCAGTTGAAGGGGGATTCCGTCTTTTTGAAGATAGATCTGAGGTCAGGGTACCATCAGCTCAAGGTCAAGGAGGCGGATATTCATAAGACGGCCTTTAGGACTCGCTATGGTCACTACGAATTCATGGTGATGCCATTTGGATTGACCAACGCGCCAGATGAACCGAGTGTTCCAACCCTACTTGGATCAGTTTGTCGTGGTATTTATAGATGACATCCTGGTTTATTCAAGCTCGGAGAATGAGCATGACTCACATCTTCGGGTGGTTCTGCAGATTCTGAGGGAGAAGCAGCTATATGCCAAATTCAGTAAGTGCAAATTTTGGCTAAGGGAAGTTACTTTTCTAGGTCACGTTGTGTCGGTAGAGGGGATTAGGGTTGACCCTCAAAAAATTGAAGCGGTGTTGGATTGGAAGCCGCCTAAATCGGTAGCGAAAATTCAGAGTTTTCTTGGTTTAGCTGGGTATTACAGAAGGTTTGTGGAAGGATTTTCATTGATCGCGGCACCATTGACTAAGTTGTTACGGAAAGGGGTTTCGTTTGTTTGGTCTGATAAGCAGCAAGAGAGTTTCGAGAGGTTAAAAAGGATCTTGACGGAGGCTCCGGTGTTGATTCAGCCGGAAGATGGAAAGGAGTTCGTGATTTACTGTGATGCTTCACACACGGGGCTAGGATGCATGTTGATGCAAGATGGGAAGGTTGTTGCGTACACATCTCGGCAGTTAATACCGCACGAAGCAAATTATCCCACCCATGATTTGGAATTGGCGGCGGTGGTTTTTGCTTTGAAGATCTGGAGACATTATCTGTACGGGGAGAAATCTGTCATTTATACCGACCATAAGAGCTTAAAATACCTTTTGACCCAGAAGGAGTTGAATCTAAGGCAAAAGAGGTGGATCGAGCTGTTAAAGGATTATGACTGCTCGATCGAGTATCATCCGGGTAAGGCTAACGTGGTAGTGGATGCTCTGAGTCGTAAAGTAATCTCTGATTTGAGAGCAATGTTTGCCCACCTCAGTTTATACGATGATGGGAGTTTATTAGCTGAACTTCAAGTGAAACCCTCTTGGGTCAGTCAGGTTAAGGAGAAGCAGCAGACTGATGAGTTGCTAAAGGGGAAGTTTCGGGTAGGATCAAGTGATGGATCAACAGAATTTAGTGTGAATGAGGAAGGGCTATTATGTTTTCAAGGGAGAGTGTACATGCCGAAAGATCCTGAGTTGAGGCGTAGGATTTTGTTAGAAGCGCATAGTAGCCCATACGTTATGCACCCTGGAGGGAGTAAGATGTATCAGGATTTGCGAGAATAGTTTTGGTGGCCGGGCTTAAAATGAGAGGTGATCGAACTTGTGGGGAAGTGTTTGACCTGTCAGCAGGTAAAGGCGGAACATCAGTTACCATCAAGGTTGTTACAATCGGTGGAGATTCCACAGTGGAAATGGGAAAGGATCACCATGGATTTTGTTAGTGGGCTACCTCTCACACCTACTAAGAAAGATTCAGTTTGGGTAATTGTCGACCGCTTGACGAAGTCTGCTCATTTCATACCGGTACATGTCGATTACTCTTTGCAGAAATTGGCTAAGCTATATATAGCGGAGGTGGTAAGACTACATGGAGTACCTGTATCAATCATATCGGACAGGGACCCTAGGTTCACATCACGATTATGGAAGGCGTTGCATCAAGCATTGGGTACGAAGTTGGATTTCAGTACAGCGTTCCATCCTCAGACCGATGGTCAGTCTGAGCAGGTAATCCAGGTCCTAAAGGACATGTTAAGGGGTTGTGTCATTGATTTCAGGGGTAGTTGGGAAGAGTTTTTACCGTTGGCGGAGTTTGCGTACAACAACATTTACCAGTTTAGTATTCAGTATGCGCGCCCTATGAAGCATTGTACAGACGGAGGTGGCGTACTCCTATCTGTTGGACGGAATTAGAGGACCGTCGGATTTTGGGTCCAGAATTGGTTACCGAGACAGAGGAGAAGGTTGAGTTAATTAGGGCTCGATTAAAGGAAGCGTCAGACAGACAGAAGTCCTATGCTGGCCTAAAGCGTAAGGACAAAGAATTTGCAGTGGGTGACAAGGTTTTCTTGAAGGTATCACCGTGGAAGAAAGTATTAAGGTTTGGACGGAAGGGTAAGTTAAGTCCCAGATTCATCGAACCATACTGGGTGTTGAAACGAGTAGGACTGGTAGCCTATCAGCTTGAGCTACCTTCAGAGTTAAGCCAGATTCACAATGCGTTTCATGTCTCTATGCTGAGACGATATCATTCGGATCCATCTCATGTGGTGCTTGTGGAGGAAATCGAGGTAAGACCTGACCTATCCTTTGAAGAGGAACCAATGGAAATCTTGGATCGTGATGCCAGAGTGTTGCGAAGGAAGACGGTTCCGTTGGTTAAGGTTCTATGGCGGAATCACGGTTCTGAGGAGGCTACATGGGAACCAGAGGAGGCGATGCGGCAGCAGTACCCGCATCTATTCTGATCAGGTAATTTCGAGGCCGAAATTTCTTTAGGGGGTAGAACTGTAACATCCTGAATTGGTGAGGCTTCGTATTTACTGTGCTATGATGTTTATGTTATGTTTGATGTGCTAGTTAGGGTGTTTAAGGGGTCAAGAATGGGCTCAGGGATTAGGCCGAGGACTTAATCGAATTTTCTGTTTGGACACTCTAGTGGAAAGCCAGTTAGGATAGGGCTTAAAAGACATTATCTGTGTTTTAAGGCAGAAATGGGCTTGTGGCCCAATGGCAAAGTGGCGCCACTTAGAGAGCAGGGAGGTGGCGTCAGCTAAGGAGGCCCAAGTTCGAGTCGCATGAAGCCCAATTTTCTTATTTAATTTTAATTATTTTCGGCATTAAAGGGGGGAGCAGGTTGGACGGCAATGGGGCTTGGAAATAGAGGGAATAAATGTTTGGATAATGTAGATAATATGGCTGATAATGTGGCAGATAAAGGGAAGAAGAGGTGGTGTTATCTAGGTCACTTGTGGATAAGAGATCAGATAATGATGAGGGAGAAAATTTAGGAATTATCTGCAGGTCACAGTGGTGGCCAAAATTCCAACACTGAGGGGGAGGAGGAATTGGTTCTGGTATGTTCAAGGGGTGCCGAAATTTCCCTTGATTAATAGCTTAGTTTTAGTTTTAAAAAGGGGCATTTTCGGTTTTTAGGTAGTAGGTGCCGAAATTTGGTTTAAGTAAGGGGGTCATCTCTTCAATTCCGACATTTGGATCCTATTCTTTTCTTTTTCTTTCCTCTCATCTCCGCTTTTATGCAAAAGCTGAAATTCCATGGTTCTTTCCTCTGCTTTCTTCTACAAGCCGAAACCTCACAGTTCCTCTCTACATCTTTTCTTTTGATCTCCTCTAGAGCCGAATCTCTTCACTTCAATTCTCTTCTCCACTCTTTCCTACTAGCCGAAAACCTTGTCCACTCTTTTCTCCTTGCCGATTTCTTTCTTCTATCGTTCTAAGTGCCGGAATCTCTAAGGGTTAGTCGAACCTGTTGGTGTTAAGGTAAGTGCCGAATTCTCTCTTCACTTTTTCTCTTTCGATTTTTGGAGGCCAAAGCTGAAAGGCTAATTGGTGTGGTAAGATTATTGTTGGAGTAATGTTTGATTTGTTCCTGTGTTCTTATTTTGGGGTGACACATCGGGAATCGAAGTAGATCGTCTAGATCTAAAAGCCGAAAACCGCTAGTCTCTAAACTCCATCTCTTTTCGGGATTTCAAGGTAAGGGGTTCTCTTTGGATTTTCGTTAGGCTCGTTATTGTATTTGTGGTCTTAACCCTGTGTTATGGATTAACAACCATATGTTGTGATGGTAGCAACTGATAAGGTCTTTTGATGGAATCAAATGTCGACCAGGCGAATGAGGGGATTGGATCTGTAAACCCAATCCCTAAGTTTAGGAAACGAGCGGTGTCAGCGGTTCGAGATTGGCCACCGGGTTGTGGACCGGCTTCAGAACAAAACCGTAGGCAGTTAGCAGTCGTATCGGCTACTGATAGTGTCGACATAGAAAGTATCATCTTGACTGTAATCAGGTGTGTAGATCTCTATCACACTAATTAATCTGTATTATATATGTTTTGGGCTAAAAGCCGGAAAGAGGCTGTATGGACAGTCGTATTACCTGAAAAGGGTAGGCAAGAGATGCCAGGTGCGTAATCATAGAAACTTCTCTATGTGTATCGATGTATATCATAGTCTGTGATCTTTTAGGTAGTATATTGTGTTGATTCAGCATGTATGTATGCATGGGATGGGGTTAATATGATGAAGGGGAAGAGCATGTTAATAGGTCACTTAGTGATCGGTGGTTAAACCACAAATTGTAAAGTTAGACAGCATGACTGTCGATATGGCGTGTAGCAGTTGGTGGGTTGATTGTAGAAATCCCCGAGGTGTGTTGGCTGGTACGGGCTGGTGTGTAGAGGATGGACTTTTAGGTTGGGTTGGGCCATGTAGCATGTAAATATTCTGTTGCCATTGTGTAAGGGACAAAACCCATAATGTGTTTGTGGGCCACAAGCCTTTTATGTGTTTTCGGGATCTGCACACTGAGTTTTGGTGACTCACCCTTTATTTTCCTTAAATCTTTCAGGTGAGCAGTAGATCGTGGATATGGGAGCCGAGGTGGACTCGAGGGGCCATCAAGTCTTTTATTTTCATAAACTATTCCCGGTTTTCTCTTAAGATTTAATGTTGGGATTTTTTATGTAATAAGGCCTCTGTAGCTTAGGTTATCGATTTATATGTGTTAATGTTTATATTTTAAATCTATTTTCAAAGACTTAATTATAATAAGTAATGAAATGGGAATTTCAAACACGCTTAACGTAAAGATATGTTTTTGGAAAAAAAACACTAAGTTAACGAATATTTAATTAATTGAACCGAGATTTCCAAAACCAACAAAGCCCAGTTTTCAACATAACACGTCACCGAAGAGTTTTTCAAATGGGATACATGCTCACTTTAAAGTAAATAAAGAAATTTGATTTTAACATTTCAACCCGTAGCATGCTAGATCCGGTCGTAGCGTTTGGGCCGGGTTTGGGGTGTTACAATATGAGTTATGAAATGCATGACATAATTAAAATTCAAACTTTATTAACATGTGCGATGCTTTAATGCATGGCTTAATTAATGCTACTGGCATAATGCAAGACATAATTTAAAGATGCAAACACATAATGCAAATCATAATTACATGCTAAACATATAATGCAAGACATAATTAAATATGCAAGCTTATTAAATGAAATAAAACTTTATTAAATTAATAAGTCCTTAAAAATGTTGTCTCAATAATCAATCAAACCCGTGAGATGTTTCATTTTGCACTTGGGCCTCTCGTGTTTGGACTAATCCCGATATAGTTGAACTTCATCGTAACATGATGTGGTTGTGCTCACATCATCATGACCTGCTAAACACTCGATTGCCAGAAAGTAAGGTAATTCACTTACAAAAATTGAGAGCAGTCAGAGACATATGACTTGAGAGCATTTTGGTGATTTAATGTAAAGATAAGGAGGAGAACCACCATGGGAAGCCGCAAGAAGTAGACATAGATAACCCCCTACAATTTAATTGTTTTCTCTTCTTATTGTGAATTGGTCATGGATAACTCCTCTCGGCTACTCTTCTTCCCTTTCTTTTTATTATTAATTGATGTTTTCTGTGTTGAGTAACTAAACCTTCAATCTAGTTTTATATCGATAGTGGATGCAGGAGATAACAATGATATCTAAAATAATACTTAAAAACCCTCATTTCAATATTTGTTATTTTTTCAGTTTAAGAGATAGACATCATCACCTTACAAAGTCGTAATAGCATCAAGTCAAAAGGAGCTAATTAATTCGATGTTGTGCAACATATAATTGGAAGAATTGATATGATCCATAATTGTCGTAATTAGCCCATTGAATAATAAATTGAAGTGACCAATTGAGTAAGTTGTTAGATTTGTCAAAGGAAATAACAATCAGATTTAAGCGACTCACGCGATTGAGGTTGTTGATTCGAGTCGAGTCCTTCTAACTCGCAAAGTTATCGAGGAGCTAAATCATGGATGCTAGTTCAAGGTTGTTCATTTGGTAAGGGTTAATTCTCGGGTGTTCTCACAGTTAACTTACATAAAGAAGGGCTGGTGATCTAAGGCCTTCCTTGATCATTATAACAAACTTATTGGTTGGAGAAGAAGATTTTTTGTTAAAGATCTATTCCAAACCGGAACCAAAATTGAGCCTCTAAACCTAGAGCATTGTTGTAATAACCCGATTTAGGGCCTAGTCAGAATAGTGGTTGCGAGACCACAAATCCGAAGTAGAAATATGTGTTTTATGATTTTTATGAGGCTTATGAGGTGTTTACTTGTGAGAAAATTTCATGAAGAAATTCTATTAATTAATGATCAAATTGTCCATTAGGACTAAATTGCAAAGATTAGAAAATATGAGATTCTAGAAGATTTAAGTATGAAATAGCATCATAAAAATTATTAGGGGTCCTTATTTAGCAATTAAACTATTATATGTTAAGATGGACAAAAATGGACATGGTAAGGAAAAATCTCAAGAAAGGGCCTTAAGGGCATTTTAGTCATTTAGTTAATTAATGAATTAAAAAGGGAACAAAAAGTCAAAATTATCTTCATCTTCTTCTCCCATGGCCGAAAATCACTAAGGAAGACATAGTTAGGGTCTGTTCAACTTTCAAGCTTGATAGTAAGTGCATCCTAGCCCCGTTTTTAATGTTCTTCGTATTTTTGAGATCCTCATAAGTTGATTTAGATATTTCTAGCTATATTTTGAGCTAGGGTTCATATTAAAAAATTTACCCATGTATGACATGCATATATTTTGATGTTTTATGGAAGAATATGAAAGTTTGATGTATGATAAACATCTTTTTCTAAGTAATTTTCATGGAAAATGCATAAAAGGACCAAATTATAAATGTTATAAAAATGGTCATACATGAGTGAAATAGTGGAAATTTGGGGCTGTTGTAGTTAACAAAATGATTCGGCTAGGCTTGAAATACAAGAAAGTTGAATGAAAATCATTTTACGAGCCTAGGGGCAAAAGTGTAATTATGTGAAAGTTTAGGGGCAAAATTTTAATTTTACCAACGTATGAATTATGAGTCAACTTAGTTAATGTGAGTATTAAACAAGTGAAATTTTTATTATAGATCAAGAAACACGAAGCCCGGACCAAAACCGAGGCAAGGACAAAGTGTTGGACTAAATCGAACATCCACACACATTTTGAGTACCGAGGTAAGTTTGTGTGAAATTAAGGCTACATATGTTATTATGTTTAAATTACTTATTATTTTGAGAAATGCATATCATTTCCGTGAAATTTTATTGATGATGTCTTAATGAGAAAATGATGAGATTATGCTAAGTGAAGTCCCGGTTGAAATTTCGGAATAACGATGATACCTATATCACGACATGAAATAAGGACGGTCCTATATAACACGATGTCTAGGACATGGCATTGGCACCGAATGTAGGTCCCGTATAAGACCATGTCTGGGACATGGCATCGACATCTATGTACGATCTCGTATAAGACCATGTCTGGGACATGGCATCGACATCGAGCTAAGAGATCCCGTGTAAGACAATATCTGGGATATGGCATCGGCATCAAGAGGTGATCCCATATAAGACCATATCTGGGATATGGCATTGGCATTGTGATACATGTATGATGAGATTGAGTATCCTCTAATATTTCGAGTAGTTCAACGAGCAAAAGAGCTAAGTATGCAAAGATGAAATAGAGCTAAATTATACAAGGATGATAATGAGTTCCATTTATGTTAAGGATGATGATGATTTAAGTTTACGTTCAAGTTAGCATAAGTTCTAAATTATTTGACTAAGTGATACAGGTACCATGAGTAAAATACAAGTTATGAAACCATAATGTGATGTATGATGGTAAGAGTGAGTATGAGTAAGTATGCCTTAGTACTTGAGAACTTGTGTCGCTATTGTTCTAGGAGATGAATGGATTTTACCATGAGTACTTACGTTGCTATATTAATTCATGCAAACTTAGTAAGCTATATGACTACCCCTCTCTTTTCTCTTTTCCTTGTAGTATCACCAAGCTAGCTCGAGGATCGTAGAATGTCGGAGCTCGGATCACATTATCGATCATTCTTTTGGTATAGTAAAGTTGACTTATTTTGAGTATGGCATGTATAGAAACTTGGTCATTTTGTGTTATATCATTTTTGGGAGCCAAACTGCTAGTTACTAATGTTATACACTCATTTTTTAAATGGCCATTGGAAATTGGCCAATATTTGTCAAGTTTCATTTTTTTTTATAATGAGTTTTGTGAGATGAAAGTTCATGCAAATGATGGAGTAAGAGTGAAATGTATGATTGATGATTACTGATTCTTCATAGTGTACTATTGCCATGATATGTGTTGCTTGAGCTGGTATAAGTGTGTTTATGTTTCAGGGTGGCAATTGACTTGGAAAATAGCCTTATAGTTGTCCACACGGGTAGACACATAGGCGTGTGTCTAGGCTGTGTGTGACACACGGTCAGTCCCATGGGTGTGTTGATAGGTCGTGTGTCCCTTGTATCAAATTGCGAGAATTTGATTCGTCACACGGGCGTGTGCCTAGGCCGTGTGCCCCTTAAGAGTTGTTGACATCATAAACAGAATACTTAGGTTTTCACACACGGGTGAGGATACTGGTGTGTCTAGGCCGTGTGAGGGACACGGGCCAAAGACACGGGTGTGTGCCTGGTCGTGTAGAAACCCCTGTAGGTTCGAAATGAAAAGTAAATTCCACACGGGCTAGGGACATGGGCGTGTGTGACCACATGGCCTGCCCACACGGGCGTGTCCCATTTCACACGGGCGTGTGGCCCTATTTAGGAAAAAAATTTCTAAGTGCGTAAAAGTTTTCGGTTAAATTCTGAAACACTCCGTATGTATGTTTAGGGCCTCGTAGGCCTATAATAAGGATGATATGAATGTGAATGAGAAGTTTTAAGTTGAAAAGAAATTTTACAGCCTAAAGTTATATATTCAAGCAAGTTAAGTCTGGTAATGCCTCGTACTTCATTTCAAAGTTGAATACGGGTAAGGGGTGTTACATTTAGTGGTATCAGAGCTACGATTTAGTCGATTTTCGGACTAATGTAGCGTATACATTAGTCTAGCTATACATGCCATACATATGAGTATTTATGTAATGATAGTGTGACGACTCCTGACAATTTAAATTGTGTTTTCATATAGTAAATGGATCCCGATAGAGCTGTGGCGGATGATGTAGAAAGTAACGCGCCGGCTCCTGCTGAAGGGACGGTGCCAAATGAAAATGAGAATAGACCTACGACCGTGAGTCAGAGAGGAGGAGAAGAGGCTAGGGAAGCCTTTCTCCACATGATGAATGCATGGTATACGGAGTTCGTTCGTACGAACCCGAATGCACAACCCCCTCCACCCCCACCTATTCCTCAACCTACCCCAGTAACTCCCCAAGTGGTAGAAGTGGTAAGAAGAGAAAAGCATCTGGTTGATAGAATCCAGAAGTAATGAGCCGAAGAATTCAGGGCTAGTAAAGATGATGACCCGGAAAGAGCAGAATTCTGGCTTGAAAATACCATCAGGGTATTTGATGAGTTATCTTACACACCTGAAGAGTGCATGAAGTGTATGGTGTCTCTTTTGAGAGATTCCGCTTATCAGTGGTGGAACACCCTTATGTCAATTGTACCAAGGGAAAGGATCACATGGGAGTTTTTCCAAGAAGAGTTCTAGAAGAAGTATATTAGCCAGAGGTTTATCGACTAGAAAAGAAAGGAATTCCTTGAACTGAAACAAGGTAGGATGACCGTAACTGAATATGAGCGTGAGTTTGTAAGGCTCAGCAAATACGCTCGAGAGTGTGTATCCACTGAAGCCATTATTTGTAAACGGTTTGAGGACGGATTAAATGAATATATCAGATTGTTTGTTGGTGTCCTCGAATTGAAGGAATTTTTTGTGCTAGTGGATCGGGCTTGTAAGGCCGAGGAATTGGTGAAAGAGAAAAGAAAAGTTGAGATAGAGTCTCGTGACTCAAGAAAGAGACAAATGAACAAGTCGTTTCAATCTTCATCCAAGAAGTCAAGAGACTTCCCTACCCGATCAGCTACGTCAGCCGGGTTTTCAAACAGAAGTAAGAGTAAATAGTACTCGGGGATCAAGGCTTAGACAACTTCAGTTGCAAGCGTTGGCAATATTCGACCTAACTAACCGGAATGCCCACAGTGTGGCAGACGTCATCTCGGTGAGTGTCGAGCACATGAGAGGGTCTATTTTAAGTGTGTTTCCCAAGATCATTTTATTAGAGAATGCCCCGAGATGGTTGAAAAAAAAATTCAGAGTGTGAGATCAGGAAGCACTACTAGAGGGAGACAATAGAGAAACCCGGGAAGTGGGATGAGTAGTAAGAGTACTCCCAGAGAGCAAGCTGCAAGATCTGAGGGTAGAGCACCTACGAGGACTTATGCCATTCGCGCTCGCGAAGAGGCGTCATCCCCTGATGTAATTACGGGTACATTTTCTCTCCATGATACTAATGTTGTTGCTTTAATTGATCCGGGGTCTACATATTCATACATTTGCATGAAATTAATATCTAGCATGAGCATGCCTGTAAAGTCCATAAAATTCATGATAAAAGTGTCTAATCCTTTAGGCAAAAGTGTATTAGTTGATAAGGTATGCAAAGATTGCCCACTGATGATTAGAGGTCATTATTTTAAGGAAAATCTCATGCTATTTCCATTTGATGAATTCGATATAATTCTTGATATGGACTGGTTAACTACGCATAATGTGACAGTAAATTGTGGAAAGAAATACATTGAATTGAGATGTGAAAATGGGGACACTCTTCGTGTTGAATCAGATGAACAAGACAGATCACCTGTAGTGATCTCTTATATGTCTGCTCAGATGTATGTAGGAAAGGGGTATGAAGCATAGCTTTCTTTTGTTATGAATGCTAAACAAACTGAATTAAAGATTGAATCAGTGCCGATAGTATGTGAGTACCCAGATGTATTCCCAGAAGAATTGCCAGGGTTGCCTCCGATTAGAGAGTTTGAATTTGGCATCGAGTTAGCTCCTAGTACAACACCTATATCGATTGCTCCATACAGAATGGCTCCGACTGAGTTGAAGGAATTAAAGGCACAGTTGCAAGAGTTGACAGACAAAGGTTTTGCAAGACCAAGTTATTCTCCATGGGGTGCTCCAATATTATTTGTGAAAAAGAAAGATGGATCCATGAGGTTATGCATAGATTACCGGTAACTTAATAAGGTAATAGTGAAGAACAAGTACCCATTGCCAAGGATCGATGATTTGTTCGATCAATTGAAGGGAGCCACTGTATTTTCCAAGATAGACTTGAGGTCGGGATATTATCAGTTGAGAGTAAAAAGACTCAAATGTGCCGAAGACTGCATTTGGACGAGGTATGGGCACTATGAATTTTTAGTCATGCCTTTTGGCTTAACAAATGCCCCTACGGTGTTTATGGATTTAATGAACCGCATCTTTCGGCCATATTTGGATAAGTTTTTCGTGGTTTTTATTGATGATATACTGATTTATTCTCGTCATGAGAATGAACAGGTCGAGCACTTGAGGACGGTTTTACAGGCTTTACGAGATAATCAGTTGTATGCCAAGTTTCACAAAAGTGATTTTTGGCTCAAAGAGGTTGGATTTTTAGGGCACATTGTCTCGGGAGATGGAATCCGAGTCGACCCAAGTAAGATTTCAGCTATTATTGCTTGGAAACCACCGAAGAATGTATCAGAGGTTAGAAGTTTTCTAGGCTTAGCTGGCTATTACAGGCGATTTGTCAAGGGATTCTCCATGATAGCTACACCTATGACAAGGTTATTACAAAAAGACATAAAGTTTGAATGGACAGAAAAGTGTCAACGGAGTTTCGAGAAACTAAAGCATTGTTGACAGAGGCTCCAATTCTAGTGCAACCTGAACCGGGAAAAGAATTTGTGATTTATAGTGATGCATCCTTGAATGGATTGGGCTGTGTGCTTATGCAAGAAGGCGAGGTGATAGCGTATGCTTCTAGACAGTTAAAGCCACACGAGAATAATTACCCGACACATGATTTAGAGATGGTTGCCATTGTGTTTGCATTGAAGATATGGAGACACCATTTGTATAGTGAAAGATGTCGGATATTCACCGATCACAAAAGTTTAAATTACTTGATGACTCAAAAGGAATTGAACTTAAGGCAACGAAGATGGCTAGAGTTGATAAAGGATTATGAGTTAGTGATTGATTACCACCCGGGAAAGGCGAATGTAGTCGCCGATGCTTTGAGTAGAAAATCCCTATTTGCATTAAGGACTTTGAATACTCGGGTGAACTTATCAGAGGATGGTTTTATTCTAGCTGAGTTGAGGGCTAGACCGATGTTTCTTCAAGAGATTTTCGAGGCTCAGAAAGGTGACAGTGACTTGCAAGCCAAAAGAATTCAGTGCGAGTCAGGTGTTGAGTCTGACTTTCAGATTAATTCTGATGGATGTCTGATGTTTAGAGACAAAGTTTTTGTATCGTGAAATGATGAGCTTATTCGAAAGATTTTACATGAGGCACATAGTGGATGCTTATCCGTAGGGCAGCACGAAAATGTATAATGACTTGAAGAAATGGTATTGGTGGTCGAGTATGAAGAAAGATATTTCTGATTTTGTATCAAGATGTTTGATTTGTTAGCAAGTAAAGGTCGAACACTAAGTTCCTTCGGGTTTGCTTCAACCTATTATGGTTCCCGAGTGGAAATGGGACCATGTTACCATAGACTTTGTAACGGGTTTGCCGTTAAAACCGAGCAAGAAAGATGCCGTATGGGTTGTGGTAGATAGACTTATCAAGTTGGCCCATTTCATACCTGTACGTGTCGACTATTCACTTGCTAAGTTGGATAACTTGTATGTTTCCGAGATTGTAAGGCTTCATAGAGTGCCTTTGTCGATTATATCGGATAGAGATCCGAGATTCACCTCCTGATTTTGGAAAAAGTTGCAAGAGGCCTTGGGCACAAAGTTGAATTTTAGTACGGCCTTTCACCCCCAAACTGATGAACAGTCGGAGAGGTTAATACAGATACTTGAGGATATGCTCTGGTGTTGTGTTCTTGAGTTTTAGGGCAGCTGGGAAAAGTACCTACCGTTGGTAGAGTTTGCCTATAATAACAGTTTATGTTTATGTTTCAGGGTGGCAATTGGCTTGGAAAATAGCCTTATAATTGTCCACACGGGTAGACACACGAGCGTGTGTCTAGGCTGTGTGTGACACACGGTCAGCCCCATGGATGTGTTGATAGGCCGTTTGTCCCCTGTATCAAATTGCAAGAATTTGATTTGTCACGGGCCAGCACAGGGGCATGTGCCTAGGCCGTGTGCCCCTTAAGAGTTGATGACGTCATAAATAGAATATCCAGGTTTTCACACACAGGTAAGGACACGGGCGTGTCTAGGCCGTGTGAAGGACACGGGCCAAAGACACGGGCGTGTGCCTGGCTGTGTGAAAACCCATGTAGGTTCAAAATGAAAAATAAATTCCACACGGGCTAGGGAGATGGGCGTGTGTCACCACATGGCCTACCCACACAAGCGTGTGTCCCTATTTAGGAAAAAATTTTCTAAGTGCGCAAAAGTTTCCGGTTAAATTTTGAAACCCTCCGTATGCATGTTTAGGGCCTCGTAGGCCTATAATAAGGATGATATGAATGTGAATAAAAAGTTTTAAGTTGAAAAGAAATTTTATAGCCTAAAGTTGTATATTCAAGCAAGTTAAGTCCGGTAATGCCTCATACCCGATTCCGAAGTTGAATGCGTGTAAGGGGTGTTACAATTGTCACATCGATTTATTCAATCTTATGTCCTTCCATTTATTCCATTGCAAATTTGATGTTTTTTTGTCTCTATTATTTTTATTTTAATCAAATTTAATCTACTTTGTTTCTCAAATAGATTAACACATGTGGGCACGAAAATTATCTATCATGCAACCTGATTAAATTAAATGAGAATTTTTGTTATTCCAGTCCCTGTGAGATCTTTGGAATCGGGATAGCCTAATCTATCTCTTTGGGGGATTAATTTGAAAAGTTATCAAGGTATGAAAAATGGGTCATAGATGTATATGCCGAAAATTAGAAATTTACGGTATAAAATGAAAGATTATTGATAGATAAACAACTTTTACAAAGTGATTTTTGATGAAAACATGATTTAGGGACTAAAATATAAACTTGTGACATTGAAGGAAAAATTTTGAAATTTTATGAATACATGTGCTATAAATTTTATGATGGAATTTTGGTTAGGCTTGGAATAGGGAGTAAATTGCACAAAATTCATTTTCCGAGCCTAGAGACGAAAATGGAATCAATGGAAAAGTTAGGGGCAAAATGGTAATTTTGCCTAGGATGTAAATTGAGTCCAAATAAATATGAGATATGTGAAATTGATTTAAAATTTACTTGTATAGATCTAGATAGGCCAAATTCGGTGTTAGAACAAGGAAAAAGAGAAAAATATCGGATTAGTAGATGTTTGTACACGAACCTTTGTCGAGGTAAGTTCGTGTAACTAGATTGTGTTAATTTACATGCTTGTTTTAATTGTGATTATGTAAATTATATAAATGTTATGTATATGAAAGGATTACATATCCGATCAAGCCTGATAAATAAAAATGTACTAATTAATTGATAATGCCCGATAGATGTTAAAAGGGTAAACGATGGAAATGTTGCTTTCATGCTCGGAATGAATGTGGAATATTGTCATATGAATTATGTGGTGTTAAAGATGTATAAAATGATCACATACCTGACAATTGCCTAATAAATGTTAAATCCCGTTTGAATAAATGGAAGTCGATGGATAAATGTGATTTCCTTGATGAAACTGCATGTGTTGCAGAATGCATTTAGCCCGGACGGGTAATCCGAAATGAGCCTCTCGAGTATATGTTTCAATTAGGATTTAGCCTAGACTGGTAATCCTAATTGACTAGATTTAGCTTAGACTAGTAATCCAGAATGTACTCTATAAGGAATTCTTTGTCATATAAAGGATTTAGCCTAGACTGGTAATCCGACAAAGCCCTTAGAGTATATGTTACAGCTAGAATTTAGCCTGGACTGGTAATTCTGTTGTATGATATGTGGCTCGAGAGTGTACCTAAAAGGTACAACTGAATATGAATTGACGGATTATGGAATTGTACACCTCAAGTGTATTACCTGGGTATCCATTGATATTTCGAGTAAATTCAACTGGTAAAGTTTTGACAAGAGCAAAGATGAATTTAAAACAAATTGACATGGAATGATACATATGATATGGAAATATGACATGAAAAGAATATTACATGGAATATAAGAAGATAATATTTGTATATGGAAATTACTTGATTAGAGTGTTCATCCTTGATCATAGACCCGTACACCTTGAATGTACTACTGCTTGTGCGACCTTAATACTCGAATAAAATGAGTAAAGCCCTGCCATGAAATGATCTAAACTCGAAAAGAATTACTATGAAGCTATACTTGTATTAATAACATATGTCTATACATGTTAAATTAATACATGTTGTGGAAAGCATATGTGCATGGGAACTTGATTGTTGTTGAGCCCATAAATGTCTTGATGTTACTATGAAACATTAGGGCTTGAGATCAAAGTGGTTGAATATGCCTTACTTAGTCATCCCAAATAAGGTGAATGGTAAGTTAAGTACCATGTTATACGAACTTACTAAGCATTTTATGCTTACCCCATTTTATTTTTCCCTATTTTAGAGCAAATCAAAAGCTCGTTGGATTGGAAGTTCGGCAGAGATCACTCACACTATCCATCGGCCCATGTCGGTACAATATAGTAAATCAATTACAGTTGTAATGGCATGTATAGGATATGTTGGCCATATTGGCATATAAATATAAATGATGCTTGTAATCTAGCCATTGAAATGGCTAGTAATGGTTGTTTCGATATACTTGTAATGTTATGCTATGGTAACCATATATATATGTTAAGTAGTTGATCAAATCATGTTTAACACATGAATTGAACCAAGGTAGGATAATAAACATGTATGCATGCAATGATAGGCCATGTTGAATGATGAAATTTGCTTATTTGAATGCTCAGAATGGTTGGATTATGCTTGATATGTTTTGGTGCAGGAAAATGGTAAATTAGGGTGACAAATGAGGCTAGGAAATGGCTTTATCTTGTCCACACGGGCAGACACACAGGCGTGTGTCTGGACCATGTGTGACTGTAACACCCTTTACCCGTATCCAATGCCAGAACCGGACATGAGGCATTACCGTACTTAACTTACTCAAACATACAACGTTAGGACATACAATTTCAATTCGACTTAAAAATTCTCATTCGAGATAATAACGCCCCTAATGTAGGTCCACGAGACCCTAAACATACATACGAAATGATTCGGGACTAAATCAGAAACTTTTGAATACTTAGAAAATTTTTGCTTAAAACAGGGCCACACGCCCGTGTGGTAATGGACACGTCCGTGTGGGCAGACCGTATGGTCACACACGGTCATGTCCTTAGTCCGTGTGGATTTTATTTTTCATTTCGAACCTACAGGGGTTTTCACACGGCCAGACACACGCTCGTGTCCATGGCCCGTGTCCCTCACACGGCTTAGACACGTCCGTGTTTTGCCTAGTTGTCCCTCACACGGCTGATCGAGTAGTGAAATCTCTTGGCTTTTTGGATGATGATTGGAATGACTTGCCTAGTTGTCTCTTCTTCGAGTCGCGGGACTCAATTTCAACCTTTCTTTTCTCTTTGGCCAACTCCTCGGCCTTGCAAGCTCTATCTACTAACACAACAAATTCTTTTAGTTCTAGGACACCCACATACAATCAGATATCCTCATTTAATCCATCCTCAAACATTTTTCACATGATGGCCTCGTTGGACACACCGTTATTCTACCTTTCTTTAACTCAAGGAATTTTATTCTCTTCTGAGCAATAAATCTTTGGCTAATGTACTTCTTCCGAAACTCTTCTTGGAAAAACTCCCAATTAATTTTCTCCCTTGGTACAACCGACACAAGGGTGTTCCACCACTGGTAGGTCGAATCTCTCAAGAGAGATACCACACACTTCATACACTCCTCAGGTGTACAGGATAATTCATCAAATACCCTGATGGTATTTTCAAGCCAGAATTCTACTCTTTCCAGATCATCATGTTTATTAGCTCTAAATTCCTCGGCTCCTTGTTTCCGGATTCTATCAACTAGAGGCTTTTCTCTTCTTACTACTTCCACAACTTGGGGAGCTACAGGGGTAGGCTGAGGAATAGGTGGGGGAGGAGGGGGTTGAACATTTGGGTTCGTACGAACGAACTCTGTATACCATGCGTTCATCATATGAAGAAAGGTTTCCCTTACCTCTTCTCCTCCTTTCTGACTTACAATCGTTGGCCTATTTTCATTTTCATTTTCAGTTGGCACCATCCTTTGGGCGAGGGCCGGCGCATTGCTTTCTACATCATCCACCACAGCTCTGTTGGGATCCATTTACTATATGAAAACATAATTTAAATCGTCAAGAGTCGTCACACAATCATTATATAAATACTCATATGTATGGCATGTATAGCTAGACTAGTGCATATGCTACGTTAGTCCGAGAATCGACTAAATCGTAGCCCTAGTACCATTAGATGTAACACCCCTTACCCGTATCCGACGCCAGAACCGAGCATGAGGCATTATCGTACTTAACTTGCTAAAACATACAACGTTGGGACATACAATTTCAATTCGACTTAAAACTTCTCATTCGAGATCATAACGCCCCTAGTGTAGGTCCATGAGACCCTAAACATACATACAGAATAATTCGAGACTAAACTGGAAACTTTTTGCTTAAAACAGGGCCATACGCTCGTGTGGTAAGGGACACGTCTGTGTGGGTAGATCGTGTGGTCACACATGCCCATGCCCCTAGTCTGTGTGGATTTTATTTTTCATTTCGAACCTACCAGGATTTTCACACGGCCGGACACAGACCCGTGTGTCCATGGCCGGTGTCCCTCACAGGCTTAGACATGCCCGTGTCTTAGCCCGTGTACAAAAACCTTGACATTCATTTTCTGAAGTCATCATTCCCATAGGGTCACACGGCCAAGGCACACGCCCGTGTCCTTAGACCGTGTGGTGAATTAAATTCTTAATTTCAAGTGCAGACTTCACACGGCCTGGGCATACGCCCATACTCTATGACCGTGTCTTCCACACGGTTGAGAGAAATGGCCGTGTCTCAGCCTGTGTGGTTACTACTGAACATACTGACTTGCCAACTTAGCATGCAGTGGGACACATGGCCTATCAACACGCCCATGGGGCTGACCGTGTGTCACACACGGCCTAGACACATGTCCGTGTGTCTACCCATGTGGACAATTATAAGGCTAACCAGTAAGCCAATTGTCACCCTGAAAAGCAACCACACTTATACCATTTCATTTTAACACACAACATGACCATAAGGCACTTCTAATACCCAAAATCAAGACATCTACACATAGGTTTACACAGCATTTATCATGTGTATGTTTTACTCATTACTCATCCAACCACACAAGCATGCACTTCATGAACTTCTTCATCATTGAATATATAAAACTTATCAAGTATTGGCCAATTTCCAATGGCCATTTACAAAATGAATTGAATGACATTAATAGCCACACATTTGCTACCCAATATTACATATGACAACAATAACCAAGTTCCTATACATGCCATACTCAAAATTAATCAAACTTTGTTATACCAAAAAGAAGTTGATAGTGTGATCCGAACTCCGACATCCTACGATCCCCGAGTTAGCTTGGCGATTCTACAAGGGAAAAGGGAAATGAGAGCAGTAAGCATAAAGCTTAGTAAGTGTGCATAAAATAAATAGCAACATAAAGATTTATGATAACATCCATTCGTCACATTAAATAATACTTAAGTTCTCAAGCACATCGACATAACTTACTCATGCTTACTCTTACCAAATCACATATCGCATTTTACATTCCTTTCTCGTAAGTTACTTGTAGCACCCCAAACCCGGCCCAAACACTACAACCGGATCTGGTATGTCACTAAGGAAATTTTATAAAAGACGTGACACTTTGGAAAAACAATTATCGGATTTAATTATTTATACCGAAAACTTAATGATTTATTAAATCATATAAGATATAAAGTTATAAATTGACTTGGTGAATTTTAGATAAGAACTTGAAATTTCATACATGTCTTAGCTTAATTTAAACATGAAATTTTAAATGCCTAGTAATAAAAGCCCAACATAAAACCAAAACATAAATAATAGTCTAGTGGCCCAAGGCCTTATTACAACGAAATTCAAAACCCTTAATCAAAAATATTAAAAACAATATTCTAAGTAAAATCTTCTACTGGATCAAGTACTCTCTCGCATGGCCACCTTGCGCTCCTCTCCAGCCCGGTCCGATGCACTAGGTGCTACCTGAAATTGTTAAAATAATAGGGTGAGTCGCGAGACTCAGTGTGCAACCCTCATGCACCATTAGATTTGGGCCTTAACCCCACAGAACATATAACAGAGTATAATATATCAGAAAATATGCAAATCCCAACCCAAATCCTAGGTTTCCATCCGCTACACGCCACCCGTACCAGCCATTCACACCATTGGGGATTTCTACAATCAACCCACACCGCTACATGCCATTGATGGCAGTCTTGCTGCTCATCGTCAGATCATGGCTATAGCCACTACAACAGGTCATGGCAAAAGCCACTACAACAGGTCACGGCAAAAACTGCTACAACAGGTCACGGCAAAAGCCGCTACAACAGGTCACGGCAGAAGCCGCTACAACAGAACACTTCCCCTTTCAATAAACCCAACCCCATGCAATCACAGAAAATAGCATACTTATCACATATGTCATCTTAACGGGAACATTCACTTAGGAATGACAGAGATCACTAACCTGGTGATTCGCTTTTACCCTCCTTGGGTTTCAATCTTTATGCCGGGATTTCGGCATTTATCAGAATATAACAAATTAATAAACATATTGTAACAGGCAATCTAAGTGGTGTGGAAGTGTTACACACATACTGACAAACAATCTAACGGTGTGAAAAGTTTACACACCTGATATCCCGTAGTTTTACTTCCTTAGTTAAATCCTTACTATCTGGATCTACAACCCTTAGTCTCAAAAGCCGGAAGAATACGAAGATTTGGGCTCCCCTACATTCGGCCAAGGGTTAATAAATACCTGAATTTATACGTTAAAAATCAGTAGATCTCCTTACCTTGAAATCTCGAAAGTAACACGATTCGAGTGTTACTGAACTCTGACTTAAAGATCTAAGCAAATGAATCCCCTTCAAATCCCGGAATGCCACAAATGAGAGAAAACACGAGATTAGCCAACTATTTAGCCATTCGGCTATAGTCTCCAAAAGCCGAAAAAGATCAAAAGAAAACCCAAATCGATACTTACCTCTATAGAAGGTTTCGGCTATCCCTTGTAGAAAGATTCGGCAATCGCAGAATAAGATTGAAGCGTAGAAGATTAGAGATCTAGGAGTTTTCGGCTTTTTAAGGAAATCCCGAAAAAGATGAACTGATGCGTTTTCGGCTTTTAGAAGATCAGAATAGAGTGTTTCGGCTTTGGCTTAGAAAGAAAGTAAAAAGAAATCAAGAGAAGGCTTAGAGATTTCGGCTAAAATATTTGAAAGGGAAGAGGAAGAAATTATCAGAGAATTCGGCAATGAATGAAGCTTTAGAAAGTTTTGGCTAGATGGGAAAAAGAATAGAAAATAGAGAGGGAGAATGGAGTGGTGATTTCGGCAGAGAAAGAAATAGATGACAAGAACTTAGCCACTAATTTTCGGCACAAAGAATGAAGAAAAGAGTAGGTTTTGAATGCCAGAATTGATGAGCTACCCACCTATTTATAGAAATTTTGGCTCTTACCTAACCTTGCAGATAAATCCTATCTTTTCTCCTTTATCTTAATCTACTAACTCATCTAAAAGAGACTTAATTAGCTCCAACTCCTCCCTCCTTTATCAGCTTATTATCCACAAATTAAAAACATTAAAAATCCCTATATTTTAGCCTTGTGTCGTCCCCCCTTAGTCCCTTATAGTTGCCGAATTTGGCCCAAAAACATGAGCTCCAAGTGGCCAAAACTTGGGCCTCCTCCTTTGCCCCGACGCCAACTATAACTCCCTCTTACTGCGCCCCTTGTTTTGGGCCGCAAGCCCAACTTGATATTTTTAAACACAGATACAATATTTTTAAACCCTAAAGTGTCTAAACAAAATATTTAGCCAAGACCTCAGCCCAAGCCTTAGCCCAATTTGGACCCCTAACAGTTAAATTAACACATGACACATGTCCACCCATTAAACGCATAGACCCAAAAATTCAGGATGTTATATTACTCATGGATACCTATATCACTCCATCACATATCTTTAGCACTTTTATTCTCTTGAACATAGATTTAGCTCTTTGCTATCTTTATCATAGCTTAATTCTTTACCCGTTGAACTACATGGAATATCGAAGGATACTCAATCTCATCATACATGTAACATGATGCCAATGCCATATCCCAGATATGGTCTTACATGGGATCACATCTCGATGACGATGCCATATCCCAGATATGGTCTTATACGAGATCTCCCTTTGGTGCCAATACCATGTCCCAGAGAAGGTCTTATACGGAACCTTCATTTGGTGCCGATGCCATGTCCCTGACATGGTTTTATACGGGACCCACTTGACTCATGTTGTGACATTAGTATCCTTGCTATTCCCAATGTTCAACTGAGACTTTGAATTAACATAATATCACTATACTTTCATCGAGGCATCCTTAATCAATCTCATAGAATAATATAAATTTCTCATGATATCAAGCAATTAAGAATATAATATCACTATACTTTCATCGAGGCATCATTAATCAATCTCATAGAATAATATAAATTTCTCATGATATCAAGCAATTAAGAATATAATAGCATTATGTAGCTTAATTTCACACAAACTTACCTCGGTATCAAAATATGCCAATTTGCAATCTAGTCCGAAACCTTACCTTTTCCTCAGTCAAGGTTAATTCCACGTTCTTCTTAATCTATAATAACAAATTCACTCATTTAATTACCACATTAATCAATATATTTCAATAATCATACTTTGGCAAAATTACCATTTTGCCCTTAGACATTACAAAATTACGATTTTACCCCTAGGCTCGTAAAATGAAATGTTTTCATTTTTCACACACCCGAGCCTAGCCGATTCATACCCCTCTTATAACAACTCAAGATTTTAGTTATTACACACATTTATCACCTATTTTATAACCTTTACCAAAAGGTCCTTTTGGGTGTTTTCATGGAAACACCTTTCACAACAGCTGTGTATTTAACACCCAAGATTCATTTTCTTCTATAAAAATTCAGCAAACAACATAAATGCTCATATGGAAAAACCCTAAACTCTTAACCATTTTACAAAATAGTCCCCTCATTAGCTAGATCACGCTACAAGGGTCTCAAAAGTACAAAAGTTATCAAAGAATGACCATCAAAACACTTACTTGCAAGGAGAAAAGCTTGGCTAAAATTTTTGACTTCTCAAACCCTTTATTTTGCTGAAAATTTCGGTGGTAGAAGAAAATGAACAAAGACGATATCACTTTTTCTTTATTTTATTTTATTTCATCAATTTAATCCACCTAATCCTCCAACTTTGACCAATTTAACATTTCTTGTCCCCTATCGTAATAGCCTGATTTAGACTGTAACACCTCTTACCCGTGTCTGATGTCGGGACAGGATACAAGGCATTACCGTACTTAACCTTACTTGAACATGAAGTATTGGGCTATAAATTTCCTTCGAACTTAAAACTTCTCCTTCTTAATCATAACATACATATCATGGGCCTACGAGGCCTTAAACATACATCCGGAAGGTTTCGAAGTTCAACCGGAAACTTTTACACTCTTTAAATTTTTTTTTGCCTAAACAGGGGTCACACGCCCGTGTGACTTGGGACACGTCCGTGTGGGCAGGCCGTGTGGTCGCACACGTCCATGTCCCTAACCCGTGTAGAATTTATATTTATTTCGAACCTACAGGGGTCTTCAAACGGTCGGACATACGCCCGAGTCAATGGCCCATGTCCTTCACATGGCCTAGACACGCCCGTGTCCTCACCCGTGTGTGAAAACTAGGGGTATTTTGTTTATGACGTTAGCTGTAATATCCGGGATTATGGCTTATGCATTTTTGCTTAAATATATGAAGTAGCATGCCTATGTGTGTTTTGAATGTGTTTTATGAATTTTTAGAACTTTAGAGTGTAGGAAAGTGCCTTAGAAAATATATGATTTTAAGTCTTCAAGAGGGAGCTAAGCCTGTTAGGCCTTAAAGAAAATTAGTAAGGAAAATTAGACACACAAATGGGCTTGGTAAAGTGGCAAGGAGGCACCACTTAAAGCCTTAGTAAGTGACGCCACAAGCATGGGTGCAAGGCTTAGGTTCGAGTTGCAAGGGAAGCACTTTTGGAGTGTTTTTGCGTCAAGCAAGGAGGGGAGTTGGACGGCATTAAAACACCAAGGGGATGAGCTTTAGATATGGTTATTTTTTTCTTTTAAAAGTTCGCTAAGCTAAAGAGATAAATGTGGATTTATCTAAATTATTTTTAATGGGTAAAGAAGAGAAGTTTTAGGAGAAAATGAAGGGATTAGATGGGGGGAAGAGAGTTGGCTGGCCAAGGGATTGTTTGATGGCATTTTCGGTTTTGGTGATTAGTAGCCTAGGTGTGCTGAATTTGCTTCTCTTCTCACCTTTCTCACTTGTGCCGAAAATCCCAAAGAAATCAACTTGTGTTCCTTTTCTTTTCTTCCTTCTATGCTACTCACTTTCATAAGCCGAAACTCATCAAACCACATTCCCTCCTTCTTTTCATCAAAGGCCGAATATCTCTCTCAAAATCCCATCATTGCCGATTCTTCCAAAGCATCATACTCTTCCTTTTCATTCTTGTTGAAGCCGAATCTCCATCATCAACCTTCTCTTCTTCTTTTGCAATTCACTCAAAGCCGAATACTCAAAGTAACCCCTAGCCGATTGCTCCATTAAATCCCAAAAGCCGAAACTTGTTGATCACTATCTAGCCTATAGCCGAATACCTCTGTGGATTTAAGCAAGGGTGCAGTCGATTTCTTCAGTAAGGGTAAGATCAAATTCGATTTACATTCTTTTTCTTTTAGGCTTGTCCAAATCTAGGAACTAATCCCTATTATTGTTCCTTGGTCGAAACTATGAAAAAGGTTTCGGGATTTGGTACAAGGAGGAGAAAATTCAGGATTTAGATCCACAAGGTAAGTGTATATGATATTTGGCCAAGGCCATATGTAGTGATTCAGATCTGTTTCTTAATTGTTCAAAAACCGAAACTAACTGGTTAAGTGATCTAATGTTTGGCCGATTGCAAGGGGTAACATCACGGAGTTTCGGGATTTGATTAGTAGCTAAATCGGCAGCAAGGTAAGGATTTTGGATGCGATAATCCTTCGGGATTTGATTAAGTAGCCGAATGGCTTTTTGTTAAATTGTTTAGTGTTGGCCGAATGTAGGAACTAAGGATCTAAAGCATTAGATCGGGATTTTCGGGATTTCAGTGAACACGATAGTATCAGGTGTGTAACGCCACACTAACTCTTAAATGATTTATTGTATTATTTTAATGCATGTGAACGATATAGCTAAAGGTACCATTCACTGGTACAGCATATTCAGGTACGTTATTCTCTAAAGCTATGTTAATAGTGATAAGAATATCTGTTATGACACATACGTGAATTTGATATGAATGTGAAATGTGAAATAATGAATATGGCATGATTTATGCATGTATTGTATGACATATGGGCATATGGGTGATATTGAAAAGGGGAAGTGATCCGGTGGTTTTTACCACAATATCTGGTGACTCATGTCACGTGACTTATGTCACCAAATGTTATCTGGTGACCAAGGTCACATATTATTATCTGGTGGCTATGCCATGAATTTATAAAGGCGATGTGCCAGTCGACTGCAGCGACTGCCTTCGATGGTGTGTAGCGGATGGAGGGTCGATTTAGTAATCCCCACGGTGTGATTGGTTGGTACGGGTGATGTGTAGCGGATGGTTATCTAGGTTTGGGTTCGGGAATGCATCATTTATTATATGTGATTTACATATGTTTGTATGCCTAAGTCGTTGGGACTTTGTGTTGGCTGTTACACATTGAGTCTGTTTGACTCACCCCATTGTGGGATATCTTTTCAGGTGACACTCAGTAGATGGACCGGGTCGGCAGGAACTTAGTGGTGGCCATGCTCAGCTCAGAGTTATTTTATTTAAAGACTATTTATTTAAGTTTGGATTTATTTCGGGTTTTCTTTGATGTAATAAGGCCATTAGTGTTGAACTGTTTTATGCATGCATTTTAATTATTTTAGTATGATACGATTTTTTTTCAAATTAAAGTTAAGTAATCTTTTCTTAAAAATAAACTTTTGAATGTTTTGACACCTAAACACAAACGATTTCCAACTTAATGTTAAACTATAGAAACTCGGTATTTATTTCAACTTATAACTTTGGAACATTTAATGAAGTTTTATTAAAATCCAGACATTTTCAATTCGAACTCAACACAAATCAAATTTTCTTCAAATACACCCAAATTTTCCAAAACAACCATCAAGTTTTGAACCGGTTTTCTCAAGGAACATACCAGATTCGGTCGAGGCTTGTGGGTCGGGTTTGGGGTGTTTCAGTTTGGTATCAGAGCCCAGTTTTAAACTCTCGACCTTGGGTTTAAAGCCCACAACGTTTCAAAATAAAGCCCAATTAAGATTTTATGAAAATTTTTGGAATTAAGCAGGTTGTTCTGGCATGGCACCTAAGTCTCCGACCCGAAGTCCACCAGGTAAGTACCCCTAACTGCTGTGTGAATTGTTGTATGATTTGTATATGGATATAACGGGAACGTAGATTAGTATACTAAGTTATTGAACCCTAGGATTAGCTTACTCCAATACAGAATAACATAAAACTCTAAAGCCTAATTAAACAAACCTGTGTTTAAGTCGTCGAGTTAGGGTGTGGCAACCATTGTGCACATGTCTAGGATTGGTTTCGGCGGGAGCCTGGTATTTAAGCAGTCCTAGTGACTCACCTCCTCTCCACTCGAATCCTACCTGGTGCGTAGTGACGGTTCACCCTAACCAAGAGGACTTATTCACGGGCTAAATCCAATAATTAAAACCCGAAAGGGACTAGCTATATGTTTTATAAAAACCCTAGTTTTAAAAATCCTCAAATTACCCCTTTGATTTGTAGAAAAATTATTTTTGAAAATTTTTCCAAAATATTCCCGATTTACAAAATTACCCAAATACCCCTGGTTTGTACAATACTAAAATACCCTTAAATTATAAAATTACCATATTACCCTCGACTTTTATTAAAATATTCTTCCTTTACAAAATACCAAAAACTTCTATTTGCAAAATGCCAAGATACCCTGATTTGGAAATTTACCAAAATACCCCTGTAGGACAAATTACGAAAATACCCCTGGGATAGGAATAGACAAAAATGTTCGAATGATGAAGGTGTGTGGTAGATACTATTGAATGAATGTGTTTTCTCTGAATTAGGATAGAGGACTTGAAACTAAAACTTTGATTGATCGAAAGAACCACTATTAAACTTCTTTTCATAAAATTTTTCGCGAATAATCAGTGGAACAAAGACTAATGCATAAAACTTTTTAACCAGATCGCGATCGTAGACATGAGTTCTAGGGGACATGGTCGTAGTGTGCGAGGCTGTGGTAGAGGCAGAATGGCAGTATCGAAACCCGTTAGGTCTGGTCAAGGGTTCGAGAATGAGGTACCACCACCCCCATCACCAACTGTTGAAGTTGAGCATCAGGATCAAACGGGGGATGACGCAGTATCGCAGGCGGTGTTGCAGGTTCTTGAGATGGTGGCTGGAGCAGGCGGAAGTATGGGAGCTCGAAAATCTGTACCCGAGCGACTCCGAGCCAATGGAGCGGAGGCGTTTCGTGGTGTATCTGGTGTGGTGCCCAGTACGGCTGAGATTGGTTGGAGGTGACAGAACGAATTATGGATGAGCTGGATCTAACTGCTGAGGAGAAATTGAAAGAAATGGTGTCGCTTCTTCGCGATGAGTCATATCAATGGTGGCTCACAGTTCGGGATGGTGCTACAGCTGAGGAACTCACTTGGGAATATTTTAAGGCGGCGTATCAGAAGAAGTATGTTAGAACTAGCTATATTGATGCGCAGAGAAAGGCTTTCCTGGGGTTGGTTCAAGGTAATAAGTCCGTAGCAGAGTACGAGGCGGAATTCTTAAGGTTGAGTCGGTATGCTCGAGGAATAGTGGCTACGGAGCATGAACGATGTGTCCGGTTTGAGGACGGACTGAGGGATGATCTGAGGTTGTTGATAGCTCCACAGCAGGAGCGGGAGTTTGCCGTGTTGGTAGAAAAGGCCAAGGTAGCTGAAAGGATTAAAGACTCTGCGAGACAAAATACAGATCAGAATAGGCAAAAGAGAGGTTTTGGATCGTCAGGGTCATCCGAGAATGTTCAAAAGAGGCATCGAGTTGATGGGCAGCGATGGCAGCAGGCTGCTACGGGAGGACAGTATCGTACTTGTGCTCAGTGTGGAAAGATGCATTTAGGAGAGTGTTGGAAGAAGACAGGGGGCTGTTTTAAGTGTGGATCCAAGGATCACATGATTAAGGACTGTCCTATGAAACCAGATGGAAATCGACCAGTAGGTCAGGGTTTTAATCAGGTTGGAAGAGGTGGACAGCAGCCTCAGCGGGGTCGTGGTCCGAATGGTAGAGGTAATGGTGCTGGAAGAGGACGAGGGACACCTAGCAGAGGTGTTGGTAATATAGAGGCAAGACAGTCGGGTCTGGTGTATGCAGTTCGCCGGAGGGAAGATGGAGACGCACCGGACGTCATAATCGGTATGTTCCTTATAGTTGGCAAGCCTTACTTTGCTTTAATTGATGTGGGCTCTACCCATTCTTATGTTGCATGTAGAGCAGTTGAAACTCTAGGCATAGCCTCTGAACTGTCTGATAGGGAGATGACTGTAATGAGCCCGTTAGGTCAAACTGTAGTGGTGAATAAGATATTTTGGAAAGTACCTCTAGAGATCCAAGGAGTAGTATTCCCTGCTAACTTAATGGAACTACCTTTCGGAGAATTCGATCTCATGCTTGGCATAGACTGGCTGGTGGAACATCGAGCTATGTTGGATTGTGCAGCGAAGCGAATGGAGTTAAGGACGCCGAAACATGAGGCGATAATTATGATAGGAGAAAGGAGAAACTATTTGTCTAATGTAGTCTCCGCGTTAAAGGCTGATAAGATGGTTCGGAAAGGATGCAAGGCATTCTTGGCTTTCATTAGAGCGTTGGATAAGAAAGAAGGGGGCGTTACTGGAGTTAGAACGGTAAGGGACTTTGTGGATGTTTTTCCGGAGGAATTACCTGAAATACCCCCGGATAGAGAGGTGGAGTTTGGAATTGACTTGCTACCTGGTACAACTCCTGTGTCAATTGCTCCGTACAGAATGGCACCAAAGGAGTTGGTGGAGCTCAAAGCTCAAATCCAAGAATTGCTTGATCGTGGGTTTATCCGACCCAGTGTGTCTCCATAGGGAGCACCAGTCTTGTTCGTGAAGAAGAAGGACGGAACTATGCGTATGTGCATAGATTATCGTCAGTTGAATAAGCTGACCATCAAGAACAAGTATCCTTTGCCGAGGATCGACGACTTGTTCGATCAGCTTAAGGGGGCAGCAGTATTTTCAAAGATAGACCTACGGTCTGGATATCATCAGCTTAAGGTGAAGGAAGTGGACATCCCTAAGACAGCTTTTCGGACAAGATACGGGCATTATGAGTTCGTAGTGATGCCGTTCGGATTGACGAACGCCCCAACTGCGTTCATGGATATGATGAATCAGGTTTTTCAACCTTACCTGGATCGGTTCGTCGTGGTGTTCATAGACGACATCCTAGTGTATTCCAAGTCGGAGGAAGAACATGATGGGCATCTCTGGATAGTGTTGCAAGTGTTAAGAGAGAAGAAGCTCTATGCCAAATTCAGCAAGTGTGAATTTTGGCTGAAGGAGGTGACGTTTTTAGGGCATGTGGTGTCTGCGGAAGGAATAAGGGTGGATCCCCGGAAGATTGAAGCAGTGTTGGATTGGAAACCACCTAAGTCTGTGGCAAAGGTTCGTAGTTTCTTGGGATTAGCAGGCTACTATAGAAGGTTCGTAGAAGGGTTTTCATTGTTAGCCGCACCTTTGACAAAGTTGCTAAGGAAGGAAGTACCTTTTGTATGGACAAATAAGCAACAGGAGAGCTTTGAGAAGCTTAAGACGGTTTTGACTGAAGCTCCGATTTTGATTCAGCGGCAGGGAAAGATTTTGTGGTGTACTCGGGACTAGGATGTGTTCTGATGCAAGATGGGAAGGTAGTCGCTTATGCGTCTCGACAATTAAGGCCACATGAGGTTAATTATCCGACGCATGACTTGGAGTTGGCGGCAGTGGTTTTTGCTCTTAAAGTATGGAGGCATTATCTATATGGAGAAAAGTCAGTGATCTACACAGACCACAAGAGCCTTAAGTATCTATTGACTCAGAAGGAGTTGAACCTGAGATAGCGTAGGTGGGTGGAGTTACTGAAAGACTATGATTGTTCGATAGAGTATCACCCGGGCAAGGCGAATGTGGTGGCAGATGCCCTAAGTCGAAAGGTTGTGTCGAATCTGAGGGCGATGTTTGTACATCTTAGCCTATATGACGATGGAAGTTTGTTGGCGGAGTTACAAGTCAAGCCGACATGGTTGAATAAGGTGAAAGAAGGACAGTTAGCAGACGATGATTTAAGTGCTAAGCTACGGCAAGTACAGAATGAGGAGTTAGAGGATTATGGTGTTAACAGCGATGGAGTATTGTGTTTCAAGGGTAAAGTCTGTATGCCTAAGGATAAGGAGTTAAGGCAGAGAATTCTTCAGGAATCGCATAGTAGCCCTTATGCTATGCATCCTGGAGGTAGTAAGTTATACAGAGATCTTAGGGAACAGTTTTGGTGGCCTGGCCTTAAGCGAGAAGTTACAGAATTCATAGGGAAGTGCTTAACGTGTCAGCAAGTCAAGGCTGAACACCAAGTACCGTCAGGATTGCTTCAACCGATAAAGATTCCACAGTGGTAGTGAGAGAGAATCACCATGGACTTCGTTAGTGGGCTTCCCCTTACGCCTACTAAGAAGGACTCGGTATGGGTGATAGTGGATCGATTGACAAAGTCCGCGCATTTCATACCAGTGCGGGTCGACTATTCTTTGTAGAGGTTAGTAAAGTTGTATGTGGCAGAAATTGTGAGGTTGCATGGAGTGCCAGTATCGATTATCTCGGATAGGGATCCGAGGATTATGTCTCAGTTTTGGAGAGCGCTACATCAGGCTTTAGGCACCAGATTAGACTTCAGTACGGCATTTCATCCACAGTCGGACGGTCAGTCTGAACGAGTAATCCAAGTGTTAGAGGATATGTTGAGGGGTTGTGTGATAGACTTCAGAGGAAGTTGGGAAGAATACTTGCCTCTAGCAGAATTTGCTTATAATAACAGCTATCAAGCCAGTATTCGGATGGCACCGTATGAAGCGCTGTATGGACGGAAGTGTCGCACTCCTACGTGTTGGACGGAGTTAGGGGAACGTCAAGTTTTGGGTCCAGAGACTGTGGCAGAAACTGAGGAGAAGGTGGAAGTAATTCGATCACGATTAAAGGAGGCATCTGATAGGCAGAAGTCGTATGCAGATCTCAAGCGGAAGGAAATAGAATTTGTTGTGGGAGATCGGGTGTTTCTTAAAGTCTCGCCTTGGAAGAAGGTGATGAGATTTGGTCGCAAAGGGAAGTTAAGTCCAAGGTTTATAGGACCTTATCGGGTATTGAATCGAGTTGGACCAGTGGCATACCAGTTAGAGTTGCCTCCGGAGTTGAAGCAGATGCACGATGTATTCCATGTTTCGATGTTACGTCGTTATCAATCGAATCCATCTCATGTAGTACCGGTTGAGGAGGTGGAACTAGGGCCAAATTTGTCCTACGACGAAGAGCCATTTCAGATTTTGGAACGAGATGTGAAAGTGCTGCGGAGGAAATCAGTTCCTCTAGTCAAAGTGTTATGGCGTAATCACGGATCGGAAGAAGCTTCATAGGAGCCGGAAGAAGCAATGCGACAGCAATACCCTCACTTATTTTAGCCAGGTAATTTCGAGGTCGAAATTATTTTAAGGGAGGTAGAACTGTAATATCCGGGATTATGGCTTATGCATTTTTGCTTAAATATATGAAGTAGCATGCCTATGTGTGTTTTGAATGTGTTTTATGAATTTTTAGAACTTTAGAGTGTAGGAAAGTGCCTTAGAAAATATATGATTTTAAGTCTTCAAGAGGGAGCTAAGCCTTTTAGGCCTTAAAGAAAATTAGTAAGGAAAATTAGACACACAAATGGGCTTGGTAAAGTGGCAAGGAGGTGCCACTTAAAGCCTTAGCAAGTGACGCCACAAGCATGGGTGCAAGGCCTAGGTTCGAGCTGCAAGGGAAGCACTTTTGGAGTGTTTTTGCGTCAAGCAATGAGGGGAGTTGGACGGCATTAAAACACCAAGGGAATGAGCTTTAGATATGGTTATTTTTTTCTTTTAAAAGTTCGGCTAAGCTAAGGAGATAAATGTGGATTTATCTAAATTATTTTTAATGGGTAAAGAAGAGAAGTTTTAGGAGAAAAGGAAGGAATTAGATGGGGGGAAGAGAGTTGGCTGGCCAAGGGATTGTTTGATGGCATTTTCAGTTTTGGTGATTAGTAGCCTAGGTGTGCCGAATTTGCTTCTCTTCTTACCTTTCTCACTTGTGCCAAAAATCCCAAAGAAATCAACTTGTGTTCCTTTTCCTTTCTTCCTTCTTTGCTACTCACTTTCATAAGCCGAAACTCATCAAACCACATTCCCTCCTTCTTTTCATCAAAGGCCGAATATCTCTCTCAAAATCCCATCATTGCCGATTCTTCCAAAGCATCATACTCTTCCTTTTCATTCTTGTTGAAGCCAAATCTCCATCATCAACCTTCTCTTCTTCTTTTGCAATTCACTCAAAGCCGAATACTCAAAGTAACCCCTAGCCGATTGCTCCATTAAATCCCAAAAGCCGAAACTTGTTGATCACTATCTAGCCTATAGCCGAATACCTCTGTGGATTTAAGCAAGGGTGCAGTCGATTTCTTCAGTAAGGGTAAGATCAAATTTGATTTACATTCTTTTTCTTTTAGGCTTGTCAAAATCTAGGAACTAATCCCTATTATTGTTCCTTGGTCAAAACTATGAAAAAGGTTTCGGGATTTGGGTGTTGTTGACTACAAGGAGGAGACAATTCGGGATTTAGATCCACAAGGTATGTGTATATGATATTCGGCCAAGGCCATATTTAGTGATTCAGATCTGTTTCTTAATTGTTCAAAAGCCAAAACTAACTGGTTAAGTGATCTAGTGTTTGGCCGATTGCAAGGGGTAACATCACGGAGTTTCGGGATTTGATTAGTAGCTAAATCGGCAGCAAGGTGAGGATTGCGATAATCCTTCGGGATTTGATTAAGTAGCGAATGGCTTTTTGTTAAATTGTTTAGTGTTGGCTGAATGTAGGAACTAAGGATCTAAAGCATTAGATCGGGATTTTCGGGATTTCAGTGAACACGATAGTATCAGGTGTGTAACCCCACACTAACTCTTAAATGATTTATGGTATTATTTTAATGCATGTGAACGATATGGCTAAAGGTACCATTCACTGGTACAACATATTCAGGTACGTTATTCTCTAAAGCTATGTTAATAGTGATAAGAATATCTGTTATGACACATACGTGAATTTGATATGAATGTGAAATGTGAAATAAGGAATATGGCATGATTTATGCATGTATTGTATGACATATGGGCATATGGGTGATATTGAAAAGGGGAAGTGATCCGGTGGTTTTTACCACAATATCTGGTGACTCATGTCACGTAATCTGAATGTGGTGACTTATGTCACAAAATGTTATCTGGTGACCAAGGTCACATATTATTATCTGGTGGCTATGCCACGAATTTATAAGGGCGATGTGCCAGCTGACTGTAGCGACTGCCTTCGATGGTGTGTAGCGGACGGAGGGTCAATTTAGTAATCCCCACGGTGTGATTGGTTGGTACGGGTGATGTGTAGCGGATGGTTATCTAGGTTTGGGTTCGGGAATGCATCATTGATTATATGTGATTTACATTTGTTTGTATGCCTAAGTCGTTGGGACTTTGTGTTGGCTGTTACACATTGAGTCTGTTTGACTCACCCCGTTGTGGGATATCTTTTCAGGTGACACTCAGTAGATGGACCGGGTCGGCAGGAACTTAGTGGTGGCCATGCTCAGCTCAGAGTTATTTTATTTAAAGACTATTTATTTAAGTTTGGATTTATTTCGGGTTTTCTTCGATGTAATAAGGCCATTAGTGTTGAACTGTTTTATGCATGCGTTTTAATTATTTTAGTATGATACGATTTTTTTTCAAATTAAAGTTACGTAATCTTTTCTTAAAAATAAACTTTTAAATGTTTTGACACCTAAACACAAACGATTTCCAACTTAATGTTAAACTATAGAAACTCGGTATTTATTTCAACTTATAACTTTGGAACATTTAATGAAGTTTTATTAAAATCCAGACATTTTCAATTCGAACTCAACACAAATCAAATTTTCTTCAAATACACCCAAATTTTCCAAAACAACCATCAAGTTTTGAACCGGTTTTCTCGAGGAACATACTAGATTCGGTCGAGGCTTGTGGGCCGGGTTTGGGTGTTTCATTAGCAACCCCTTAAGGAGCACACGGCCTAAACACGCGCCTATATGCTAGCCCGTGTGACAAATCGAATTCTCACAATTAAATGCAGGGACACACAGCCTATCAACACGCCCATAGGGGTTGACCGTGTGTCACACACAACCTAGACACACGCCCATGTGTCTACTCTTGTTGACACTTAAAGGCTATTTTCCAAGCCAATTGTCACCCTGAAACATCAATACACTTACACCAACTCAAGCAATACATAACACGGCCTGTATACACTATGAATAACCCTTGAAACATCACTTGTAGAATTCATAAAACTCATCATCAATAAGATATGGAACTTAATAAATATTAGCCAATTTCTTTGGCTATATACAAAAAGAATGCATAATCCTAATAGCCAAGACTTTAACTTAAAATATGACATAACTCAAAATGATCAAACTCCTATACATGCCATACTCAATCTAAATCAACTTTGCAATACCAAAATAGTGGTTGATAATATGATCCGAGCTTCTATGTTCTTCGATTTCCGAATTAACTTAGCGATACTACAAGGAAAAAAAAGAAAAGAGAGGGGTAAGCATATAGCTTAGTAAGTTTGCATGAAATTTTACATAGCAACATAATAGCTTGTAATTAAACTCATCCACCATGAGACTAAAGCAACATAAATCTCAAGTGCTTGAACTTACTTACTCATACTCACTCTTACTCATCGCATTATAATTTCATACTTGTAACTTAATCAAGGTAATTGTATCACTTAGCCACATAGGTTAGCACTTATGCTAATATAACATAAACTCAAATCATTATCTTCCTTAAAATAGGTAGAACTCTCTATCATTCTTGAATGACTTAACTCGTTACTACTTTGCTTACTTAGCTCTCTTGTTACTTCTTCATACTTGACTCTTTTGCTCATTAAATTACTCGGAATATCAGAGGGTACTCAATCTCATCAAACATGCATCTCGAAGCCAATGCCATATCTTAGATATGGTCTTACATGAGATCGCCTCATGATGCCGATGTCATATCCCAAAATGGTCTTACAGAGAATATCTTAACTCGATGTTGATGCCATGTCCCTGACATGGTCTTACACGAGATCTTCCTTGTATGGCGTTGATGACATGTCCCAGACATGATATTATTCAAGACCTTCCTTAAATGGTGTCGATGCCATGTCCCAGACATGGTCTTATACAAGACTTTACTTAAATGGTGTCGATGCCATTTCCCAGACATGGGCTTATACGAGACCTTCCTTATTCGATGCTAATGCCATGTCCCAGACATGGTCTTATATAGGATCTACATTCGGTATCGATGCCATGTCCCAGACATGGTCTGATACGGGACCTACATTCCTTGAGTGCCGATGCCATTCCTTATCTCATGTTGTGAGATAGGTATCCTCGTTATTCCGAATTTTCAACCGGAACTTCCACTTACTTGTTCTCATTGAATTTCTTATTAGGCATTGTTAATCAACTTCATGAAAATAATGTACATTATACAACATAGTAAGTAATTTAATCATAAAAGTATATGCAACGTTAAATTCATACAAACTTACCTTGGTACTCCAAGAAATGTGTAGATGTGCAATTTAGTCCACGACTTGTTCTTGCCTCGGTTTCGGTCTGGGCTTCGTGTTTCTTGATCTATAATAACAATTTAACTTGTTTAATACTGACATTGACGAAATTGACTCATATTTCATACTTTGGCAAAAATTACATTTTTGCCCCTAAACGTTATCATGATTACACTTTTGCCCCTAGGCTCGTAAAACGATTTTCATTCAACTTTCTTGCATTTCAAGCCTAGCTGAATCATATTCTCAACTATAACAACATTCAATTTCCACTATTTCACTCATGTATGACCATTTCTACAACTTTTACAACTTGGTCCTTTTATGCATTTTTTGTGAAAATCACTTAGAAAAAGATGTTTATCATGCATCAAGCTTTCATATTCTTCCATAAAACATCAAAATACATGCATGTCATACATGGGTAAATTTTTGAACATAAACCCTAGCTCAAAATATAGCTAGAAATAGCTAAACTGAGCTACGAGGATCTCAAAAATACGGAGATCATTAAAAACGGGGCTAGGATGCACTTACTATCAAGCTTGAAAGTTGAAAAAACCTAGCTATGTCTTCCTTGTGATTTTCGGCCAAGGGGGAGAAAGGTGGACACCATTTTTGACTTATTTTCTGTAACAGTCCGAATTCGACCCTAATCGGAATGGTGGTTTCGGGACCACGAATCCGAACGAATAGGAATAATTTTTATAATCTTTTTATTATTTTTTCGTGTTTAATATACATGCTTGAGCATATGCTAGTGTTTCGTAATTTTTAATTTTTAGTTAATGTGATAATTTATATGAAAGGACTAGATCGAATAAGTGGAAAAACAATTGTTGTTATGAAATTGGTGACCAAATTGAATGGTCTTCTTTTGAATAGGTATTGAAGTGGTAAATTGGCCATCATGAGGGTGTAGTGGACGGCAAGGGTAATAAAATATTACTAAACAATTGTTTTATATTATAAAATGGAAATAATAGTAATGGTATGAGATAATTATTATAATAAAACAAAACATTAGTGGGGGGAAGTGTTCATCTTTTATTTCTTGTTATTGCCGAAACCTTGAGGAAGAGGAAGAGGAAGGACTTTCACCATTTTCGGCAATTGCATGGCTTAATTAGGTGAGTGATTAAGTTTACTTCTTGATAATTTTAATAATTTTGAAGTAGTAATCTTGTAAGTTAGTTAACCCATGATCGAATTTTTGCTATAGAAGTATCTTTCGAATGTTACCATGGACATGAATTCTGTGTTTGTGTGGTTTAAGCTAAAACATGTTATATGAATGTTAGATTATTAAGTTTTCTTTGCAATTTTTGATGGAGGTTATCTCAATGAGGAATTCATTGAAAGAGAAGTTCATGAATGAACTAGGTAGCTAGAAAAATGAAAAAAATGAAATGATATGTTAATTATAAACATTCGGCTTTGGCTTGGTGTTGTGGAATTTTTTATATTTGGTATTTGGGACCTTAAGGACTATTTTGTAAACATGGTAAATGATTGTTGGTTAAAAATACAAATTGACGGGTTGTATAGATATAATAAAAGAAGGAGAAAATTCGGTCCTTAAGAATTTAGTTTAAATTTCGTGTATTTTGAGTGTTATGCTTTGGGGACTAAATAGTAAGAGTTAAAGCTCTAGGGGTAAAGTGGCAAATTTTATAATTTTGAGCTTTGAGTTAAATTAAATAGAAATGAATGTGAATAAACTTTAATTAATATTTCTTAGATCGAGAACAAAAAGAAAAGGAGCTAGATCGAGGAAAAGCTAAAGTAAACGAATAACCGGGAAATTCAAAGTTATTGACTTCCGAGGTAAGTTTATAAGCGATTGGTTTCATATGTTATGCATTAAATTGAATTATGCATTTTCTAGTGAATTTAATACATATTAACCCTAAATTGTCGAATGCAACATGGCTATCTAGTAGAATATGCCAATTGAGACATTATTATGTGCATGTGGCAGTTTATGTAAGTCTTGATTTATTGAAATATATAATTGTATATATGGGTAAATAGTGATGAGTGTACATACAATTGCCGAATGTAGCATGGTATAGGATTTAATTGAAGTAAAGGTCGAATGTGGATTTAATCATGTATACAACTAAAGTTTTAGAGTTAAATGAAGGGATGTGAATCGGATATAAATTAAGGTGGATATTGACGTAAAGTATGATGGTAATTAAATGATTAATTAGGTGCATATATGGGGTATAGCCGACTGGGAGAGTTGGACTTGGGAGTAAAGTTTAATTGGTATATATGTATGCATGAAAGTATGATATATGTGTATGCAAATTAGAAGTAAATATATTAGATATGTGAATGAGGAGGAAGATTAAGAAAAAAGAGAGGGCATTATGTGTGCGAAATTATTCACCGAGCACTATGTGTGCGATATCGGTCGAATGGCACTTTATGTGCGGATTTTGTTTACCGAGCACTATGTGTGCAAAATCGGTTAAATGGCATTGAGTGTGCGGAAAATAATTCGTAACGGCACTAAGTGTGCGAAACGTTACGGGATTGGTACTATGTGTACAAGACATTGGATTTTTGCAAAGAACAGAAACCCTTAATGGAGGTAAAGTTGTCTGACAGGTATGTACGTTTTAATTAATAGCTTATTGATTTGATGTAAATTGGATAAGTCATTACGGTGTAGAAAGTTGAATATGGACATTCGATTTTAATTGGGGACTAAGTAAATAAATGGTGGTTAATGGTGATCGATTATGTGTATATATTTATATAGCAATATGATCAATTTTGTAGTAGAGTTGATTAGAAGTTATTATGAATGCTTGAATATATGATATTACTCTTTGCTTATAACTTACTAAGCTTTAAATAGCTTATCGTTTGTATTTTTGTTTGTTCATGGTAGTGACTTTTGGAGTTGAAGCTCGCACTCGGGATCCCTGTCAAAGTCAAGTACATTATCACCTATGTTTGGTATTATTTTTAGCTTGAACCTTAGAAATTATGGCATGTATAAGTTTGAGTATGTTGTGATCTCTTTTGGGTTGGCATGTATATAAAGGCCATGCAAAAATGGCTAAAGTTAAGTCATTTGAACTTGCACGAATTCGGTTAGGGTTAAAGCTTATGATGAGTTATATATTTTATGATGGATGTTATTCAAATTTGTTTTGCGTTATGATCTAAATGTTTCTATGAACATTGAATGGTCATGGATATATGCAGCATGTGGTTATAGTATAGCTATGGGACTATGATTTTTGTTAAGGATTGTATGTATTATATATGCATGCCATCAATGAAACATGTTCGACTTGTATACTTCTAAGGCTAATGAAATTATGGAATGAATTGATAAAATGGATTTATGAAAGGTTCGAGCATCCACATGTATTAGAACAAAGCCGAATAAGCAAGAAAAATGTTGCTAACGATCTTGTCGTTTTTGGTTAGTAATATTATAAATAGTAGATGGTTGAATGTATAGTTGATTTTTGAAATGAAAACAATGAATAAGCAAATATATGTATTATGAGTTGGGCTTGTATATTATAATATATGTTTCACATTGAGAATGTGATCTTGATAGTTGTAGTAATGTGGCAAATTATATGTGTTGAATATTTTCGGCAAATAGTTGGGAAATATGGTATGACATAGATTCATTTTAGTATGTGTATTTCGGTTATGGTATTGGAGATTGACCAAATGAATAGTAAATTAGTTTTAATGAAAGGTGTTTAGTGATAAGAAGTACTTTGTGTCACATAATTGATTTAACGTATATGCATGATTTGTGATTTGTTCTTTTAAGTAATTTTGATCATGCTCTAAAAGAAGATGTATGAATTTATAAGATTCGGCCTTAGCATTCTTATTGGATATGAACTTCTATTTGTTTCAATGGCACCACAAAAGCATGGTATATGTATATTGATGTCTATTCTGGGTTGGATTTAATTTGGTAATATCTCGTAACCCTAGTTCGGCGACGGATAGGGGTTAGGGGTGTTACATTTTCCCTTTTAATTCTTTTATTAACTAAATGACAAAAATGCCATTAATGATCCTTTCTTGAGATTTTTCCTTCCCTTGTCAATTTTTGTCCATCTTAACATATAATGGTCTAATTGCTAAATAAGGACCTTTAGTAATTTTTATAGTTCTATTTCATACTTAAATCTTCTAGAATCTCATATTTTCTAATCTTTGAAATTTAGTCCTAATGGACAATTTATTCACTAATTAATAAAATTTCTTCATGAAATTTTCACACAATCATGCAAGCATCTCATAAGCCTTATAAAAATCATTAAAACATATATTTCTACTTCGAATATGTGGTCTCGCACCACTATTCTGACTAGGCCCTAAATCGGGTTGTTATAATTCTCTCCCCTTAGGGATTTTCGTCCCCAAAAATCTTACCAGCAAAAAGGTTTGGATACTGGTTTCTCATGGTCTCTTCAAGTTCCCATGTAGCCTCTTCTACCCCATGTCTTTACCATAATACTTTCACAAGGGCTATACTTTTATTCCTTAGCTGCTTGACTTCCCGAGCTAGAATCTTAACTGGTTCTTCACCATAAGTCATGTCAGGTTGAATTCAACCTCTGCCGATGTAATCACATGCGAAGGGTCTGATCTGTATCGTCGGAACATAGACATGTGAAACACATCATGAATCTTCTCTAACTCAAACGGCAAAGCCAACCGATAGGCTATCGGCCCAATCTTCTCGGTAATCTCATATGGTCCGATAAAACGCGGACTCAATTTGCCTTTTCGGCCAAATCTAAGAACTTTCTTCCATAATGACACCTTCAAGAATACTCTATCACCGACTTGATACTCAATCTCTTTCCTTTTCAAATCTGAGTAAGATTTTTGTTTATCAGAAGCAGGTTTTAGACAATCTCGAATCACCTTTACTTTCTCTTCGGTTTCTCTAACCAAATCAACCCCGTGAATTTGGTTCTCTTTAAGTTTAGTCCAATACAAAGCCTCACAAGGTGCCATTTTCAAACTTGACTGAAAATTGTTATTGTAGGCAAATTCCACAATTGGTAAGTATTTTTCCCAGTTGCCCTGAAACTCTAGAACACAACACCGAAGCATATCTTCAAGTACTTGTATTAACCTCTCCGACTGACCGTCGGTTTGGGGGTGAAAAGCCGTACTAAAACTCAACTTTGTACCCAAGGCCTCTTGCAACTTTTTCCAAAATCTGAACATAAATCTCAGATTTCTATCTGAGATAATGGATAATGGTACTCCATGAAGTCTCACAATCTTTGAGATATAGAAGTTTGCCAACTTGTCAAGTGAGTAGTCGACACATATAGGTATAAAGTGGGTTGACTTCGTAAGTCTATCGACTACGACCCATACAACATCTTTCTTACTTGGTGTCAACGGCAAACCCATTACAAAATCCATGGTAACACGATCCTATTTCCACTCGGGTACCATAATAGGTTGAAGCAAACCCGAGGGTACTTGGTGTTCAGCCTTGCTGACAAATCAAACATCTTGAAACAAACTCAGAAATATCTTTCTTCATACTCGGCCACCAATATCGTTTCTTCAAGTCATTATACATCTTGGTGCTACCCGGATGTACAGATAAGCATCCATTATGTGCCTCATGCAAAACTTTACGAATGAGCTCACCATTTCTTGGTACACAGACTCTGTCTCTGAACATCAAACACCCATTTGAATCAATCCGAAAATCAGACTCAACACCCGACTCACATTGAACTTTTTTGGCTTGCAATTCGCTGTCATCTTTCTGTGCCTCATAAATCTCTTGGAGGAACATCGGTCTAGCCCTCAACTCAGCTAGAATAGAACCATCACCGGACAAACTCACCTGTGTATTCATAGCTCTCAAGGCAAATAGGGATTTCCTACTCAAGGCATCGACGACTACAGTCGCCTTTCCCAGGTGGTAGTCAATGACTAACTCATAATCTTTTATCAACTCTAACCATCTTCATTGCCTTAAGTTCAATTCCTTTTGTGTCATCAAATACTTTAAACTTTTTTGATCGGTGAAAATCTGACATCTTTCACCATACAAATGGTGTCTCTAAATCTTCAGTGCAAAAACAATGGCAGCCAACTCTAAATCATGCGTCGGATAGTTCTTCTCGTGTGGCTTTAACTGTCTAGAGGCATATGCTATCACTTTGCCTTCTTGCATAAGTACACAGCCCAATCCATTTAAGGATGCATCGCTGTAAATCGCAAATTCTTTTCCTAATTCAGGTTGTACTAGAATTGGAGCCTCTGTCAACATTGCCTTTAGTTTCTCAAAACTTTGTTGGCACTTTTCTGTCCATTCAAACTTTACATCTTTCTGTAACAGTCTTGTCACTGGAGTCATTATCATAGAAAACCCCTTAATGAATCGCCTATAATAGCCGGCTAGGCCCAGAAAACTTCTAACCTCAGATAAATTTTTTGGCAGTTTCCAATTAACAATAACTGAAATCTTACTTGGGTCAACTCGGACTCCCTCTCCCGAGACAATATGTCCTAGAAATCCAACTTCCTTGAACCAAATTTCACTTTTGCTAAACTTGGCATACAACTGATTATCTCGTAAAATCTATAAAACAGTCCTCAAGTGCTCAGCATGCTCATGTTCATCACGAGAATATATCAATACGTCATCAATAAAAACCACAACAAACTTGTCCAGGTATGGCCGAAAAATACGATTCATTAAATCCATAAACACAGCATGGGCATTAGTTAAACCAAAAGGCATGACTAAGAATTCATAATGCCCATAACTCGTCCGAAATGTAGTTTTAGGCACGTCTAAGTCTTTTACTCTCAACTGGTAGTATCCCGACCTTAAGTCTATCTTGGAGAACTCAGTGGCTCCCTTCAATTGATCAAACAAATCGTCAATCCTTGGCAATGGGTACTTGTTCTTCACTGTTACCTTATTAAGTTGTCGGTAATCTATGCACAATCTCATAGAGCCATCTTTCTTTTTCACAAATAGCACTGGATCACCCCACGGAGAATAACTCGGTCTAGCAAAACCTTTGTCCGTCAACTCTTGCAACTGTGCCTTCAATTCCTTCAACTCAGTTGGGGCCATCCTGTAAGGAGCAATCGATATCAGTACAGTACCGGGAGCTAACTCAATACCAAATTCAACCTCTCTAACCGGAGGTAATCCTGGCAATTCCTCGGGAAAAACATCTGGGTACTCACATATTATCGGTACTGATTCCATCTTTAACTCAGTTTCTTTGGCATTCATCACAAAAGCAAGATATGCCTTATACCCTTTTCTTACATACCTCTGAGCCGACATGTGAGAGATCACTACTGGCAACCTGTCTTATTCATCTGATTCAACACGAAGAGTGTCCCCATTTTCACATCTCAACTCAATATATTTATTTCCATAATTTACTGTCACATCATGAGTGGTTAACCAGTCCATACCAAGAATAATATCGAATTCATCAAATGGCAATAGCATGAGATTTGCCTTAAAATAATGACCTCTAATCATCAATAGGCAATCTTTGCATACTTTATCAACTAATACACTTTTTCCTAAAGGATTAGACACTTTTATCACAAACTCTGTAGACTCAACAAGTATGCTCATGATAGATGCTAATTTCATGCAAATGTATGAATGGGTAGACCCGGATCAATTAAAGCAACAACATTAGTATTATGAAGGGAAAATGTACCCGTAATTACATCAGGAGATGATGCCTCTTCACGAGCGCGAATGGCGTAAGTCCTTACAGGCACTCTACCCTTGAATCTTGCAACCTGCTCTCAGGGTGTACCCTTACTACTCGCCCCACTTCTCGGGTTCCTTTGTTGTCTTCCTCTATTAGTGCTTCCTGATCTTGTACTCTGAACCTTGTCTTTCTCAACCATTTCGAGGCATTCTCTGATGAAGTGATCTTGGGAATAGCACTTAAAACAAGCACTCTCATGTGCACGACACTCACCGGGGTGATGTTTGCCACACTATGGGCATTCCGGTCTATTAGATCGAATATTCCCAACACTAGTGACTGAGGTGGTTTGAGCCTTATTCCTCGAGTACTGTTTACTCTTGCTTTTGCCTGAAAACCAAGCTGAAGTAGCTGATCGGGTAGGAAAATCTCTCAACTTATTGGACGAGGATTGAAATAACTTACTCCACTATCTCTTTCTTGAGTCACGAGACTTCATCTCAGCTTCTCTTTTCACTTTAACTAATTCTTCGACTTTATAAGCCCGGTCCACTAGCACAACAATTTCCTTCAACTCGAGGACACCAACAAACAACTTAATATCTTGATTTAGTCCATCCTCAAATCTCTTACACATAATAGCCTTAGTGGATACACACTCTCGAGCGTATTTGTTGAGCCTTACAAACTCGAGCTCGTACTCAGTTACTGTCATCTTACCTTGCTTCAATTCTAAGAATTCATTTCTTTTCTGATCAATAAATCTTTGACTTATGTACTTCTTCCTGAATTCTTCCTGGAAAAACTCCCACGTGATCCTTTCCCTTGGTACAACCGACACAAGGGTGTTCCACCACTGATAAGCAGAATCCTTCAGAAGAGAAACTACACATTTCATGCACTCCTAAGGTGTGCACGATAATTCATCAAACACCCTAATGGTATTTTCAAGCCAGAACTCAGCTTTTTCTGGATCATCATCTTTACTAGCCTGGAATTCCTCAGCTCCTTGCTTCCGAATTCTATCTACCGGAGCCTTTTCTCTTCATACCACTTCTACCACTTGAGGGGCTATAGGGGTAGGTTGAGGATTAGCCGGGGGTGGAAGGGGTGGTGTATTCGGGTTCGTGTGAACGAACTACGTATACCAAGCATTCATCATATGGAGAAAGGCTTCCCTAGCCTCTTCTCCTCCTCTCTGACTTACTGTTGTAGGTCTATTCTCATTTACATTCGGCACTATCCTTTCGGTGGGAGCCGATACATTACTTTCTACATCATCCGCCACAGTTCTTTCGGGATCCATTTACTAGATGAAAACACAATTCAAATTGTCAGGAGTCGTCACACTATCATTATATAAATACTCTTATGTATGGAATGTATAGCTAGACTCAAACTTATGCTACGTTAGCCCGAGAATCGACTAAATTGTAGCTCTGATACCATTAAATGTAACACCCTTTACCCGTGTCCGACGCTGGGACAGGATACGAGCCATTACCGTACTTAACCTTACTTGAACATGAAGTATTGGGCTATAAATTTCCTTCCAACTTAAAACTTCTCCTTCTTAATCATAACATACATATCATGGGCCTACGAGGCCTTAAACGTACATCCAGAAGGTTTCGGAGTTCAACCGGAAACTTTTACACTATTTGAAATTTTTTGCCTAAATAGGGGTCACACACCCGTGTGGGTCGTGTGATCGCACACGCCCATGTCCCTAGCCCATGTAGAATTTATTATTATTTCGAACCCACAGGGGTTTTCACACTGCCGGACACACGCTCATGTCAATGGTCCGTGTCCTTCACACAGCCTAGACACGCCCGTGTCCTCACCCGTGTGTGAAAACTAGGGGTATTCTGTTTATGATGTCAGCAACCCCTTAAGGAGCACATGGCCTAAACACACACCTGTGTGCTGGCCCGTGTGACTAATCGAATTCACGCAATTAAATACAGGGGACAAATGGCCTATCAACAAACCCATAGGGGTTGACCATGTGTCACACACAGCCTAGACACATGCCCGTGTGTCTACCCGTGTGGACACTTAGAGGCTATTTTCCAAGCCAATTGTCACCTTGAAACATCAACACACTTATACCAACTCAAGCAATACATAACATGGCCTTTATACACTATGAATAACCCTTGAAACATCACTTCTAGAATTCATAAAACTCATCATCAATAAGATATGAAACTTAATAAATATTAGCCAATTTCTTTGGCTATATATAAAGACAATGCATAATCTTAATAGCCAATCCTTTAACTTACCATATGACATAACTTAAAAAGATCAAACTCCTACACATGCTATACTCAATCTAAATCAATTTTGCAATACCAAAATAGTCGTTGATAATGTGATCCGAGCTCCGACGTTCTTCGATTCCCCAATTAGCTTAGCGATACTACAAGGAAAAAAAAAAGAAAATAGAGGGGTAAGCATATAGCTTAGTAAGTTTGCATGAAATTTTACATAGCAACATAATAGCTTGTAATTAAACTCATCCACCATGAGACTAAAGCAACATAAATCTCAAGTGCTTGAACTTACTTACTCATACTCACTCTTACTCATCACATTATAATTCCATACTTGTAACTTAATCAAGGTAATTGTATCACTTAGCCACATAGGTTAGCACTTATGCTAATATAACATAAACTCAAATCATTATGTTCCTTAAAATAGGTAGAACTCTCTACCATTCTTGAATGACTTAACTCGTTACTACTTTGCTTACTTAGCTCTCTTGTTACTTCTTCATACTTGACTCTTTGCCCGTTAAATTACTCGAAATATCAGAGGATACTCGATCTCATCAAACATGTATCCCAATGCCAATGCCGTATCTCAGATATGGTCTTACATGATACCGCCTCATGATGCCGATGTCATATCCCAAAATGGTCTTACATAGAATATCTTAGCTCGATGTCGATGCCATGTCCCTAACATGGTCTTACACGAGATCTTCCTTGTATGGCGTCGATGACATGTCCCAGACATGGTATTATACGAGGCCCTTCTTAAATGGTGTCGATGCCATGTCCCAAACATGGTCTTATACGAGACTTTCCTTAAATGGTGTCGATGCCATTTCCCAGACATGGGCTTATACGAGACCTTCCTTATTCGATGCTAATGCCATGTCCCAGACATGGTCTTATATAGGATCTACATTCGGTATCTATGCCATGTCCCAGACATGGTCTGATACGGGACCTACATTCCTTGAGTGCCGATGCCATTCCTTATCTCATGTTGTGAGATAGGTATCCTCGTTATTCCGAATTTTCAACCGGAACTTCCACTTACTTGTTCTCATTGAATTTCTTATTAGGCATTGTTAATCAACTTCATGAAAATAATGTACATTATACAACATAGTAAGTAATTTAATCATAAAAGTATATGCAACGTTAAATTCATACAAACTTACCTTGGTACTCCAAGAAATGTGTAGATGTGCAATTTAGTCCACGACTTGTTCTTGCCTCAGTTTCGGTCTAGGCTTCGTGTTTCTTGATCTATAATAACAATTTAACTTGTTTAATACTGACATTGACGAAATTGACTCATATTTCATACTTTGGCAAAAATTACATTTTTGCCCCTAAACGTTATCATGATTACACTTTTGCCCCTAGGCTCGTAAAACGATTTTCATTCAACTTTCTTGCATTTCAAGCCTAGCTGAATCATATTCTCAACTATAACAACATTCAATTTCCACTGTTTCACTCATGTATGACCATTTCTACAACTTTTACAACTTGGTCCTTTTATGCATTTTTCGTGAAAATCACTTAAAAAAATATGTTTATCATGCATCAAGCTTTCATATTCTTTCATAAAACATCAAAATAAATATATGTCATACATGGGTAAATTTTTGAACATAAACCCTAGCGCAAAATATAGCTAGAAATAGCTAAACCAAGCTACGAGGATCTCAAAAATACGAAAAACATTAAAAACGAGGCTAGGATGCACTTACTATCAAGCTTGAAAGTTGAAGAAACCTTAACTATGTCTTCCTTGTGATTTTCGGCCAAGGGGGAGGAAGGTGGACACCATTTTTGACTTATTTTCCCTTTTAATTCTTTTATTAACTAAATAACAAAAATGCCCTTAATGATCCTTTCTTGAGATTTTTCCTTCCCCTGTCCATTTTTGTCCATCTTAACATATAATGGTCTAATTGCTAAATAAGGACCTCTAGTAATTTTTATAATTCTATTTCATACTTAAATCTTCTATAATCTCATATTTTCTAATCTTTGCAATTTAGCCCTAATGGACAATTTATTCACTAATTAATAAAATTTCTTCATGAAATTTTCACACAATCATGCAAGCATCTCATAAGCCTTATAAAAATTATTAAAACATATATTTCTACTTCGGATCTGTGGTCTCGCACCACTATTCTAACTAGGCCCTAAATCGGGCTGTTACATAGACCCTATTCGAAACGGTGGTTTTGGTATCACAAATCCGAGTTAGAAAAATATTTTGAAATTATCTTCTGTGTTTATTATGTGTGAATTTAATTGTGTGAAATTCTCGTGCTTTAATTTCGTCGTTTGAGTGTCCGATTTAATAAAAAGACTTAATCACGTAAAAGGTGAAATTGGCTAATTAATGTGTAAGTGCTAATTTGCTAATGTCTTTATAATGCAAAGTCCTTAAAAGGTAATTAGCCCACTATTAATGATAGTGGACGGCAATGGTCAAGAATGACCTTATTATATATTTTTTTATATATTTAGTAATAAAGGTCAAAAATGTAAAATGTATATTAAGTTAATATGTCATAAAACATTAAAGAATAAAGCCATGTTCTTCAACTTTTCATCACCGAAACTAGAAAAGAAAATTAGGTTTGAAACTTTGAAATATTTGGCCATTGAAGGTCTTGATTGAGGTTAGTTTTTGTTTCGATTTTTGATAATTTTTACGTTTTTCTAATCGTTGCTTCGAATACTTCAAGACCCATGCTTGAATTTTTTATTTTGATGAAGATTTTGAAATGTGCCATTGATGAGTTTATGAGTTTTATGATGTTATTTGATGAATTATGAAATATATGTGTTAGATTAATATGTTTTATCTTTGAATTTTTGATGAATTGGAGTAATTGGGGCTAAATTGTAAAAAAATAAATTTTAGGGGGACTAAAATGTGAAAATATGAAATATATGGACTTGTATAATGCTTGTGAATATTCGGCGTAGCTATGATATGTGTAAATTTTGTGTATTTTGTGTTTTATACAATAGGGACTAAATTGCAAAAAGTGTGAAATGTTAGGGGCAAAATGGTAATTTTCCCATTTATGTGTTTTTGATTAAATTGAATGAATATGTGGTTAAATTAGTTAAATTTTAATTTATTTAGATCAAGAACGGAAGAAAATGGAGTTAGATCGGGAGAAGTCAAAAGTAGTCGAATAGTCAATTATACAGTCCGTCGATATCCGAGGTAAGTCTATAAGCACATAAATGTTGTTAAATTTGATAATATATATGTTACATGATAAATGAAATTTTGTGAATTTAATTTTATGTTGGCCGAATGTGATTTAAGCAAGGGAGATATATTTTGAGTTCGATTCAATCAAGTTTCAATATCCGAAAGCCCAGTACGAACCCTAGGAATAGTTAGGATACATATGTCATGACATAGGATTCCGATATGTGTTTTCGTGTAAGACCATGTCTGGGACGTTTGCATCGACTTGTGTTTATGTGTAAGACCCTGTCTGGGGCAGTGGCATCGATATGTGATTACATGTAAGACCACGTCTGGGACGTTGGCATTGTATGAGCTTTCGACTATCCGCGTATCCTTTTTAATTCTGAACTATTCAACGGACAATGTTAAATGAAGACCGAATGTGAAATCGAATAAAAAGTTTAGGTATGTGCTTATCCAAGTTGTGAAAATAAGGTAAGTTGGATGTTGAATTGATTGCATAAATGTTTAAGTTATAAATGTGAACTATGTGTAAGAATAGGTGATTGTGTATATTCGGCCAAAAAGAGGTATATGTGATATTAATATTGAGATTTATGTATGTTCATGTGTATTTAAGCATTTAGCCATATGATTTATGTATGTATGATTAAAATGATAACTTTGTATTTGTGGATATGTATATTCGGCCTTATTAACTTAGTGTTAATATACAATCGTTGATATATACTTATATATTTGCTTATGACTTACTAAGCTTAAATAGCTTACTATGTGTGTGTGTTCTTGTTTACCTCTGTTTTATAGATTTTGAAGTTACGTTACGAGCTCGGGGATCGTCAGCAAAGCCTATCACACTATCGACAATTTTTCGGTATTTTACTAAGTTGAATTTGGGCTTATGGCATGTATAGCATAGATGGAATGTTTGATTTTGGGACATGTATATATATATATATAGCCATGCGAAAATGGCTTGATCATTTTGTTTAGGTTTGGTTTTAATTGTTCTTGGTTAAGTATTTGGTGTGTTTGGTTTTAGTAATTTGGCTATGGCCTGTTTCTTTAGTTAAGTTTATGTTTTATGCTTTTGATATAATTGCTTGTTTATAATGCTAATGTCTGAGTTGATTTAGTAATGTGTTTTGGCATTTAGGTAAATGAGGAATGCTTGATGAATTATGATAAGTGGCTTATAAATTGATTAAGTAATGTAATAAGAAAAGATGTATGTTTGATTTAATTTAAAAATCTATTGATGTGCATTATATAAGAACAAATGTATATGTCCTTAATGTCGTGTATGAATAAGGAACATTTTAGTAAATTAGGTATATTATAAACCTATCTATTGGGATCGAAAATTTGATTTGTGTTTTGGTTATACAATTGAGATTTTAGTATGGTAAATTGGTATGTAACTTAAATATACTATTAGTTGTGATTTGTACTCAAAAAGATTTAAGTTAATAAAGTTATATTCGAATAGTCTTATGACTAGGAAAATGATAAGTTTGGTATTTGTTAGATAAAAAAAATTGAATTAAAGGATGTCTTAATGCATGCTAGATATGAGATGATTATATGTTCGAATATACATAGGTTATTTTGATTCGGTTGTAATGGCAAAGTATGCAACTTTATTTTTCTTGAATTGTTCGGTATATGTACTTTGGACTGATTATAAAGCATGCGAATTTGGTATACTGTGATTTGTTATTTGTGTTCATAAATGTTTATTGTAAATATAGTGACATGCGCATCTTATAATAATATCAAGGTTATGTTCAGCTATGATGTAATGTGATATGATTGAAGAAAATTTTAATATGCATATAATATGGATATAGGAGTAATAAGCTTCGAATTTTAAATAGGATAAGAGTATTGATGTGGTTAATTTACGAAGCATGTAAAGAAATGAATGTCTGTTTTGAATTGTGTTATGTTTGGTAATGCCTCATAACCCTAATCCAATGACGGATATGGGTTAAGGGTGTTACATTTGATTGATATCAGAGCTACAGTTTAGTCGATTCTAGGACTAATGTAGTGTGTGTGAGTCTAGCTATACATGCCATATTTTTATATACTGCGATAGTGTGATGACTTCTGACATCTGAACATGTGTTTCCGTATAGTAATGGATCCCGATAGAGCCGTATCTGATGATGTTGAGAGTATAGCGCCTGCTCCCGCGCAAGGGACAGCGCCTGCTCCCGCGCAAGGGATAGCGCCTGCTCCCGAACAAGGGATACCGCCGGTTGATTCTCGACCGACTTCAAGTAACCAGGAGGGTGAGGCTAAACAAGCCTTTTACAAAATGATGAACGACTGGTTTTGATGCGATCCCGGTCGCATCATGTTTCGATACATCTCGATGACATCGAGATTGGCCTAAACTCGAGGGGCCCAAGTGCAAAATGAGACGTTTAATTTCAGATTGTTAATAAATTGAGTTGTTAGACTTTATTTTTAATTAAGTTGCTTGAATAAATTACTCATATTAGTTAATTGAGTTCATTTTAGTTAATTGAGTTCATCTTAGTTAATAACTCATCTTAGATTAATAAATGAGTTGCTGGTCATTAATTCAACTCATATTAGTTTTAATAATTGAGTTATTATTGAACTTCATTTAATAGCTACTTCTTTAATTAATCTAGTTACTAGGATAATTTATTGATGCATGAGTTTAAGTTTAATTAATTATGCTTCATTTAATTAAACTAGTTGCTGGAATAATTGATGAATAAGTTTTAGTTCATTTATTGAAGTTAAGTGTTTAATGTGTTTGAGTTTAATTAGTGTTTAATTGTGTTTAATAAGCTCATTTTAATGTGTTTATTACAGGAGTCTTTTCAAGTCATAACCGTTACAATTCAAGCTGTTACAAATTAAATAAAGTGGTTGTTCAAGTCATTTTCGGTTACAAGCAAGGGGTTGTTACAAAGAAGGTTTAAGACATCATTTAAAAGAATTTAAAGAGTGGATTATTGCTTTTCAACTACCAACCGTTTTTGCTGCTTCAAAAGAATTAATTCAAGCATTCAAAACACCATTAAGGTGCTGGTGACTATTCAGCTAACCAAAGGACATTTCAAGAGTCACTTTTCAAGCATTCAAGGTGAATTATGCAGCTGAATTGAAGTGAATTAAATGGTCGAGTTATTTGGTTCAAGAATTCCAAGAGACTTGAGCTTTATTTCAGCTTTCAAGATGAATACTTGTGACCATTCAGCTAGCCTTTTTCTAGCCTTATAAATATGTGTGTAATCAGCCTTTTGAGGGGACTTTTGACATTTTATTGAATGAAATTATATCATTTTGTGAGATTTGCTTCTCTCAAATTTCGTTTAAAGACTTGTTGGCTTATCTACAAAGCTAATGGCGTCAACTTGTTCTTTCTTTTAATCTGAACTTATCACTATCAATAGTGTAGCATTCGAACCTTTATACCGAGGTTCCTATCTTCCTAGATAGTGGGTCGAGGTTTTATCTCATCTATTCAAAACCACTTAAGCTATATAAGTCCCAGGTCAGCATTTCTTAATGTTGGTTCGTTCTTGCCGCTTGAGAACTATTTCTTTCCATTCCATCCAAAAACTATCAACTTTCTTTTACTTCCTTTTGATTCCTTGTTAGCTGAACCTATCTTCAACTCTTAGCCAATTTTAAACCTATCTTTCATTGATATTTCCCATACTTAGCCAACTATAAACGACTTGCTAATTGGAACGATCGGGCAACGCAAATACGACTCAAAATCAATCACGAGGTCGGATCGTATCAAGTTTAATCAATATATCCAGACTAATCCGACTGCACAACAACCTCCACCCCCGACTAATCCATCTTCGATACATGTTATACCTCAAGTGAGTGATCTGTTGAGATTGCTTAAACCTCCTGTTGATAAAATCAAAAAATACGGGGCCGAAGAGTTCAAAGCCACTGATGATGATGATGCTGAGTGAGCTGAATTTTGGCTTGATAATATTATACGGGTGTTTGACAAGTTATCTTGCACCCCTGACGAGTGCTTAAAATGTGCCATATCTTTGCTACGGGATACTGCATATCACTGGTGGAATACGCTAGTATCGGTGGTTCCAAAAGAACAAGTGACCTGGGAATTCTTTCAGACTGAGTTTCGTAAGAAATACATCAGCTAGAGATTTATCGACCAGAAATGCAAAGAATTTCTTAAGTTGAAATAGGGTCAGATGACTGTGACAGAGTATGAGCGGAAATTCATGAGACTCAGTCGGTATGCCCGAAAGTGTGTTTCGACCAAAGCTATAATGTGTAAAAGATTTGAAGATGGGCTAAACGAAGATATTAAACTATTAGTTGGCATACTTGAGATAAAAGAGTTCGTTGTACTTGTCGAGCGAGCATGCAAAGCCGAAGAGCTCGGGAAAGAGAAAAGAAAAGCTGATTTTAAAGCCAGAGATTTTCGTAAGAGATCATCGAGTAAGACAATTCAGTCAGTATCAAAGAGATCCAGAGATGATTTTATCTGTTCAAAGGCTACTGCAGGTTATTCTAGACGTGATTGGGATAGACCACCTGTGAGTTCGAGAGCTACCTCGGTAGCTAGTGTTGGTAATGTTAGATCGAATCAGCCTGAGTGCAAACACTATGAAAAATGACATCCCGATAGTTGTAGATTGATTGATCGGGCCTGTTTTAAATGTGGATCGATGGATCATTTCATTCGTGAGTGCCCAGAGTTAACGGAGCAAAATTCGGTACAGAATACGAGATTGGGTAACACTGCAGCTCGAGGTAAACCACCCAGAAATAAGGGTAATGTAAGTGGCAGTCAGAGAGGGACCAAAGATACAGCTATTAGATCCGAGGCTCGCGCACCTTCCAAAGCCTATGCTATTCGTGCACGTGAGGAGGCCTCATCCCCGGATGTTATTACTGGTACTTTCACTCTCTATGATACTAGTGTTGTTGCATTGATTGATTCTGGTTTGACTCATTCTTATGTGTGCGAGACTTTAGTATTCAGTAGGACTTTGCCTGTTGAGTCTACTGAATTTGTAATTAGAGTATCGAACCTGTAACACCCAAAACCGGCCTAGAAGTTAGGCCCAAATCTGGCGTGTCACATTGAAGAGTTTTTTGAAAACCATGCTTTCATTAGAAACCCTTCTTAAAGAATTTAAAACTTTCTGCCATGTAAAACCTCAGATTTCGTTTGCTTATCTTCAAAACGTAGTTTATTAAAAGTCATTCTCTTGCAAAAATCATTATTACTTTCAAAACCTTGTTTGTTGCGGAAGTTTGATTCAAACATTTACGAATACGTGATATTTTGAAAATAGTGGTTATAGTTTTAAAAACCCATGTTTAACAGACCAACAGTTTGTAATTTAAATAAATACCAAATATAAGTTAAAAAGAAAAACCCAATGGCCTTATTACAAAAATTATTAACCCAATAAATTAAAATAACTAAATTAAACAAAAATTGCTAAGTTTAGTCTTTAAACCATTTCCAACGTGTGGCCACCTCCGAGTCCTCCGCAGTTCCAAATTCTCTAAGGCTGGGGATTACCTAAACAGTTAAAAACAGGGTGAGTTTACGAAAACTCAATGTGTAATCCCCTATTACGGTCACAGTCTGGGCTCGAGCCCATGCGGTATCAGTCTGGGCCTTAGCCCTATTCGGTAACAGTCCGTGTAACACCCCCAAACCCGGCCCACGAGCCCTGACCGGATCTGGTTATGTCACTACGGAAAGACGGGTGAAAATATTTTTACATAGAAATTAAAACATGAAAATATACTAACTTTTTGAAGATCCATGCCCTTTTTAAAACGATACTCAAAACTTGTTATTATAAAATATTCATTTTAAAACTTTAGTACATATAAAACCAATGTGAATACATAGGTTGCTAATAATAAATTCATTTTCACATAATAGTTCAATTTAATCAAACTCTAGTTAAAGTAGTACCAAAGATAATTATTAAGGCCATCATTACAACCCAAAGTCTAAACAAAATACTTAAAATAGATTGGCTTAAAATAATTAAACGACTTCTTTTGCATGGGCCACCTTGTCCTCCCCGAACCCGGTCCAACTCTACGCATCACCTGAAATGGTTAGGAAAGATAGGGTGAGTCCACTGACTCAGTGCATAATCACAACACAGATTTCCACACGTATGGGCTTGGCCCAATACCATACTAATTTCATAGCAAGTCATGTAAATATGCATCTCAGCCCAACCTACAATCCAACCGTAACACCAACCTTAGCAGACCCCCTGCCTAAGGCCGTGGCTAATCCACCACTGATCACATTGTGATCCATAAACCTTACCTTGGCAAGCTCGCTGCTCAAGGCCGTGGCTGAGCCACCGATCAACCAAAGTGATCCCAATAGCATAATCCGTCTACGGTGATGCACATAGCCATCAACCGCCGAGATGGGCACCTAGCCAACACCTCCCTTGAGGTAGCACACAGCTAACCATCAAGCGCTAATGTAGCCCGAGCTAACATTAGACCACGTACATCAATATGTACTCTTCGTCCTTCATCGATTCAAACCCAAATCCCATGCAAATATGTAAATGCTACAAGTTAAGTCAGCATATAAAATGAGTATACATCTCACATCATTACCACATCATATATATATACACATCACAATAACATCATATCACAACTTACTCACCTGATATCCGATTACCCAAAACATGGTATTCACCACTTAAGCCATTATGATCGGCTACCACACATAATACACATGTATAAACGTTAGCAAGCAAAACCGAGGAAATAGTGCGATGATTACGCACCTAATCACTTGGAGTTCTAGACTCTCGACCCCAACGCTATCGCTCAACGAGACAACAGCTATCTGCCTATAGCTATCTCCTGCTGCTGGCCCACACCCCGGTGGCCAATCTCGAACCGCCGAGACAGCCCTCTTCTTGAACTTCGGGATAGGGGTTTTCTCCTGCCCACCTTGACTGGTGTTGGCCTCCATCATCACACTTAATCAGATAAACGGGTTAACCCTCCAAATCACAAACTAAGTAACAAATCTTAATAAATATCCCTTACCCAAAATCACTTACCAAGCTGACTGCTAACAAACGGAGGCTTGACTGCCTACTTCAAACCCCAGAGTACCTTTAACAACGGTTGCAAACGGAAACCCAACAAGATCTATGCTAACATTTGGCCAAGGTGCTACCAAGTAAGGGAAAAGGAACACGGCACAAAGATGGGGTGTAGATTCGGTTAACAATGAAAGAAAATCAATGAAAAGGGAATAGGGGTTTCGGCCAAAGGTTTGAGAAGAGGAAAGAAAAGTATGGGGGGTGTACTTCCAGTTTAGCAAAATGGAAGAAAAGAGAGATGAAAGGTGAGTGGTTCGGCCAAGGATCCAAAAGAAGAGAAAAAGAAGATGGCAATGGAGGTTTCGGCTCAGGTGAAATGGGGAGAACAAATGGAGAATTTGTGAAGCACTTTTCGGCAAGCAAGCAAAATGGAAAAAACCAAAAAGGTGAGCACCTCCCCCCTATTTATACTACCAAAATCGGCACCCCCCAACACCCTCCAAAAACCGAAAATGCCCTCCCCCTAGCTCCCCAAAACCGGCCACTACTCAACCCCTCACACAAAATCCCAAGATTTCTTCCTACTTTTCCTCCCTAACACCCATTTAAAAAGGTTTGAATGAGTCAAACCTTACTCCTTACCTTCCTAGCCGAATTCAAAACGGAAGACCAAGTCTTCCTCCCTCTTTTTAACACTCAAAAACCGTCCAACACCTTACCAAATTGACGCAAAAACAAAGGCCCACGTGCTGCCCTTGTGAATCGAACCTGAGACCCCTTCCAGCTCCCCCTTGAGGCGTCACTTCTCCATGCCTTATGTGGCGCCTCCTTGCCACTCTGCCAAGCCATTCCTTGTGTCTAAACCTCACCAAAATTTCTCTTAAGACCCAACTTTGCCAAGCTCCCCTTTTATCCACTAAAAACTAAAAATTTCCTAAGGCATTCCACCATCACCTAGGGTTCTCAGGACTCCTAAAACTTACCCAACCACACACTGAAGTGTGCGAACACCTGAACTATGCACCAAATGCCTAACCCCTAGAACCAGGGTGTTACAGTCTGGGCCTAAGCCCTATTCAGTAACAATCTGGGCCTAAGCCCCAAAATCATATCAATGCAATGAACATGTACCCAACCCATAACAACCAAACTCTCCACCCGTACCAACCAATCTCTCCATGTAGGGACCATGTCAACCCACCCAGCCAACACACCAAGCTTAGCACCGGTTGCGACACTAAGTCAACAGAACGACTCAGAGCCGTAGATAGAACGGCTAAAAGCCATAAATAGAATGGGTATCAACCATAATCAGGATGGCACAGAGCCATAATCAGGATGGCACAAAGCTACCGGTAATCGTAATAAGTTTGGCACAGTAACATCCGGGATTTAGTGGCTTTGCATTTACTTTGTGTCTGTGTGTTTGGTATACTTTGTATGTTTTTTGAGTGTGTTTGGGGTCTCCGAGAAGGCCCGGGGTTAAGTCGGAACCTTGGCAAAATTTTTAATTTTGGGCACTTTAGGAGGGAAGCTGACTGGGGCAGGACTTAAAGTTTATTGCTTGTGGTTGTTGATACAAGAATTACGGTGGTAAAGTTGCAAGAAGGCGCCACTTAAGGAGCGGGTAAGTGACGCCTCAGGGAGAGCAGTGAGGGAGCAGGTTCGATTCGCGTCGTCAACAATGTGGATTTTTTTTTTTTTTGCTTATGCGTCTAAGAGCTTGGATGATGGATTCGGTTGGGAGCCTTGAAGAGTGGAGGTGGACTTAGTCAAATATTTTTGAATGGTAGGCCAAGAGAGAAAGGTGGGTTTCGAATGGTTCAAATTTTTCAAATGGATGAATGGGAGTGAATGTAGGAGGTAATCAAGGAGTGGTGGCTTGTTGGGAGCTTGTTGGCTGAATTTTGAAGGTTGATAGGGAGGAGAGTTTTAGTTTTGGAGCTAGGAGGGTAGTGAGCCGAAATCTTAAGGTTAGTAGGTCTAAGTCCCTCTCTTAGCAGTGGTACAATCGGTTTTGAGGTGCCTAGAGGTGCCGATTTCTCCTTAGTGTCACTTTAAGCATAAGGTTGGAAACAGAATGGGGAAACACTCTCTTCTCTCTTTTGTTTGAACCTTTCTCTTCATTTCATTGATAGCCAAAACCGAAACCTGTTGCCCTCTACTCTATTCTTCTTTTCTTATTTTTCTCTCATTATTCATTTATCATATCTTCCTCTCTCTTTTTCTTGTGCTGTCGAAACCTCTTGAGCTTTACCGAATCTCTCTTTTTCTCATTTTTACTGCTTTCATTTCGTTTCCACTCACCCTTGATCATTGCCGAATCCCCTGCCTAACTCTTTTGCTTTTCACATCGTTTCACTTGTGCCTAGTAAGGTTATCTTCTTTTCATCTCATTTGAGCACTTGACCGAATTATCTCCTTCAACCATTCACTTCTGTCGACACCCTAATACCTTAGCCTTCCCTCCTGTTTCTCTTTTCTTTCTTCACTTTACTGTAATTGTTTCTGTACCAGTTATCCCTTGTGAGTCGAATCTAAGCCCTTGTTACCGATTATTTTCCTTCGTTTTTTATTTCAAAGATTCGTTGGTAGGTAGTTAATCGTTCCCTTTTATTTTCTTCCTTCTCTCTTGCCAAGGTCGAATCTTTTCTCAAGGCCGAACCTCTGAATTTTGTTTTCTTTTTCTTCTCTAGAGATATTATCTGTGTTAGCCTAACACGGTGCAACAAAGTGATAGGAATCTGCTTCGGATCTCTAATCGATTTGTTTTATTAAGGTAAGAGGGACTCTGTCACCATGTTTTGCTATTCTTTCGGTTTTTGTAGCCAAAGCCGAATGGCTAATTGGTTTGGTGATGCTATTGTGTCGACTCATACTCTTTTACTTTCTTGTCTCTGGGAGGGTGCCTATTCCGGGGAAATATTGCTAGCCGAATCGCTTGAATCCCAAGTCGGGGAATCAGTCAATCTTTGAACCCTATCTCTCTTTTCGGGATCTCAAGGTAAGGGTTTTCTCTTTTGATATTTGATCGGGTTCTCCTTTCATTATTCGCTACCTTAACTCTATGTTGTTGTTAACCAACCGCTGTTTCATTATAGTATTTTCTGACCAAGATCATTTTTATGGAATCGAGTACCAGCCAAACAAAGGAGGGGGTTGAACACTCAGTCCCTACCCCTAAATTCAAGAGACGCGCGGTGTCAGCAGTTTGGGACTGGCCACCAGGTTGTGGGCCGGCTTCTGAACGGGATAAGCAGATCGCTGTGATCCCTGCAAGTGAGGATGTTAGCGAGATCGATAGTGTAGTCTTGCGTGTTTACAGGTGTGTAATTACCACACTATCTCCTTTTGCATATAAATCGTGTATGTGTTATGTTTGAAAGCCGAAGATTTCGACAATGGTGATTTAGCTACCCAGGGTGGGTAAAACCGAAACTTCAGGTCAGTATAGCATGATTTTACTTCATAATTATTGTTGATAGCATGACTATGTGTATACACTAAATATTGCATGGATGACATCATATAACCTGCTATTATTTTATGTTGCATGTGCATGGGATTTGGGATATTAACGTTATGAAGGGGAAGTGTATTTCGGTGACACTGTCACACTAAATGATGGCTTGGTGCCTCATTTTCCTATTGGTGATTTGATCACATGGTGATCGGTGGCTAGACCACGTTGCATTGACTTTGAGCAGTGTGTCTGTCAGCATGACTGCCAAAGAGGAGTGTAGAGGATGGAGGGTTCATTGTAGAAATCCCCAGGTGTGTTGAGGATGGACATATGGAGTGGAGTGTAAAGGATGGAAAATTAGGCTGGGTTGGGTTTTCATATGGATTATTTGGTTATGCTGTGTGGATTGGGCTTCGACCAATGGTGCTTTGGGGCTAAGGCCCATTTGTGGAGTATGTGGACTAATTGCACACTGAGTCTTGTGACTCACTCTTTTGTTTAAACAATTGCAGGTGATTCTTAGCTTTATGGACTGGGCTGGAGGGAACTCGAGGTGGCCACGCATGGGTTTTGCTATTAAACTTTATTTCATTTATCATTTACCACTTTTGGGGACTTTTCTTTGGTGTAATAAGGCCATCTCAAATTTAGTAATTTTCTTTCGGGTTTTAAACTATGGACATATTAATTACAAACTGCTCAATGGGACGTTTTAAAACCAAAATACAAACTGAAGTTTTCTTTACAACCTGCCAAACAACGTTTCTTATAAAAAGGGATTCTATTAAAAACCTAATAATCGAATAACCGGTAAGAGATTTCAAATGTCACCTAATCATGAGGCTCGACTAATTAAAATTCAAAGTTAAATGAACAACGGGTTTTCAACTGAGCCACGAAACTTGAGATTTCATAATGACATAGAATTCTTCTGAAACTCGTGAAACTTTCTAAACTTTTTCCTAGTAAAATCCCAGATTCGGTCGTCGTGTTTGGGCTGGGTTTGGGGTGTTACAGGCACATAGCCATCAGCGACGGTAATATAATCAGCACACAGCCACGGGTCATTATGATTGACACAAAGTCATCAATATATATGTTAGGCACATAGCCACGGGTAAATACGATTGGCACAAAGCCATAATTTTCGCAGAAAGGATGAAAGCCTTGTACAGAACGGCAATGGGAGTACACTTCCTCCGTAACTTTGTCCTAACCCCATGCAATATGTCATGTATGTCATGCTCGATCATTACACGTGTATGTAAAATGGCCAAACTCAGTAACAATCATTTAAACATGTAATAAAAGCATATCAGTCATACAACCATAGTCAAATTTGTCAACTCATCGTCTAAGTCAGTCATTTACCCACAAGGGCAAAATAGTCATCTTACCCTATAAGGGTATTTCGGTAATCCTACCCTTCAGGGGTTTTTGGTAATTTTGCAAACCATGGGTATTTCGGTAATTTTACAAACTAGGGGTATTTCGGTAATTTCATAAACTAAGGGTATTTTTGTAATTTCACAAACTAGGGTATTTCGATAATTTCGTAAACTAGGGATATTTCGATAATTTCACAATCGAGGGTATTTCGATAATTTTACAAATCGAGGGTATTTCGATAATTTTACAAATCGAGGGTATCTTGGTAATTTCACAAATCCGGGGTATTTTGGTAATTTCCCAAACTAAGGGTATTTCGGTAATTTCACAAGTCAGGGATATTTCGGCAATTTTGCAAACCATGGGTATTTCAGTAATTTTACAAGCCAAGGATATTTCAGTAATTTCGCAAATTGAGGATATTTTGGTAATTTCATAAATCAAAGGTATTTCGGTAATTTCATAAATCAGAGGTATTTCGGTAATTTTCCAAACTGAAGGTATTTCAGTATTTTTGTAAATCAAGGTATTCTAAACAGAGATAAAGATGCGATTGGGCCTAGGGCCTATTCTCAGCCTAAATGGGCCCACACGCTCGTGTGGCCCATTTAGCCGAAATCTAGCCACAGATATGAGATTCACATAGTCCAATACAATATCTACTACACAATCATACAATTTATTCATTTGGGCCCACTTGGCCCAAGGCAGCCTAAAGTCATGAGAACACTCATGAGGGCCTCAACTATCGAGCCGAAGCTCCCATACGTGCGCTCGCACGCTCGTGTGGCTACCATCTCCGGGTGACCGACAATTCGCATATGCCGCTCTACAGCTAGGGCAGTGCGAAATACACACCTGTTAGGAATCTGGAGTTAATCCGTGCTCCGAACACTCCTATGCCCAAACGCCAACCAAGGTATGCTTACTCTCCTCATAGATTGCTCTATTTAAATCCAGCTTCTTGCACTCTCATGCTAGCTTCCCGGTGTGGGATCCCTCCTTCAGTAGAGTTTAATTCCAACACAACCACCTGTCGCCCCAACTTAGCAAAATAAATATCCCTTTTTGCTTGCAATGGGATTTGAACCCTTGCCCTCTCCTATGCTCCAAACGCTACATGCCACCACAACACAAGCTCCTTTTGTGACTTGAAACGCAACTAAATATAAACCTATGGGCCAAAGTCTAAGTTCATTTAAAAGGAAAACAAAAAAATTTGCAAGCACCAAGACTTGAACCTTGGACCCCTTGCTTCCTCTATGGCGTCACCTCCTTGTCTCCCATATGGCGTCATTTGCCACTAGACCACCACTCCTTTTTGTGTCATTTTTTTCCACATTTATTCTTAAAGCCTACTTACTAACTCCTAGGGTTTTATTCACCTAAAACCAAAATTTTTCCTAAAGCCCAGGTTTGAACCCGGGACTTCATGGAAGCCCCCTAGCCTTCCAAGATCACTCACCTAATAGGTCCAACTTGCATTAATGTCATTCTCTTCTTCTCAAAAATTTTAAATGCTCCCGTGCCCAAGCCCAATAGGCCCAATTCTACTAGGCCCAAATTTGGGGCGTTACAAAACCCCTTGGGCCGATGTGTTATGGTTGATAAAGTGTGTAAGAATTGTCCCCTGATGATTCGAGATTCGTGCTTCTCGGCTGATTTGATGTTGTTGCCATTTGATGAGTTTGACATAATTTTGGGTATGGATTGGTTGACTATGCATGATGCTGCCGTAAACTGCAAAAGAAAGACTATTGATTTACGGTGCCATAATGATAAGATTATTCGGATTGAATCTAATGATCTGAATGGTTTACCAGCAGTGATATCTTCAATGTTACATCAGAAATATGTAAGAAAAGGTTGTGAAGCTTACTTTACATATGTGCTTGATAGTAAAGTAACCGAAAGAAAGATTGAATCAGTACCTGTTGTGTGCAAGTATCCGGATGTGTTTCCTAAAGAATTACTGAGTTTGCCACCGATCCGAGAGGTAGATTTTGGTATTGAGTTAGTGTCAGGGACGACTCTGATTTCGATAGCTCCGTACATAATGGCACCTACGGAATTAAAAGAATTGAAAGCTCAGTTGCAAGAGTTGACAGATAAAGGTTTTGCACGACCGAGTTTCTCTCCCTGGGTGCACCAGTTTTATTTGTGAAAAAGAAAGACGGAATTATGAGAATATGTATTGACTACAGACAGCTCAATAAGGTGACTATAAAGAATAAGTATCCGTTGCCACAGATTGACGATCTGTTCGATCAGTTGAAAGGGGCTACAATGTTTTCAAAAATAGATTTGAGATCAGGTTACTATCAGTTGCGAGTTAAAGACTCTGGTGTGCCAAAGACTGCTTTTCGAACGAGGTATGGACACTATAAGTTTCTGGTTATGCCTTTCAGACTTACTAATGCACCTGTTGTTTTCATGGATTTGATGAATCGAATCTTTAGACAGTATCTGGATCGGTTTGTGGTAGTATTCATAAATGACATTTTGATAACCGAGCATGCCGAACATCTAAGACTTGTGTTACAGACTTTGCGAGATAAATGGTTGTATGCAAAGTTCAGTAAATGTGAGTTCTGGTTACGCGAAGTCAGTTTTCTGGGCCATGTTGTATCAGCATCGGGTATTCGGGTTGACCCGAATAAGGTTTCGGCAATTCTAGATTGGAAACCTCTAAGAAATGTTTCTGAAGGTCAAAGTTTTCTGGGACTTGCTGGTCATTATAGACGGTTTGTGAAAGTTTCTCTATGATTGCAACTCCGATGACGCGACTACTTCAGGAAGATGTTAAGTTCGAGTGGTCAGAAAAGTGCCAGAAAGTTTTGATCAGTTGAAAATCTTGTTGACCGAAACTCCAATGCTAGTTCAGCCAGAATCAGGTAAAGAATTTGTCATTTATAGTGATGCATCTTTGAATGGTCTGGGTTGTGTTTTGATGCAGGAAGGAAAAGTCATAGCTTATGCCTTGAGACAGTTAAAGCCGCACGAAAAGAACTATCTGACGCACGATTTGGAATTGGCAGCTATTGTGTTTGCATTGAAGATATAGTGTCACTATCTGTTCGGTGAGAAATGTCATGTTTATTCTGATCACAAAATCCTGAAGTATTTGATAACTCAGAAAGATCTGAATTTGAGACAACATCGATGGTTAGAGTTGTTAAAAGACTACGAGCTTGTGATTGACTATCATCCGGGAAAAGCTAATGTTGTTGCTGATGCTTTAAGTCGAAAATCATTATTTGCTTTGCGTGCAATGAATGCGCATATGGTTATATCTGATGATGGTTTGATAATAGCTGAATTAAAAGCAAGATCGTTATTTTTTTCAACAAATTTGTGATGCTCAGAGAGTTGATAATGATTTATTAGCAAAGTGAGCTCAATGAGAATTGAATGTGAGTTTTGAGTTGATACAAATGGTTGTTTGAGGTTCAGAAACCGAATATGTGTTCTAAGAAATTCAGAGTTGATTCAAATGATTTTGAATGAAGCTCATAGCAGTCGGTTGTCTGTTCACCCGGGTAGTACGAAAATGTATAATGATTTGAAACAGCTTTACTAGTAGCCTGGTATGAAACGAGACATCTCTGACTTTGTTTCAAAATGTTTAGTCTGTCAACAAGTAAAAGCCGAGCATCAGGTACCTTCTTGGTTACTTCAGCCAATTATGATACTCGAATGGAAATGGGACAGAGTCACGTTGGATTTTGTATCTGGTTTACCGTTGACACTGAGCAAGAAATATGCAATCTGGGTTATTGTGGATAGATTGATTAAATTGGCTTACTTTATTACGGTTCGTACAGATTATTCTCTTGACAGGCTGGCTAAACTATATGTTTCTCAGATTATGCGATTGCATTGTGTACCTATTTCTATTGTTCCGGACAGAGATTCGAGGTTCACATCACTGTTTTGGAAGAAACTGCAAGGTGCTTTAGGTACGAAACTACACTTTAGCACAGCTTTCCATCCGCAAATAGATGGTCAGTCCGAACGAGTCATTCAGATACTTGAGGATATGTTGAGATGTTGCATTCTCGAGTTTGAAGGTACGTGGGAACGATACTTACCTTTGATTGAATTTGTGTATAATAATAGCTTTCAATCGAGTATCAAAATGGCACCTTACGAGGCTTTGTACGGTCGTAAATGTCGTACACCATTGTATTGGACTAAGCTCAGTGAAAGTAAGATACACGGGGTCGATTTGATCAAAGAGACTGAACAGAAAGTGAAAGTGATTTGTGATAGTTTGAAAGTTGCATCAGATCATCAAAAGTCATATGCATATTTAAAATGTAAGGATATTGAGTTTCAGATCGAGGATAAAGTGTTTTTGAAAGTCTCGCCATGGAAGAAGATACTCAGATTTGGTCGTAAAGGCAAGTTAAGTCCGAGATATATTGGGCCGTATGAGATTATGGAGCGTATCGGGCCAGTTGCTTACAGGTTGTTGTTGCCACCTGAGCTAGAAAAGATCCACAATGTATTCCATGTTTCGATGCTTCGTAGATATCGATCTGATCCCTCACATGTGATTAGTACGACCGAGATTGAGATTAAGCCTGATATGACATATGAAGAAGAACCGATTCGCATTCTGGCTCGCGAGATTAAAGAATTGCGAAATAAGAAAATTTCATTAGTTAAGGTACTGTGGCATAAACACGGAGTTGAGGAAGCAACTTGGGATTCAGAGGACACAATGAAAGAGCGTTATCCGAACCTATTCACCGGTAAGATTTTCGGGGACGAAAATCCCTAAGGGGGAGAGTTGTAACAGCCCAATTTAGATCCTATTCGGAAGGGTAGTTTTGGGATCACAAATCAGAGTTAGAAAAATATTTTAAAATTATATTCTGTGTTTATTATGTGTGAATTTAATTGTGTGAAATTTTCGTGCTTTAATTTCGTTGTTTGAGTGTCCGATTTAATAAAAGGACTTAATCGCGTAAAAGGTGAAATTGGCTTATTAATGTGTAAGTGCTAATTTTCTAATGTCTTTATAATGCAAAGTCCTTAAAAGGTAATTAGCCCAGTATTAATGATAGTGGACAGCAATGGTCAAGAATGACCTTATTATATATGTTTTATATATTTAGTAATAAAGGTTAAAAATGTAAAATGTATATTAAGTTAATATATCATAAAACATTAAAGAATAAAGCCATGTTCTTCATCTTTTCACCACTAAAACTAGAAAATAAAATTAGGTTTGAAGCTTTGAAATATTCGGCCATTGAAGGTCTTGATTGAGGTTAGTTTTTGTTTAAGTTTTTGATAACTTTTACGTTTTTGTAATCGTTGCTTCAAATACTTCAAGACCCATGCTTGAATTTTTTATTTTGATGAAGATTTTGAAATGTGCCATTGATGAGTTTATGAGTTTTATGATGTTAGTTGACGAATTATGAAATATATGTGTTAGATTAATATGTTTTGTCTTTGAATTTTTTATGAATTTGAGTAATTAGGGCTAAATTGTAAAACAATAAATTTTTGGGGGACTAAAATGTGAAAAAAATGAAATATATGGACTTGTATAATGCTTGTGAATCTTCGGCCTAGCTATGGTATGTGTAAATTTTGTGTATTTTGTGTTTTATGCAATAAGGACTAAATTGCAAAAAGTGTGAAATGTCAGGGGCAAAATGGTAATTTTCCCATTTATGAGTTTTTGGATTAAATTGAATGAATATGTGGTTAAATTAGTTAAAATTTAATTTATTTAGATCAAGAACGGAAGAAAACGGAATTAGATCGGGGGAAGTCGAAAGTAGTCGACTAGTCGATTATACAGTCCGTCGATATCCGAGGTAAGCCTATAAGCACATAAATGTTGTTAAATTTGGTAATATATATGTTACATGATAAATGAAATTTTGTGAATTTAATTTTGTGTTGGCCGAATGTGATTTGAGCAAGGGAGATATATTTTGAGTTCGATTCGATCAAGTTTCAATGTCCGAAAGCCCCAAACGAACCCTAGGAATAGTTAGGATACATATGTCATGACATAGGATTCCGATATGTGTTTTCGTGTAAGACCACGTCTGGGACGTTGGCATCGACTTGTGTTTATGTGTAAGACCCTGTCTGGGACAATGGCATCGATATGTGATTACATGTACGACCACGACTAGGACGTTGGCATTGTACAAGCTTTCGACTATCCGCGTATCCTTTTTAATTCTGAACAGTTCAACAGGCAATGTTAAATGAAGACCGAATGTGAAATCGAATAAAAAGTTCCGGTATGTGCTTATCCAAGTTGTGAAAATAAGGTAAGTTGGATGTTGAATTGATTGCATAGATGTTTAAGTTATAAATGTGAACTATGTGTAAGAATAGGTGATTGTGTATATTCGGCCAAAAAGAGGTATATGTGATATTAATATTGAGATTTATGTATGTTCATGTGTATTTAAGCATTTAGCCATATGATTTATGTATGTATGATTAAAATGATAACTTTGTATTTGAGGATATGTATATTCGGCCTTATTAACTTAGTGTTAATATACAATCATTGATATATATTTATATATTTGCTTATGACTTACTAAGCTTAAATAGCTTACTCTGTGTGTGTTCTTGTTTACCTATGTTTTATAGATTTTGAAGTTACGTTACGAGCTCGGGGATCATCAGCAAAGCCTATCACACTATCGATAGTTTTTTGATATTTTACTAAGTTGAATTTGGGCTTATGGCATGTATAGCATAGATGGAATGTTTGATTTTGGGACATGTATATATATATATATAGCCATACGAAAATTGTAATAGTCCAGTTTATACCCTAGTCGGAAAAGTGATTTTGGGACCACAAATCCGAGTCTGAATAATATTTTTAATATTATTTTCTGTGCTACCGATATGTGATTAAGCATGTGTTAAAATTTTCGTAAATTAATTTGTTTGTCTGTGTGATTAATTTGAGAAAAAGGATTAAATTGCATAAGAGGCAAAAGAGACTTTCTATTTGATTAATGGTCAATTGATGTGGCTTTATTATTGTCAAGTCCTTAAAAGGCAAATAGTCCATTTTTTTAATTATAGTGGACGGCATTAAGTGTGGCTATGTATATTTATATGTTTAAATATTAAGTTAAAATTTATATTATTTATTAATAAGTCATATTTTTATAATGAAAACATTATAATAAAAGAAAGGAAGGCCATTATCATCATATTTTTGCCGAAAAATAAAAGAAAAAGAAAAAACAAAAGCATCAAGGGTTTCAGCCATTTCAAGCTCAAATTTAGGTATGTTTTGGCTTTAGATTTTGATGATTTTTATGTTTTTGAGATTGTTGCTTAGTCTACTATCAAGCCCATGTTGTAATTTGAAGAATCGATGATATTTGTGAGTTGTGCCATGGATGGATTAGTAAGCTTTATGATGAATTTAATTGTTAAATGAAAGATATGTGTTAGATGAACATATTTTGTTCTTGAATTTTTGATGAATTTAGCTAAATAGGGTTAAATTGAGAAAAATTATAATTTAAGAGAATAAATTGCGAATTTGATGGAAAATAGGGTCTTGTATGATATATATATATATATATATGTATTCGGCTAAGCATGGTTAAATGATGATTTTTGTGAATTTGATGTTTTTAGAAAAATGGACTAAATTGTTAAGTTGTGCAAATATGAGGGCTAAATTGCAAATTGTCCTAAATATGTGTATTTAGATTGAATTGGATGAATTAGTGAATAAAAGGGTTAAATTTGAATATGTATAGATCAAGAGCCGAAGAAATCGAATTTAGATCGCGGGAAAGCGAAAGTAATTGAGTAACCGTATCCATTCCCATTAAACCGAACTCAAGGTAAGTTATTATGCAAATAAACGTATTTGTATTGAGTTGTGTATGTTCATATGACTATTGATAACGATGAATGTTTACGAGATGATGTGTACATGAGTTCCAAGATAAGAACTACATAGTAGCAATGTTCGAGGAGTCCCATATGAACCTAGGAATAGATAGGATTAGCTATGTCATGACATAGGTGTTTGTTCTGAGATATCATGTAAGACCATGTCTGGGACGTCGGTGTTCATTTGAGATTTTGTGTAAGACCATGTCTGGGACGTTGGCATCGATATGAGCTTTATGTGTAAGACCATGTCTGGGACATTGGCATCGTATTGATTTGTGTAAGACCCTGTCTGGGACAGTGGCATTGATATTTGAGTACATGTAAGATCTCGTCTAGGACGTTGGCATTGTACGATTATTCTGAGCTTTCTGAGTATCCTATTAGATTCCGAACGGTTCAATGGGCAAGTCTGTGACGCAAAATGTTATGTGAATGTTAAATCCGTTTCAAGTACGTAAATAAGTACACAAAGTGTGTATGGAAGGTAAGTATCTATATGAACTTACTAGAATGAATATGTACTATGAAACGATAAGATGATAGGTGAAATTATGCTAGATGAGCTATGTGCATATGTAGTAATGAGTTGAAATATGTGATAAGTTATGGCTAAATAATTGAACCAAACTCTAAGTAAGATGTATATGCAATGTGCATTTAAGTTAAGTTTATTTGTATATGACTTACTAAGCTTTTAAAAGCTTACTCTGTATGTGTGTTCTTTTTTATAGATCGTCAAAGCTACTGAAGGCTCGGGGACCGTCGAGGATCGTCATCACACTACTCAACTTGTTTTGGTACATTTTGGAAATGTATATAGCTAGATATGGCATGTATAGGCTAGTTATTTATTCAAGTTGAGAGTTAAACTTAGCCATGTGATTTGGCTAGTTATGTGTGGGTAACATGTGTTAATGAGTATGAGATATGATGTATGCTTTGGTGTGGTTTGATAGCGCATGAAATGGTTATGTGTATGGTAAGTATATAGATGAAAGTTAAGCTTATATGTTTGAACCAAGGGATGAGTTTCAATAAAGGTAAGTATGGATGAAATATGCTTGAGTATACTTGAGTTTTTGTTGTGTAAATTGGTATGAATGGAAATAGATTTGAATGTAGAGATTGAATGGTTATCTTGATATGTTTTTGGTGTCTAATTGTGCATGAGTTGAATTGGTTATTTGCTTGTAGGTATGACCCTAATGTGGGTGGCATATTGGCCTAGCAAATGGCTTATTTTGCCACACGGTTGTTGCACATGGGCATGCCTATTGACCATCGGACTAAGTTAGTAGTTAATTAAGAGTACACGGCCTTGGCACCCGGGCGTTCCTGGTAGCCGTGTAGCCAAGTCAGGATCGACCACGACTAAGGTACACGAGCGTGCTTTATGGCCGTGGAGTTAAGCCAGTTTCGCCCACGACTAAGGTACACGGGCGTGCTTTATGGCCGTGGAGTTAAGTCAGTTTCGACCCCGGGTAAGACACACGGGTGTGTCTAGCAGCTGTGGAAGGCACACGGCCTCACAACATGGGCGTGTAACCCCTGAAACTTTGGAAAGTTTTAAATTTTCGAGAATTTTCGTAAGTGTTCGGCCTAGTCCTGGCCCTACTCTAAAGCATGATTAAGGTCTCGTTAACCTATTTAAGGGACACTATGATTACGATTGATATATCATTTTCGTGTAATGTCTGCAAAAGTTTTCGATCTATTCGGTAAAACCTTTAACCCTAATCCAGTGACGGACATGTGTTAGGGGTGTTACATATGGCTTGATCATTTTGTTTAGGTTTGGTTTTAATTGTTCTTTGTTAAGTATCTGGTGTGTTTGATTTTAGTAATTCGGCTATGTTTGATTTAATTTAAAAGTTATTTGATGTGCATTATATAAGAATAAATGTATATGTCCTTAATACCGTGTATGAGTAAGGAACATTTTAGTAAATTAGGTATATTATAAACCTATCTCTTGGGATCAAAAATTTGATTTGTGTTTTGGTTATACAATTGAGATTTTAGTATGGTAAATTGGTATGTGACTTAAATGTACTATTAGTTGTGATATTTGTACTAAAAAAGATTTAAGTTAATAAAGTTATATTCGAATAGTCTTATGACTAGGAAAATGATAAGTTTGGCATTTGTTAGATAAAAAAAATTGAATTAAAGGATGTCTTAATGCATGCTAGTTATGAGATGATTATATGTTCGAATATACATAGGTTATTTTGATTCAGTTGTAATGGTAAAGTATGCAACTTTATTTTGCTTGAATGGTTTGGTATATGTACTTTGGGCTAATTATAAAGCATGCGAATTTGGTATACTATGATTTCTTCTTTGTTTTCATAAATGTTTAATGTAAATATAGTGACATGCGCATGTTATAATAATATCAAGGTTATGTTCAGCTATGATGTAATGTGATATGATTGAAGAAAATTTTAATATGCAGATAATATGGATATAGGAGTAATAAGCTTCGAATTTTAAATAGGATAAGAGTATTGATGTGGTTAATTTATGAAGCATGTAAAGAAATAAATGTCTACTCTGAATTGTGTTATGTTTGGTAATGCCTCATAACCCTAATCTAGTGACGGATATGGGTTAGGGGTGTTACATTTGATTGGTATCAGAGCTACGGTTTAGTAGATTCTAGGACTAACGTAGCGTGTGTGAGTCTAGCTATACATGTCATATTTTTATATACTGAGATAGTATGATGACTTCTGACATCTGAACATGTGTTTTCGTATAGTAAAGGAATTAATTAACCACACAGCCTAGCACACAGGCGTGTGGCATGGCCGTGTGGCACAAGTCACAGAGCAACCTAAATCGAACACAGCCTGAGGCACGGGCGTGTCTAAGGGTCACATGGGCGTGTCCCTTGGACCATACGGGCGTGTGAGCCATGAACCTTGGAAAATTTTTGAAATGTCATAAAAAATTCTTAGAGTTTCCAATTATGTCTCGGTTTAATTCTAATGCTCATATTGGGCCTCGATGGTCCATTTAAGGGACGTTGCGCATGATCTCAGAAAAAGTGATTGACATGATTTATTTGAAAATGTTCTGAAAAGTTTCGGTAATGCTTCGTAACCCTGTTTCGATGACAGACACAGGTTAGGGGTGTTACACAAAGTACAACTTGATAGCTCACAGTTGCTCACATACTTATGGATTTTGTAGTTCAAACAAAACTGTTTGGTTTGGCATCAATGGAATGTTACAGCTAGTTAGCTTATTGCTATTACTTATAATTTCCCGTAGAATCGAGCTGATTCTGCAGTTGTTCTTGATAAGCGACCTAACCAACCATCTCATCTTTTAGTCGTTACTACCATCTATTTAGCTCCGACATGGGGCTACTATAAATGCAATATTGATGCAGCGATTTTCAAGCGAAAGGGGCTTTTAGTTTTGCTACTTATTGTGGGATGATGCTGGTTATAAGGGCCCTCTCAGTTCACAGGGCTGGTGTTTTTGAATCACATGTAGTCGAGGCTATCTTGGTTCAAGAGGCACTGTCATGGATAAAATCTTTACAGCTAAGTAGATTGGTCTGGAGCTGGACAGCATGGTGGTGTATAATGCGTTAATTAGACCTTTGGCTTGTCGTTCTGAGTTTGGTTTGGTTATAGATGATTGTATCGCTTTGAAAAATCAACTTCATAATATGTTCTTCCAATGGAATCAAGAAAGTGCTAGTAATGTAGCTCATGTGTTAGCTTAGGAAAATTTTATATGCACCTCATTTTATTTGGGATAATATCCCTGCTTGTTTGGTTTCTATTTTATCTTTTGATATGTCTCATTGTACTAATAGGGATAGGGTGGATGATAGGACTGGATGTATGAGGTAACGTTGCTAGCTTTGGGTTTAATTTGCCCTCCTATACCTGGTTTTCCTTTTTGATTATCTATTTATAATATATTATCTTTCTAAAGAAAAATAATTGATGCATGTATATATAAACTATTAATAAATTATATGTAACACCCATTACCCGTGTTCGAAGCCAGAACCGGATTTGAGGCACTACCTAACTTAACTTGCTTAAACATATCACATTGGGCTATAAAATTTCTTTTTTACCATAAAGAGTTTCCATATAAACCCATATTTTGCTCATTCTCGGCCTACGAGGCCCTCAACACGCCCGTGTCTTAGCCCGTGTGCCAAAACCTTGGCATTCTGTTTGTGACGTCATCATCTCACTATGGTCACACGTCTAAGGCACACATCTGTGTCTTTAGACCGTGTGTCGAATTAAATTCCACATTTAAAGTGCAGACTTCACACAGCCTGGGCACACGCCCATGTCCAGGGCCGTGCCTCCCACACGGCTGAGACACATGGTCGTGTCTCTGCCCGTGTGTTTACTACTGAGCATACTGACTTGCAAGCCTAGCATGCAAGGGGCCACACGGCTGATCAACATGCCCATGGGGCTGACCGTATGTCTCACACAGCCTAGACACACGCCCATGCGTCTACTTGTGTGGACATTAAAAAGGCTATATTCCAAGCCAAATGCCACCCTGCATAGCAAACATACTTATTTGAACTCATCTCAACACAACTCATAACCCAAAGGCACATCCAAGAGCTCAATTCAACACATTCACACAAGCATAAACTTCATAATTTCATCCTCATAGAATATATATATATACTTATCAAGTATTGGCCCAATTCCAATGACCATTTACAAAATGACTTTAATAACATACATAGCCAACACTTTTGGCTAACAATTACGACCTAACAAAATACCCAAGTCCTATACATGCCATACTCAAAATAAGTCTAAATTGTTATACCAAAGTGATGTCAATAGTGTGATTTTTGAACTCCGACGTTCCACGTTCCTCAAGTTATCTTGGCAATACTACAAGGAAAAAGGGCAATAAAAAGGGGTAAGCATAAAGCTTAGTAAGTTTGCATGGAAATAAATAGCAACAATAAGCTCATGATAAAATCCATCCATGACAATAATTAACCATACACAAGGTTATAGGCTACTTGCCATACTTACTCATACTTGCCCTTATTTAGCACATACCATGCCACATGTCGTAATTATTTCTTCGTGAATCATTTACGAGTATGTGTATTCACTCATTCACATGTCTTTAGTACTAATCTCATTTCTATTTCCAAACTCATCTATTTATCCCATTAATCACTAGGGATACTCAAAGACGCATTTTCATCGTCATTAATATAAGTACAAAGCCAATGACATACCCCAGATGTGGTCTTACATGGGGTCTGTAACAGCTCGAATTAGGGGCTAGACAAAATAGTGGTCTCGGGACCACTAATTCGAGGTTGAAGAAAAATATTTTGATATTATTTTATGTTTTATAATATGTTTATAAAGAGGCATGAGAATTTTGGTGCTTTAATTTTAGCAATTGAGGGCTTAATTGCGAAAAAGGACTAAATTGCATAAAGTACGAAAGTTCTATTTTAATTACTGGAGGTGCCAATTAGTTAAGGAATATTAATTGGAGGTCCTTAAAGTACAAATAGGCCATTGGGGGAGTGATGGCCGGCCATAGGGGACAAGATGATTAAATTAGTCAATGTTTTGGTGTCTTAGGTGGTGAATGAATAAAATAAGAGAAAAATAAAGAAAAGTATCATCTTTTCTTCTCTTCATCACCACCGAAAATTGGCAGTAAACAAGGGGTGGAGAGTTCAAAAATTTCAGCAAACATTTCTCCTCACAAGTAAGTGATTTTGGTGACCTTTCTTGATAAAAATTGTACTTTTGGAATCCACAAAGCTTAAGCTAGCTAATGAGGGGACTTGTTTGCAATATGGTTGAAAGTCTAGGGACTTGCCATGAGAGAGTTTAAGTTGTTTGCTGAGTTTTTATAGAAGAAAATGAATGTTAGGAAGATGAGAAACAACTTTTGTGAAAGGTGTTGTCATGAAAACACCTAAATGGGACTTAGTTGTAAATGTTGTAATTTGGTAATAAAGGCATGAAATAGTTGGATTTGTGAGTAGTTGTAAGAGGATTAAATGTTCAACTAGGCTTGTTTAACAAGAAAATATGATGAAAAATGATTTACGAGCCTAGGGGCAAAATCGTAATTTTGCCAAAGTGTAAGGGCAAAATAGTTATTTTTGCCTAAGTATACATTATGAAGTATTATGATTTATAAAGTGATTGAATGAGTGAATTTCACTATTTTAGATCAAGAAGAGCACGAAAACAACCTTGACCGAAAAAAAAGGCAAGGTTACGGAATAGACCGCCAATTAGTGCATTTTGCATCGAGGTAAGTTCGTGTGCTAATAATGCAACTATAAGTGAAGTATTTATTATTTCGATGTTGTATGAACCATATATTGACTCTATGAAAATATTAAATGCGGTTTGACGGGATGTCAAGAATTGTAAGTCTTCAATTGAATCTAAGGATAGAGGGAATGCAAACATCATGATACTATGATAATTAAGGTCCCGTGTAAGACCATGTTAGGAATATGCCTCGGTGTGAGATTTCGAATAAGACCATGTCAGGGTCATGGCATCGATATGATATTTCTTGTAAGACCCTGTCGGGGTATGATGTTGATACGATATTATGTGTATGAGACTCAAGAGTGTTATTTAGCATTTTGAGTGATTCAATAAGTATGTTGAAAATGAGAAAGTATGTGGTTGTACCATGAGAGGCACAGGTATGTGTCAGAACTCAATTGAGATGAGTTCGGTATATGATGAACCCATGGTAAGTTTATGTATAAACAATTCATTACGAGTATACATGTTGTTAATTAATGGTGCATTGTATGAATAAGATTATTCATGGCTGAGATGAATTGAATTCAATATATGTTGGATAATTCCAGTATCAATCTAATTATAGATAAATGGTGGGTTGTGTGCTTTACCACCTTATTGTTCATATACGATGGGCTGTGTGTGATGCCATCATTCATATTATCATTTGGTGGGCTATGTGCGATACCACCTTGTTACTCAATTACGACGGGCTGTGTGCGATACCATAGTGCTTAGTATTAAATGGTGGGCTATGTGCGTTACCACCTTATAAATTATTAAATGGTGGGCTGTTTGTAAAACCACCGAGAGTTTGGTATTATTCTGAATAGAGCAGTAGGAAATTGTATAAATATATGCTTCATGATTGTTGCAATGATGAATGCAGGGATTGCATGCTAATAAATGAGAGTATTATAATTGTCACATAGTTAGAATATGGTAAGAGACGGAATGAGTAAGCTTTATGAATGATTGAATGGGTAACCATGAGCTTAAGAGCAAACCTCATTATAACACCTGGGTGGTTGAGTATAATCAATGAATGTCAATAGTTGATTATTATTTGCATATGAACTTACTAAGCATTATTGCTTACTCCTCTTCCTGTCCTATCTCTTATAGGTTAACTTAACTAGCTCGAGTTGGAGGCCGCCGGAGATGTTTTCACACTATAGAGCAGTCATTTGGGTATGAGGTTTCAAGTCTTCTTGAGATATGATATGTATAGGAATCTTATTTTGGTTTAATTAAGTCATAGTTGAAGTAGCCAAATGTGTTGGCCTAAATGGGTTATAGGCTGGTTGTGTATAGCCATGGAAGATGGCTCATGTCGTTTGTAATGGTGCTATTAGTAGCTATCCCTCGTATATGGGAAGATAGTTGATTTTCATGTTTCAAATATGATCATCTAAGAGCTATAATTGATGATTTGAGAATGTTATGTGATGATGTGTGTATGTGTGCAAGTAAGGGTGGCTAAATGGCTTGGAAAATAACATTGAATTGGTCCACATGGGTAAACACACGGGCATGTGTCTAGGCCATGTACGACACACGGTCAACCCCCATGGGTGTGTTGATAGGCTGTGTGTCCCCTGCATTTAGTTTCAAGAATTTGAATCGTCACACAGGCCAGGACACGGGCGTGTGCCTAGGCTGTGTGACCCTTATGAGGTTGCCGACGTCACAAACAAAATACCCATGTTTTTACACACGAGCGAGGACATGGGCGTGACTAAGCTGTGTGGAGCACACGGGCCAAGCACACGGGCGTGTGTCCTGCCGTGTGAAAACCCTTGTAGGCTCGAAAAGAAAATAATTCTACACGGGTATAGAACACGGGTCTGTGATATGTCACACGGGCATGTCCCACTCTTCACACGAGCTTGTGGCCCTATTTTATGTCAAAATTTTCTAAGTGTTTAAAAGTTCCAGTTTGATCTCGAAGCATCCCGGGTATATATGTATAAGGTCTCGTAGACCCATAATGTGGACGTTACGTTTATAAAAGAAAAAGTTTTAGATTGGAATAAATTTTATAGCCCAAAGTTGAATGTTCAAACAAGTTAAGTGCAGTATGCCTCGTACCCTATTCCGGCGTCGAATACGGGTAAGGGGTGTTACAGGGTCACCTCTGAATGCCGATGTCATATCCCGGATATGGTCTTATACGGAAATCTCACATCAAGTATCGATGCCATATCCCGGATATGGTCTTATACGATTCTCATATTCAATACCGAAGCCATATCCCAGATATGGACTTATACGGGATCTCAATTCGGTGCCGAGGCCATGTCCCGGACATGGTCTTCTATGGGACCTTATCCATTTCATGTCTCAATGATAGCATTTTTTACATTCATTATAGTCCACTAGGACTTCAACATCTCAACTTACTCATTCAACATCAAATACTCAATTTAGTATAACATCATGTATCAATATAATACCAAATATTCTCAAACGTGCTAACATAACATTGAATTTATCACATACAAACTTACCTCAATTTCAAAATAAGCTAGATCGTTAATCTAGTCCGAGACTTTGTTCTTTCCCCGATCGAGGTAAACTCTTGGTTCTTCTTGCTCTATAATAGCAAATTAGCTCGTTTCAATCATCACATTAATAAAAACATTTTAATAATCATGCTTTGGCAAAATTACTATTTTGCCCTTAGGCTTTGGTAAAATGACCATTTTACCCCTAGGCTCAGAAATCGATTCTAATAATGTTTCTACCTTCAACAAGCCTAGGTGAACATTTAATTCTCTTATGGCTATCATCAAAAACCAACATTTCACACATTTACTACAAACTTTATAATTAAACAAATTGGAAAAAACAATTATGATATAACATTAGCTAGTTTGAAATATAATTCAAATAATCATCATAACAAATCCATTTTACCAGATGTGTAGCATAATAATTAAAAACTACAATTTGTAGAGCCTGATTTTAGTCTTTGGAAATTTTAGACATTTTACTGAGTTGTTATGTTTTGCTATCCTTTGTTAAGGTATATTTTTTTCATGATCTTATGTTGAATGGTTTGTTTTACCGGCAATCCAGGAATATTTTTCAATTGTATGTTGGGGAGGGATCTACTTACATAGTATGAAAATTAAAATAGTTTTATACTCTTTTGTAACTATTTATATGATTAATATTTCAATGATCAAATCGTAGAATTTATCAATATAATTGTACTTGTCATGCATGTAAATTTTCGAACATATATGATATCTCTATCACATCGATTTAAAATACTCTCTCTCTCTCTCTCTCTCTCTATATATATATATATTTAATTGTTGAACTTTTTTTAACATAAAACAAATAGTTAAAAGTTTTCAATTTGCATTAAATTTTTAAGACGATGGGCCAAGAGTGCTCTCTTCCAGTTTCTCAGAGAAATAGTGCTTGCTGTGGTTGGGTTCAAGGAGGATGGTGGCTTTGCAATAATGGGGAGAGATGAGATCTCCCTATTAAAGGAAGAACTCGTTCAACTGACGGTCAAGAGTCTGAGGGTGGTTCCGAATGAGAATCCAACGTTGTTTTGTTCTATTTGAACAAAAAAGTCTTATAACCTGGATATTTTCCGTGCACAAATGAAAGGTATCTGGAAAATGAAGAAGTTTGAGAAACAAGGGGCAGGTCAAAACTTATTCCTAATTTTGTTTGAGGATGAGAGTGATTTGGAGATGATTTTGAAAGGGAGACCCTAGCTGTTCCGCAAACAAATTATTGTGTTTGATTGTTTGAGTGCACTAATGGAGCAAAATTAGATCATGTTAGTGCGTCGTCATTTTGGCTCAAAATTGGTCCGTGCCAGCCAGAGTGTGATAAGAAGGATCTTATGCATGCTATCGGATCAACATTTGGAGGCGTAATGAGATTAGAGATTAAAGGTGAGTTTTGTCGACTAGGATTTTTTTAGATGTTAAAAAACCACTAAGGGGTATATTCATAGTGGTTGCAATTGGAGAAAAGGTGTGGATTCCATTTAAGCATGAAAATCTCTTGGTGTTTTGTTTTGGATGAGGTAAAATGGGCCATGGAGTAAAACATTGTGAGGCACTCTCAATTGTTGAAAAGGAAAGGGAAGATGATGAACTCCCATATTCAATTACTTTGTGAGTAGAATCGAGTATGATTGGGAAGGAAAGCTTATTATTGGGTATGCCAATAAAAAAAATCTATGAAGCAAAGCCAATATCTAGGGGAGGTGGATATAGATGTATGATTGGCAGGCAACACTTGCGATAGTAAGGGTGGTGTACAACTGCCAGATTTTTGTGCTCTAGGGGAGGAAAGGACAGACCCGACAGAATCCTTACTACATAAGGGTACTCTTGATTTACGGCAAAATTTGAGGGATAATGAGAGTATTATCTCTCCACCAATTAGGGAGAAAGATAGCGATAAGGGGGTCATTACCATTTTAAATTTGGAGGGAGTTTCAGGTTTAGTGGATGAGGGTAATCTAAGTGGGATAGTAGAGGTTAACATATAAAGGGCCAAGAGGCCCAATTGAAAAAGAATTGCTAGGGATTGGATTTGGTGGATAAACTGGGTAAGTGAAAATTAGATTTGGTGGATACTAGAGAAGATGAGGTTCCCATAATTGATATGACATGCGTTAAAAGAAGTCGAGTTGGGGATAAGGGTCACGATGGTGATGGCTCGATGGATGAAGTGATGGTCACATTGGAGCTATGCTCCAACCCTTTTAATTTAATATCGGCAGCTGTCATAAGGTAAGACGACCAGGCGCGATGAAAACCATCAATTGGAATATCCATGGTTTGGGGAATCCACTGGCAGTTAGGTGGCTTCGGCATATGCTGAAGTTGCATAATCCCCTGTTGGTCTTCTTTATGGAGACAAAACTTAATGGAAGGCGTAGAAAAAGGTTTGAAGAAGGTGTGGCTTCTAGAGCGAAATTGAGGTGAGTGCGGAAGGTTCTTGTGGAGGGTTTTGCTTAGCATGGAAAGAAGAAATCACAGTTACCTTAAAGACTTTCTCAAAGAATCACATTGATGTCATAGTAAAAGATAGTTTGGAAAGTGAAATTTGGAGATTTACGAGGTTTTATGGTAATCCATTTCATAATGCTAAAAGTGAGTCTTGGAGCGTATTAAGGTGTTTAGGAAATGAGCAAGGAATACACTGGCTGGTCTGCAGGGACTTTAACGATATCTTGTACTCTCTTGAAAAGGCTAGAGGGTTGTTGATAGTTGAGCGCAGGATGGAGGATTTTTGAGTTACTTTGAAGGATAATAATTTAACAAATATCGAGTATTATGGCCCATGATTTACTTGGAAATGGGGGAATTTGCCAAAGATAAATATTAGAGAGAGGTTGAACAGAGGGTGGAAATGATGAATGTTTGAATAGATTCTCGTCTGTCAAGGTGAGACATCTTCCACACATTCTCTAATCATTGCCCACTTCTAATTTGTACGAATCAAGAAAATGTATGTTAGAGACATGCGATATTTCATTTTGGGGCTTGGTAGGAAATAGAAGAATCATTTAAGGGAGAAGTTCAGTGTATTTGGGATTCCTCCTCAGGATCTATTGTGGAAAAGTTAGACAAGATGCGTACTGGTTTGGTCGAGTGGGGAAAGTTGGTAAAGGCTAAACGGGAGGGTCTGCGAAGGGGTCTTTTTAGGAGACTGAAAGGTTTGAAGGATGGGGTACGAGATGATGACAATGGCAGACTTGTTAGATATGAAATTATTACTTAATATAGAGATTGATAAGGATGAAGCTTACTAGGAGCAGAGGGCTCGTGCTAATTGGTTGAGGTTGGGGGATTGCAATACTAACTTTTTCCATAAATGTGTCTGTTCAAAAAAAATAAATAGATAAGAAGGTTTGTGAGGGATGAAAATGGGGAGGTCTATAATATGGAGATAAAAATGGAATATTTCCAAAACATTTTTACTTCAAAAGGAATGGGAGAGCTTTCACACCTCTCATTGGGTATTGAAGTGAGTATTGATTTTGAAGCTAATAATTCGTTGATGGTTAAATATACAGAAGAAAAGTTTTTTTCTACTTTAAAGGAGATGGGTCATACTAAAGCGCTGAGGGAAGATAACTTTCCGACTTTATTTTTCTCGAGGTACTGGCACACTATAAGTAATGATGTCATAGTTTTGTTTGGGCATTTTAAATGAGGGTAAAGAGCTTGATTTGGTTAATGGAACGAAGATAGTGCTTATCCCAAAAATTAAAAATTAGAGGGAAATGGCCAATTTTAGACCTATTAGTTAATGCACAGTTTTGTACAAAATTGTTTCTAAAGTCATAGCAAACCGTCACTAAGGAATTATTGGAGTGTTTATAGATAGTGCATAATGTGCATTTGTGCCGGACAGATTATTCTCCGATAATGCATTGATAGCTTACAAGATCTTACACACTTTTAGGCAGAAGCATACTGGGAAAAAAGGTTTTATGGCGCTTATGTTAGATATGAGCAAGGCCTATGATAGAGTTGAATAGGGATTTTTTGAAAGGTATGATGTTGCGAATGAAATTTGACAGTGGTTGGGTGGCCCTTATTATGCAATGTATGCTTTTATTCGGTCAATGGTAATGGAGCTAAAGGGAGGATGTTCAAGTTGTCAAGGGGACTTCACCAAGGTGATCCACTAAGCCATTTTTTTTTTCTTATATGTAGTGAACGCCTCTCAGCTTTATAACATTTGAAACTGAATGTGAGACATTTGTGAGGGGCTAAGGCTAGTAGGGAAACCCACAAATCTCTCATTTGCTCTTTGTGGATGATAGTAGGCATCCACAGAGATGCTTTGGGCATGAAAAAAATACTCTATGAATATGAAGAATGTAACACCCCTTACCCGTCTTCGACGCCGGAACCGAATACGAGGCATTACCGAACTTAACTTTCTTAAATATACAACATTGGGCTATAAAAATTTCATTTCAACTTAAAACTTCTCATTCATATACATAACATCCTTATAATGGGCCTACGAGGCCCTAAACATACATACAGAAGGTTTCGGAATTAAACCGGAAATTTTTGCGCTCTTAGAAAAATTTTGCCAAAACAAGGCTACACGCCCATGTGAAATGGAACACGCCCGTGTGGGCAAGTCATGTTGTCACACACGTTCATGTTCCTAGCCCGTGTGGAATTTATTTTTCATTTTGAACCTATAGGGTTTTTCACACGGTCGGGCACACGCCCGTATCTGTAGCCCGTGTCCTTCACACGGCCTAGACACGTCTGTGTTCTTACCCATGTGTGAAAACCTTAGTATTCTATTTATGACGTCATCAAACTCTTAAGGGCACACAGCCTAGTCACACGCCCGTGTGCTGGCCCGTGTGACAAATCAAATTTTCGTAAATTTGATGCAGACAACACACGGCCTATCAACACACCCATAGGGGTTGACTGTGTGTCACACACGGTGTAACAGCCCGAATTAGGGGCTAGTCGAAACATCTTGGGATCACTAATCCGAGGTTAGAAAAAATTATTTTCATATTATTTTATGTGTTAGAGCATGATTTTAGAATTTCATGAAAATTTTGGTACATTAATTTTAGCGATTTCTTGTTTAATCGCGAAAAAGGACTAAATCGCATAAAGTGCGAAAGTTCCATTTTATAAGCTAAAGGTACCAAATAGCCATAAATTGATAATTGGAGGTCTTTAAAAGGCAATTAGACCCCAATATAGGCTTGGCCGGCCATAGTATGCATAGGGGACAAGAATTGACCAAGTTGGTCAAAGTTGGTGATGTTTGGTGGATTAAATTGATAGTTTAATATTAATATAAAGAAAAGATGATGTCCATCTTTCTTCTTCACTTCTT